>JAMPIV010006650.1:0-28771 GCA_024509875.1 Oreohelix idahoensis
TTGTTAGTTTTGGGAGTTGGTTGAGTGTTTGGATGGCGGGAGGGTATTTGGGGATATATTTATTGGGGGGGGGGGGGGGGATTGCATGGTTGTAGTTTTTTTTTGGGATGTGTGTTGGGGTGTTGAAAGGGTATATGCTAGGTTAGGTGGAGGTGATGAAATGAAAAAGGAGGTGTGGTGTTGCAGTTGTTTTTATAAGGGTATTAATTTTGCGTAGTTGAAATGGTTGTATTGTTATGAGGTTAGGAGTGTTGAATTATCTTGTGATCGAATGTTAAGTATTCAGGCTCTGATCACATTGGACTGTCCGATGCAAGGCTCTGACCCACCATAGAGATGTGTATAGGACTGAAGACAAATACGACACGGCTTTCATTAATTTTCTAGCTTTAGAAAGGCAGTCTTTCCCTAAGCCGTCCCTCTGCCAGTCATCTCAGATTTTTTATTTAGTTCTCTAACATCATATGTCTATAGAAAGCTAATTCTTGAATTACAATTCAGTTTCTCCTTTCATTCCTTTATTATATTTACTCTGGCCCCAGTGGCAGTATCCTGATAGACATTCTTGTAGACTGGAGCATTTATCCCGACAACTTAAACCGTGCAGTGAAAGTTATTATAAAGTGTCAATTTCATTAAGCAACCACCAACTATTTATCATAGAAATAGGCGGCAACAGTGACAGAGAGCTAGTATCTGTTCCTCTAAGCCGTAAATCGTCCCATGTCAATTAAGTATGTTAATTTAACAAATACATTGGACATCAGTTGGCTTTTTAGAGATTGTGTCATGACAACGATTATCATCAACAACTTCATGATCTTGGTATCGCATCGTCCATTATAATTATCTAATGTAAAGATATCACAGACACGTGGTCTGTTGGCAACCATTACTCCGTTTAATAACATTTAAATTCCCGTTAGTCTACTAGCACGTCGTGGTTATCAGCAAATAATCATCAAATAAAATGGAAATTGAATAGATATATATATATTACACCCGGTTATAGCAGGGGGATTCTTATGAACGCATTGATTGTACATAATCCTCGTGGTAAATTTAGAAATCATACACCCTGAAATCACATGTAGTGCTTGGATATGTGATCGTAAAAACGAAAAACGGGTATGACAATATAGCTAAACGCTAGTTATACCAATCTAGCGTCGTCGATTCATATGCAAGGTACTTATCACATTTCATCAACAATACTCTATTTTCTCAACGAGATTTTCATCTAGACCTACGTACGCAAGATGGGACTCTAACCTCGTGCAATTTTAGGACACGTGGCTTCAGTTGCGTTTTAAGAAATGCGATGAATACTTCGACAGCATGACTTAGACCAAGGGGGGTCTAGCTTTCTGAGTGATTCTACCTGGGCGTAAGGTGGACAAAATGGCTGTATTTGCCATGCATTTTAAGCTGGGTCGCATTAGTTCCGCTAGTGACAAACTGAAATCCGTAAGCGTTCATCAATGTTGACCCTTAGCATCAAATAAGACGCTCCAATCAAAACGTTAAAAGTCCACGTGGGGTTGGGAGAGGGTTCCCGAAAGTGGCATAAACTGGTTCATCCTATCTACACGAGTGTCATGGTACAACAATGACGTCGTATCTAAAAATATTAACATTAGCTTTGAGGAGAAAATCACCGAACGCTCGGAGATTATCCCAAGTGAACAATTCCCTGGGACTGTTGCTTCTCATGCCATTGAAGATGATAAAAATGGCGTCACGTAATTAATAAAAAAAAATGAAGAGAAGATTGGGTCAAGTCGTCACAAAGGCGCGAGGGCTGGTCAATTCATATGTCCACAAAGAGTTTGTCATTGATGTAGACCCCAGGTTGTGGACCACCTAATGATACATATAATTGTGTCCAATGCGCATGTTAATTGTGTACATAAGCCTCCATCCCCACGTTCAAGATTTGTAGCTCTTGTTGCCATGCTCAATCTGAGTACAGTAGAGTGAGTAATCACGTACCCTGGTTGGGATACATTTTTTAATTTACAATAAATTCCAAAGCATGGTATCCGCGGTTAGCATATTGGTTACTGCACTTTTTTCCCAGTCTTCAGTGGTCCTATGGTTTCGATCCCCCCAGCCGACATGACGTTGCAATTATTTAGTCCGCAACACCAACTCCTGGGTCGAACCAGACCCAATTGGGTCACCAGTGGCAACACTAGGGAAGGTTAAGGTTAGGCCGGCTCGGCGTAGATGCTGATACACATCTATCTCTAGTGGTGCCGATGGTCAAGACAATATGGCGGCCTAGACAACCATATTTCCCAAATTATGCCACAGTGGGTGTGTATCGGATCCTTTTTTTTTCAATAGTCTATATGCTTCATTTCTACCTGTCTGCAGCTATTTGGCTACCCTTATTTATCTTCATTTCTGATATTGTTTTTCAATAAACTCTGAAATCTTTGTTTCGCCCTCCATGGTGGTTAGGTGTGCAAGGTATGGTATTATGGGGGCAAGTTATTTTGTTTGTTGTGGCAAAAGCTGCTTTCCGGAGTCTACTTCCTACCCCAACCATATTCCCCTTTCAGTATTTCATTCAGTTGGCGGTTCGGGGCCCTTTAAATTGTTTTGCATACTGTATTACTCCTGTATTTTTTCTGCTGCTAATGAATTGTAAGTTTATGTTATTCTTGTTTTTCATTTAATTTATTGGGTTATTTCATGCCCCAGTAAGGATTCCTGTCCTTAGTTTTTTTTTCTTTTTTTTTTTCTTTTGGTGGTAAAATTACATATGTGATTTTTTTTCCCCATGTTTCTGATCCCTAACTACAGATTATTTTCCAAGGTATCCTGAGATCCTTGTATTTGGGGCATTTCATGTCCCATATTCAGTCCCCTGATTTTTTGTTTTTTTTTTTGCTTTCCACTTCTCCTTGGCTTGAGAGTGTGGAAAATTGTTTTTTTTTTTTTTTTTTTTTTTCCAGGTATATTAATAGCCCATTCTTGTGCCCCCCACCACTATTGGTTTTTTATGTAATTGGCCTTTTCTGCAACTTACATGTATTGAAGTAAATCTTCTGCAACCAAAACCCGTAGTACAATATCATCTGTGCTTAGTCAAGCTTGTGGACCTTTTTGAGTATTAAATCCACAATGCCGACCGGTGGAACTCTGAACAAAAAAAACCAGTGTATGTGACATTACAATTTCCATTGGTTGCCACCCTTGTTCGAATTGTAGTCTATGGCTTACAGATGTTGTTTGTTAATAATGCATTATGGGAATAATGCCTGTCCTCCTGAATGAAATTAGTTTAATCTATTATTTGTACATTCCTGTCCAGACTTTTCCATAATTGAGTAGTTCTGCTGCTGCCCCTGCTTAATCACAGATATCTACAACTTTTTAGCATAAGCCTTCTCTGTCCAGCATGTGTGCTTCTCTGTTTTTCCCCTCCTCTTTTCCCTACTAAAACTACTACTTGGGGCAGTTTGAACAGTGTAAACATGACTTTTAATTTTTATCTGTCCTCATAATTAAATGTAATAAATTCATAACAGATAAATATAAAAAAAACATAATACCTCATTTATACCAGCTCTTGTGTTCTAATTGCGGTTTTATATTTTCAAAAACTAACTGTTTCATCTTGTCTTGGCAACGTTTTTGTTGGAGCCATAGTTTAACTCTTGGAATATAAATTAGCCTGTGGAGTGAGTCACTCACACACACAGACGGGTAAAAAAAGGTAAAAAGTTTAAATATGTAATGTTAAATTCTTTTAATTATGAAGTCTTTCTATCCTTTCCTTGTTTTTTTGCCTTCTCAAGAAATCAAATTTTTTTTTTTTTTTTTTTTTGCACTTTTTTCTTTTGTGTTTTTTTTTTTTTTTTTTTCAATTTTAGTTTTTTTTCAAAGAATTTCCTCCCTTTAACAATTTTTTTTTTTTTTTTTTTTTTTTTTTTTTTTTTTTTTTTTTTTTTTTTTTTTTTTTTCCCCCCACAAAAATAGACATTAATATTACGCATTAATTTGAATTTTTTTTTTTTTTTCGGTGAGACCACAGTTCCACACATACAAGTAATCTCAACAGCCAATAAGATCCTGGAAATCTTTTATTTGAACAATAGTACAATTTAGTACTTGACAATTGAATTATTAGGCTTTAACAATGATCAGTATTGTCATCGAGATAGGATACTCGTAAGCATCTTGCATGTAAATAGTATTTTTTGGCGGCATAAACTCCTGGGAGACATATATCTCTGATCACTGGTCAAGATCCTTTTCAGTCCACGCTTCGCCTTCAATGAAGAAAACTTGACCAGTTTAAGTCTGGTGGGTCCTACATTTTCCATATAGTTATTACCGCATTTTGCGCACATCATTAGAATATGTATACAGCAGTACAGAAGTCTTCCTAACTAAGCCTGGTGCAAACTAACTACTGCCATTCATTCAACAATGAAGGCCTGGTGGCCATAACCGTAGACTACTTTCTTTGCTTTTGTCCTCGCACATACGAATCTCCTTATCTCGATGGTCCTATCAACATCACCCACCAGCATATGTAATCCACGTCTTACGCAGTTCCCCCAACTTCCTCGTCCAATCACCAGGCATAAAGTTCCTCACCAGAACTTGCACAGCGCGGGAAAAACCACAACCGCGCTTATAGTGTCGATACAACACACACAAACAACTTTTCCCTAAATCAAAGCTCCTATTAGGCTTTTTTTTCCAAACAACTCTGGAAACAGCCAGGGTCTTATAAAACGTAACAGTACCCCTCCTATTGGCGCGGGAAAGCAAAACAAACCGCGCCTTCCAACAAAAAAACAATAACATATAAAAAATATTGGTCTTAACCATAGACCATCCTCATTTGGGACACGAACGGAAAAACGGACGTGGGCCTTTTACTATAATTAAATTAAAAAATATAAAATAAAATCCACTCCACTTCCAAGCGCCGTGAACAAGAACACTAACGCGCTGGTAAACTAAAAAACTAATATATAAAATGCCCTTATAAATACACCTTCTTTACGCTTTAACGCGAACATTATTGCGTCACAACCAATATGGTCATAAATCAAAATCACAACCAACACACACCCACACACACATATACTATGCAACACCATACTCTAGAAAACACCGACTGAACCTCCCTCTCCCCCCCCCCCCCACGGAAGGATGGCCACCTAAGACTTAGTCCCATAACATCTCTCATTATAACTTCTATACTCTCTGACAAAGTTGGTGCTAACCCGACAATTTCCACTTCGGGCACGAAAAACTACATTTCACTTCCGCACGCGTTTTTTTTTTTCATGTGCCCATAAACCACGATTCAACACATGAAACGCAACCCGAGTATTCTTTACCAACTTACGGTGCTTCTAAACAGTGAACATTTAAATTACATTCCAAAGTTGCATACTTCAATAATAATACACTAACAGGTTAATACCAAACTCTACCCACTCACAGGTATACACGTCAAGTATACTCATGACAATGATACAAATTTAGGCCTAATTGATAACAGCTAAGGACCATAGGTAAAGCGAAAGAGAGGCGACCAAAAACGAACTTGGCGGGATGAACGTTGGAAGCTAGATGCAAAGGAATGAACCACAGATGGTGCAACTGTACGAAGGATGGTCCACCCGACCGAGCAAAGTGGAATCAATTTGTAGCAGCCCCTATAACATGGACCGCCACCACCAGGCGTGATGCCAGCAGACTGCTTTGACGGTTGGATGGTTATTATGATCAAAGAAGAAGAAGATAAGCTGCTACAATATCTCAGAACAATAACCTCAAACTCCAATCGTAGCAAAACCTGTTATGAAAACCATAACTAGCGGAGTCTAAGAAACAAATCGAATTAAACGTAAAATCACATTGTTCCTAAAAATAAACAAATGCAAGTTAACTGCTGAAAGCCTTGTGTCCATAAGAAGAATTCGAAGACTGGTTAACCAATGTCTGATCACTGCGCACTGCCCTAATTGTAATATCATAGGGGCATAGTTAATGTGACTATTTGAACAGAATTCATACTGCATAAAAAACACTACAGTTCCTCCCCAGCAAGTTACGAGCCAGGAAACCAAATCTAGATGGGTATAGCATTGTGGGGAACGAGCTCATGTCGAGCCTTGTCATCTAAACGCCTTGGTGGACTGGAACAACCACTGACCGGTCTTATGTAATCTGCTCCAGAACAGTAAGTATCAAGCGTTGTGCTGTTGTGTTGACTTGTTCCAAGATGGCTCCTCAGTTTAGCAGAAAGTCAACATAAGAATACAGAGCTCTGCATTGCTTAAAAATAACTTCGTGGCCTCATAATGATCTGAAGTCCCGTAACAGTCTTGTTGACTGTCCGTGGGACAAGGAACATCATTCTTCCCAATGTGAGTAGGAACTTGTCTCACCGTGCAAACCCAGGATCACCCTTTGTTTTGAAAATTCTAGACGAACACAAAGAATCTCCACTGTGAACATAAGATACTCCTTTATTTCCACTGTACTATTTTTCTGGTGTTGTCTGGGGCATATCTGTGATCAACTGTGTCCTTGGGTTGATGGCCATAACAGTAATTCCTGCAGGTGGATTTGCCTGAGACTGCGCTGGTGTTATGTCCTTTACAGAAAAGCAATTCATCTTAGGCCACTGTAAGCTGAGTTCATTTCATCCCCTCATCAAATCTTTGTCCACAGCGTGACTTGAAAATATGAACAATACATCCCAGTTCTAAGGGTCTTTTTTATATATTGGGACATGCGCCCTGAAAATAACCGACTAGGTTGAACGGGACGCACCTCAGCAAAATCGAGGCAAAAGTTTTACATAAAAAAAAAAAAAGTACGAACAAAGAGTTCTCTGCTTCGCCAATTGGATGCTTGACAGGAATTGCGGCTGTTGTGAGGTGCTCGATTCCTGTGTGGTGCATAGAATCTTGAAACTGATAGAGAAGTTGAACCAGCGTTTCCACCACTGTCAAGATGCAATGGTATTTTTAAAAACCTTCGTTAAGGAGAGATATTATTGGCTGAGTGCATGTATGGTTGCTTCTGTTGTAATCAACCGCGCCGGATTAAGGGCTAACTGATGCCAACTTGAAAAAGATTTCATGATGTTCGCATACTTGGATTATGTTGTCCTATGACAATCAAGACCACTGTTTCATTCCGTGAAATGGACCAGCAAAGTCCACATGTATCCTTTTTCCCATGGGTGTTCGGTATCAGAAACATGACTGGAATGCTGCAGTAGGCTTATTGTTGATTACATTTACATGCACTCACAACCATCCGTTAAGCTTGGATGTCCACAATGATACTTGGCCACCAGCAGTGTCGCCGTGCCAACTGCTTTATCCTGACAACTCCAAAATGACTCTGATGCAACAATTGAAGAAATTTCTTATGAAGAGATGCAGGAGTATGCCAGTGTTAACCAAAATGATCATGCGATGATAAAAATATGCTGTGATATCAGTGTCCTTTCAAGACTGAGATTCGGGTCATTGTCGTGAAAAATTCTAATCCACATATATTTTCTAATTTATATATGTGGATTAGAATTTTTCACGACAATGACCCGAATCTCAGTCTTGAAAGGACACTGATATCACAGCATATTTTTATCATCGCATGATCATTTTGGTTAACACTGGCATACTCCTGCATCTCTTCATAAGAAATTTCTTCAATTGTTGCATCAGAGTCATTTTGGAGTTGGTACAGGATAAAGCCAGTTGTCACACGGACCGCCACTGCTGGTGGCCAAGTATCATTGTGGACATCCAAGCTTTAACGACTGGTTGTGATGCATGTAAATTTAATCAAACTAGCCTACTGCAGCATTACCAGTCATGTTCTGATACCGAACACCCATGGGAAAGGATACATGTGGACTTTGCTGGTCCATTCACGGATGAACAGTGGCTGATTGTCATAGACACATACTCCAAGTATGCGAACATCATGAAATCTTTTACAAGTTGGGCATCAGTTAGCCTTAATCCGGCGGTGATTACAACAGATGCAACCATACATGCACTCAGCAAAAATCTTCCTTAACGAAGGTTTTTCAAATACCATTGCATCTGACAGTGGAACGCAGTTCACTTCTCATCAGTTCCATAGATTCTATGCACCACACGGAATCGAACACCTCACAACAGCGCAATTCCATCCAGCATCCAATGGCGAAGCAGAACTCTTTGTTCGTACTTTTTTTTTTATGTAAAACTTTTGCCTCGATTTTGCGAGGTGCGTCCCGTTCAACCTAGTCGGTTATATTAGGGCGCATGTCCAAATATAAAAGACCCTTAGAACTGGGAAGTATTGTTCATATTTTCAAGTTAGCTGTGACAAAGATTTGATAGAGGGGATGAACTCAGTACAGTGCGCTAGATGAATTGCTTTTCGTGTACATGACAACACCAAGCGCAGTCTCAGGCAAATCACCTGCAGAATTACTGTATGGCCATCAACCAAGGACACAGTTATCACAGATAATGCCCCAGACAACACAGAAAAATAGGTCCAGTGGAAATAAGGTATCTATGTTCCACAGTGGAGATTCTGTGTTCGTCAAGAATTTTTCAACAAAGGGTGATCCCTGGTTGCACGGACAAGTCCTACCCACAATGGGAAGAATGATGTACCTTGTTCCCACGGACAGTCACCAGACTGTTACGTGACTTCAGAATCATATGAGGCCACGAAGTATTTTTAAGCACTGCAGAGCCTCTGATATACTTATGATGACTTTCTGCTAAACTGAGCCATCTTGGAACAAGTCAACAAAACAGCACCACGCTTGATACTTACTGTTCTGGAGCAGATTACATAAGACAGGTCAGTGGTTGTTCCAGTCCCCCAAGGCGATTAGAAAGGAGATGTCGTTCATCCATCAGATTTGATTCCTGCTCGTAACTTGCTGGGGAGGAACTGTAGTGTTTTTATGCAGAATGATTCTGTTCAAATAGTCCATTAACTATGCCTAGATATTAACATTAGGGCAGTGCGCAGTGATCAGCATTGGTCAACCGTCTTCGATTCTTCTTATGACAAGGCTTTCAGCCAGTTAACTTGCATTTGTTATTTTAGGAACCATGTGATTTTACGTTAAATCGATTTGTTTCTTAGACTCCGTCTAGTTCTGGTTCATAACAGGTTATGGCTACGATTGGAGTTAGTGGTTATTGTTCTGAGATATTGTAGCTGCTTATCTTCTTCTTCTTTGATCCATAACCACCAACCGTCAAAGCAGTCAGCGGCCATCACGCCTGGTGGCGTCATGTAGGGCAGCAACAAATTGATTCCACTTTGCTCGGTCGGTGGCCATCCTTCGTACAGTGCCCCAACTGTGGTTCATTCTTTGCATCTCAGCTTCCACAGTTCTCCGCCAAGTTGTTTTTGGTCGGCCTCTCTTTCGCTTTCCCTCTGGGGTCCATAGCTGCTTATCAATTAGGCCTAATTTGTATCATTGTCATGAGATACATGACGTGTATACATGTGTGTGGGTAGAGAATGGTTTAACCTGTTAGTGTATTATTATTGAAGTATGCAAGCTTGGAATGTTACATTTAAAAGTTCACTGTTTAGAAGCACGTAGCATGGTTAAAGAATACTCGGGTGCGTTCATGTGTGAATCGAGGTTTATGGGCACATGAGAAAAGCGTGCGAAGTGAATGTCGTTAGCACACTTGTCAGAGAAGTATACTGAGATGTTATGGGAGTCTGTGGCCATCCGTCGTGGGAGACGGTCGGTGTTTTCTAGAGTATGCGAATAGTGTGTGATTTTGATTATGACATATTGGATGTGACGCAATAATGTTCCGCGTAAGATGTATTTATAAGGCCTTTATATATTGTTATTTACCAGCGCGTTGTGTTCTGTCCCGCGCTTGGAAGTGGATGGATTAAAAGGCACGTCGTTTTCCCGTGTCAGAAGGAGGTCTATGGTAAGACCATTATATGTTATTGTTTGAAGGCGCGTTGTTTGCTTTCCCGCGCCAATAGGAGGTCTACGTTATAAGACCCTGGCTGTTCCAGTGTTTGGAAGCCTAATAGGAGCTTTGATAGAAAGCTTGTGTGTATCGACACTATAAGCGCGTTGTGGTTTTCCCGCGCTGTGAAGTTCTGGAGGAACTTTGATGCCTGGTGATTAGACGAGGAAGTTGAGGGGAACTGCGGTAAGACGTGGAGTACAATGGGTGGGTTTGAAAAAAAATCGAAAAAAGGTGATTCGTCTTACGAGGACAAAAGACAAAGAAAGTAGTCTACGTTACGGCCACAAGGCCTTCGTCAGGAAAAGAAAGAAAGTGAAGGCTAGATAGGAGACATAAGAACTTAAAGAAATATAAAAATAAAAATAAATAAAAATAAATATAAAAATAAAAATAAAACCTAGGTACTTCCCTGAAGGCGAAGCATGGCTGAAAAGGATTAGACCAGAGATAGAGATATATGTGCGAGGAGTAAATGCCGCACTTACATTGAATGCAGTTGCTACCAGTACGTTTGGATGACTGTACTACATATTCTAATGATGCAAGTATTTTGTACTATTGTTACTGATGTCCAGGACTATGCTGTTGAGATTACATGTATGGAACTGTGACTCAGACTTCTGTCAAGTTATTCATTTGCGAACGTACTGTCTTGAGTGTCAGTCCAATTTATACACCAAATAATATACAGCAAGATGCTTACGAAATCTATCTCGTGACAATCATGATCATTGTTAAATGCCTAAATTCTTTGTCAAATACCTAAATTGTTTTTCAAATAAAAGATTTTTTATAGTTGATTGTGCATTTCACAGAAACATCAAATTAATTATTTCTTGTGGGGAAAAAAACAAGAAAGAATTCATATTTAAAAGATTACAACAATTTAACTTTTCTTTTACACGTCTGTGAACTCAGGCTATTTATATTCCAAGAGTAACTATGCTCCAAAACGTTGCCAAGATGAAACAGTTTGAAAATAAATCGCAAATAAAACAAGAGCTGGATAATGAGGTATGTTTTTTTTATATTTATATGTTACAAATTATTACATTTATTATGAGACAGATTAAAAGTCTTGTTAAATGTTCAACTGCCCCAGTAGGAAAAGAAGCACACACTGACAGAGAAGGCTTCTGATAAAGTGTAGATATCTGTGATCAAGCCAGAACTACTCAAATATGGAGTCTGGACAGATGTACAAATAGATTAACCATTTCATTCAGAAAAGGCATTCCATAATGCTAATACAACAACATCTTAGCCATAGAATAAAATTAGAACAAGGAGCAACCCAAGGAATTGTAATGTCACCTACACTGTTTTTTGTCAGTACGGTGGCATTGTGGATTTAATACTCAAAAAGGTCCACAGCTCACTATGCACAGATGATCTTGTACTACGTGTAGCAGAAGATTTCAAAACAGTAAGTTGCAGAAGCAATTACAAAAACCAATAGTGGGCACAAGAATGGCTATTAATTATAAATGGAAAAAAAAACAATTTTCACACTCTCAGCCAAGGAGCAAAAAAAATCAGACTGAATGGACATGAAATGCCCAAATACAAGGATCTCAGATACCTTGGAATAATCTGTAGGGCATCAGAACATGGAAACATCAAATATGTAAATACCACCAAAAGAAAAAAAAAACTAAGACAGAATCATTACTGGGGCAATGAAATCAACCCAATAAATTAAATGAACAAGATAACAAAACTACAATTCATAGCCAGCAGAAAAAACTACAGAGTACTACAGTATGCAAAACAATTTAAAGGGCTCCCGAACCACCAACTGAATGACATACTGAAAGGGATATGGTTGGGGTAGACTCCGGAAAGCAGCTTTGCACAACAAACAAAATAACTTGCCCCCATAATACCATACCTTGCACACCTAACCACCATGGAGGCGAACAAGATTTCCAGAGTTTATTGACAACATATCAGAAATGATGATAAATAAGGGTAGCCAAATAGCTGCAGACAGGTAGAAATGAAGCATATAGCTATTGAAAAAAAAGGATCCCGTTACATACCCACTGAGGCATATTGGGAATATGGTGTTAGGACCATATTTTCTTGACCATCGGCACACTAGGGATGATGTGATCAGCACCACGCCGGCCGGCCACCTTAACCTTCCTAGAGTTGCCCTGGTACCCAATTGGGGCTGGGTCGACCCAGGAGTTGTTTGCGGACTAAAAAAATCACACGTCATCTGGGGATCGAACCATAGACCACTGAGCTAGGAAACCAGTGCACTAACCACTATGCTACCGCGGCTCCCATGCTATGGAATACATTGTAAATAAAATGTATCCAACCATGGAAGTGATTCACACTTACGCAGATTGATCAGCACCAAGACCTACAAAAAGTGGGGATGGAGGCTTATGTACACAATTAAAGCATGGACAATAATATGTATCTTAGTGGCCACAAACCTGGGGTCCACCATCAATGACAAACTCTTTCTGGACATATAAATTGACAGCCCTGTGACGACTTGCCCAATCTTCTCTTCATTTTTTTTATTAATTACGAGACGCCATTTTTATCATCTTCAATGCATGATCGCAAAGTCCCAGGAATTGTCACTTGCGGATAATCTCCTAGCGTTCGGTGATTTTCTCCTCAAAGTTAATGCTATTTTTAGATACGACGTCATTGTTGACCACTGACCTCGGTAGATAGAACCAGTTTATGCCACTTTCGGAACCCCCCTCCCACCCCACGTGACTTTTAACGTTATTGATTGGAGCGTCTTATTGATGCTAAGGTCACATGATGCACGCTACGGATCACGTGTCCAAGCGGAAATGACCCGCTAAAAGTGCGGCAAATCCAGCCATTTTTCACTTACGCCCAGGTAATCAAGAAAGCTAGACCTAATCTAGACAAGCTGCGAATTCATGCATTAAACGCACTGAAGCCACGTGTCTAAATTGCTGGTCCATCTGAGTAGGTAAGTGAAAATCTCGTTAGAAAATAGTATTGTGATGAAATGTGTAGTACCTTATAAAATCGACGCAAGATTGGTATAACTGCGTTTACTTTATTCATAATTTTTGTTTTACGATCATATCCAGCCACATGTGATCGGGTATATTTTATGATCCCACGGGATATGTACAACATGTTCATAAGAATGTTAACGGGAATATATATATATCTATTAATTTCCATATTATTTGATTATTTTCGACCCGACGCTTAGACTAACGGAATTTAATATTAACGATAATGTTGACAGACCGTGACATATATTCATTATAAATTATATGACGATGCGACCAGACATGAAGTGTTGTGATAATGTTGTCAGACAATTCTAAAACACTGGTGTCCAATTATTTGTTAAATTCATCATAATTGACATGACGATTAGGCTAGAGGCACAGAACTAGAATACTGTTGCCGCCATTTCTATGATAAATTTGGTGGGTTTAACTGACATTTATAATAATTCATCACGTTAAGTTGACGATAAATCAGTCTAAAGAATTATAATACTGCCACTGGGGCAGAGTAATATAATAAAGGACAGAAAGGAGAAACTGAATTCAAGATTAGGCTCTAGACATATGATGTTAGAGACTAAAATCTGAGATGACTGGCAGAGGGACGGCTTAGGGAAAGACTGCTTTCTAAAGCTAGAAAATTAATGAAGCCGTCGTATTTGTCTTCAGTCTATGGTGGAGCCTTGCACGACAGTCCAATCTCAGAGCAGAATACGGAGTCGAGCACAGAGAAGGCAAATCCGAACCATTCAAGACCTACCTGGGGCAACGTCATAAGGAGACCGGAGAACTAACCACGCTTCACTATCAGCCGGGGGCTGAAAAGCTAAGTTCCTATAGAAAGGGAACTCACCATATCAATGCCATATTTTTGTCATCCATGATGAAACACACTTGATGTGAGACACATAGTACATACAGCAGACACTAATTCCATCGACAATACTATCATCCACCATCTATTCAGTTTATTGTAATAAACCAATTGGGTGTATATACTGTACCCCATGCTTTGTTCCTTCTATTAGATGTTACATATTGTCTGATGTTTATCTTCCTTTATAAGGGGGGGGGGGGGGGGGGGGAGGGGGGGCTCGTAAAATATAATATAATTTAAAGGATAACTATAATAGATAACTGAGAAGGGGACGACGGTAGCGAGAGACCAAATATCTCCTTACAACCTTTTCCAGACCTGTCTAGTTAGGAGAATTTACCCTCTTCGTCACCCTTCAGAAGTGGGAAAACCCAACAGGAATTCTTGAGCCAAATTTTTCACAATTCATATCTATTATTTCTTCTAATAAATTCTTATCCTTCAAACGCTACGCTACAAGCCCCCAAGGCAAAGTTGCAGCCATCTTTTCCCACCTCACAATGCATATTTCAGGAAACTCCAAACTCACAATGAAGACCAAAGCTGCTGTATATAATGCTTGCACCATCAGCACGCTTCTATATGGCAACAAGACATGGACAACCTATGCTAAGCTAGAAAGAAGTCCTAGTACCTTCCATCTACGGTGTCTACGCCACATCCTTGGTATTTTGTGGAAGAACAAAATAACAAACTGGTGTTATGTACTGGCCTTCAGAGCAAGTATACTCTGCTTAGACAGTACAGCCTATGCTGGCTTGGCCATGTCTGCTGCATGGAAGATGGTTGCATCCCCAAAGATATTTTCTACAGGCAACTGGCAGATGCAAAAGAACAGTCGAGTGAGCGCAGCTGAGGTTCCAAGATGAGTGCAAGTGAGACATGAAGGCACTGGACATAAATCCAGCAGCCTGGGAGGATGAAGCTGCTGATCGTATTAACTGGCGATGCTCCCTACAGCGCCAGCTCAGATTGGGTAAAAAGAAGCTCCTACAAGAGAAAAGAACACACCAAAACACTAATAAAAAAAAACAACTCAGGGCTATCACCTCAGGGGTGCATTCCCATAGTTAGTTATGACTGAAGTGGGCTACTACTACCACCACTAGTGGCCAATGAAAAATCCTTACACAACTTTAAAGCCGAGGCAAAAGCTCTAAAAACAGTTGCAATAAACACCATGGTTTAACTCTTTGACTCCGCAATTATTCTCCACCCTGTGCCGTAATTTTAATTTGTGATAGACTAAAAACAATGCTCAGAGAGTTGTTTTAGCACGGATGTCAAATCTGACCAACGCTCTGGGCGTTGTTCCGGAGTCAAAGAGTTAAAAAAACAAAATTGAAACTTGAGACATGATATTGGTCGTCACAGATTCCTGGTCATCAGTCTTTAACTACGGCACTAATGGAAACTAGCTATAAATTGAACAGAAAAAAATGGACGGCAGGTTCCTGCTCACTGCAGAATGGATGGAAATAAAAAGGTAAATAGATTTGACAAGGAAGGGAGATGCAAAATTTAGACTGAGGTCAGGACAGCGTACAAAGAATTGAAAACAATTATCAAAAATAACTTGAAAGAAAAATGACACACAGAATTACCCAGAGTAAGATCTAAAAGAAGCATTTTCTCCTGACCAAGAAGAGCTTAGTGATAATTTTTAATATGAGAACATTCTACTTCACACTCAGGTACCATCTGTTCTGCTTCTCTCTTTTTTTGATCTTTAACCACTAACTGTCAAAGCAGTCAGTAGCCATCCCACCTGGTGGTGTCTTGGAGGACAGCAACAAACGACTTCCACTTTGTCTACCGTTAATTTGTAAATCTCTGTGAACATTTTTGTTATCAGAACAGTCTATTTCAGACTCAAGTACCATCTGCTCAACCAATTAAAAATTGGGCAGATAAACATATGCCTGTATGGGGAGCAGACAACAAACAGTAGATTTAGTCCTAAAAGACTGTCAGCTGCATGACAGAAGCAGACTGACGGTATGCCATTCAACCAAGTTGAGGGAGAAACTGTAAAGTGATGAGAGAAGACTGAGTCAGAACATCAACTTTATTGTAGAAATTTATGTTGTTACATGAGGGCAAATAAAAACAAAGCAGAAGAAGACTTCCCCAATTACTAGTAATGTTTATTATTTATCTGTCAATTATAGATTGTTCACATTCTATTAAACTTGTTTATTGTTTACATTTTGTTAAACCTGTACTTTCTGTTGAGTTAATAATCAATGTAATTTTTTTTTTTGTTCCAATGGATTTTTCCTTCATCTATGAACTTTTCTAACGAGACCTTTGATATCATCTTGAACGGGGAAAAACTACAGAAAGTTGAAAGTTTCAATTATTTAGGCAGTAAAATGACTCAGGATGGTGACACAACAAGAGAAATCCATACTAGAATTGCTTTGGCAGCTAGCGCCTTCAATAGATTATCTAACATTTGGAAATTACGATCATTGAATATACATACCAAGCTTCGTCTGTTTAATTCAAATGTTATCTCAGTGTTAACATACGGCTGTGAGAGTTGGAAAATAACAAAATCATTGGAGAACAAGCTGAATACATTCGAGAACAAATGTCTTAGAAAACTCATGAACATCAGTTGGAAAGAATTCAAGACTAATCGACAAATAAGAGAAGACTCTAGGCAGAAATATGTCTCCGACTATATAAGGAAAAGACGATGGTCATATATCGGTCATGTCCTACGAATGCAAAACAACAGAATACCACTACAGGCGCTCACTTGGGTTCCTGAGGGTAAGCGGAAAAAAGGAAGACCAAAAGAAACACTCAGAAGAACAATAATAAGAGAAGGAAGAACGTTGGGCCTAAATAATGTGCAAGAGCTAAGAGGAGTGGCGTCACAACGAACAACCTGGAGAGCACTGGTTTCTGCCTTATGCGCCGTGTTTGGCGCTTAAAGAATTTATTATTATTATTATTATTATTATCATTGTATCTGACTACTGATGTAGCTTCATCATAATACATGTCTGTATGGCTCAAATGGAAAAATAATATTATAATAAATACAACTTGGAAGTTGTAGTGAACAGTTGTTTGAGAAGAATGTCTGCAGAGTTAAAAAGAGCTGCAACTTGTTAGAGAGCGGTTCTTACATGAACAGAATGTTTGCAAGTATCACCATTTGTGCTCACCATCATTATCTTCTTAGCTCGGTGGTCCGTTCCCCACTTGAGGTGGGATCTTTTAGGAGGTTGACAGGCATGCACGAGTCTAAGTTCGTTCTTCCTTCTTCTTCTTCCTCGTTCGTCCTGGAAAGGAACTTGGTTGCGTTGTGTCGCCGTTTACAGCGAAGCTGGATATTTGCGCCTTTCGGCCCTACACATCCAACTTCCGCACGGCATTTTTTGGGACCGGGTTTGCCTTCCCTCTTCGATCCCTACTCTCTCAGCCAGTCTGCAGAGATGTAGCCTGTTTTCCAGGACCACCTCTTCCAATTTCTTATTCATTGTCAATGTTTCTATACCATGCAGTAGTGAAGAATATATATATCATTTTATGATTATGAGTTTTAATTTGTGAGTTAACTATTCAGATGTCAGTATATGTCTCATGTTGTTGTGTGTAGCTTTGGCCATTGCTATTCTCTTCTTGATTTCTGTTTCAGAGCTGCCATCTTCTGTTATTATATGACCAAGATATGAGAAGCTCTTGACTTGTTCCAGGATTTTCCCATTTATGCTTATCTTTAACTTGTGATGTTCACTCGCTTCACTAGTTCTTGTAAATCCTGTTCACTTTAAGCTAACAACACAGTATCATCTGCATATCTAAAGTTGTTTATTGACCTTCCACTTATTTTCAGTCCTGACATTTCCTGTATCACGTTTGAAAATTGTTTCGGTGTATAGACTAGATTACATAGGCAGGGGGACAGCACACAACCTTGTCTGACACGTCTTTTTATGTCGATGTATAGTGAATAATTCCTTCTAGATCTTATTGTAGCAGTTTGCTCCCAATAAAAGTTACTGAGCATTCTTATGTCTTTTCCAAATAAATCACTATCTCGCCTTGGCGTAGCTGGCGAGTCCTTTTTAGGGCTTTACGCTAGCAGATAGATAATGTTGGTCCTTTTCAGGACTTATCAACGCAGATCGGGTTAGCAGTCAACAGAGTTGGTAATTTTTTTTGGGGGGGATGGTAAATGCGCTGTGATATAACTAAATAGGTTCAAAGGAACGAGCCTCGCAAGAAGAAGGCAAAAACCGAACCATAAGATGTCTTTTCCAGCAAAGCTATGTCTTCGATGCATTCAATTATTTTCTCGTGATGGACTCTTTCAAAAGCATTCTTATTGTCACAGAACATTTTCATGAGTATGAATGATGATAGTGTTTGGTGTGAAGGGTCACCGAACTAATGTTGTAAACACTTGTTTAAGTGTAACTCAGCTACTGAGTTAATGTCTGACGTTATGTCAACATGGTGTGACTTGTGCGTGCGCTGGGAGAGAGCGTGCGAGTGAATACAAGTCTGGTGTGGCTGAGTGATTTCGGGGTTTCCCAGTCGAGCGGTGAGCTCATATAGCGTGACTGAGTTAGTCTGTGATTTGGAAGCCGAGCTAGAGGCTCGTATTGTGTGACTGTGGAGAACCACATATGTGATTATTCGAATATGTGAGGAGTTATTGATTATATATCTTGTGTAGGTCCTACATAGTGTTTAGGCGAAGATTATTATACCGCTACTGGAAGAAAGGCGACGCGTTTCCCGCCTGGTAGCGTATTGAAATAATAGAGGCGTTGTGATTTCCCGCCTGGATGAGATTCTGGAAGAATCTATATGGCGATGTGCATGCCGCCAATCACTACTATGTGATATACACCTGGATGGTGATTTACGTGTGCGAAGAGAGTATGCCGCACCGAGGACTTTATATGTAACTGTGTGTACTGCCTGTGCACGTCAGGGAAGCCAGTCCCTAATTATTGTTGTGATTGTTATTTCCTACAGGCAATGTCAGCCTGGAGATGAGTCAGTATGCTTGCTACATGTACTTGATTTCCATGATGTATATCTATCAGTTCAATAAATGTCTTGGAACTGTACCAGTGGTGTTGGGTTAGTTCGTACGAGCCATTGTTTACCACCATCTACACACTTACGCCACACCCCATCATCAGCGCATATCTCATACAGTATTCTGACATACTGAGGGCTTAAACAGTTCCTTGACATATTGGGAGCTCGTAGAAGGAGTATCGTGAACCGGGGAAGCAAAGAAAGATCATCCACTTCACCCCTGCATCTACGAAGGTAAACATACTGTTATTGTTACACTGTGCTGGCAAGCTACGGTCCTGAAATCTAAAAATACTCTCAGCCAATCAACGGAGAGCAAGTCCTGACCTACTGACCAGTTGAGATACTTGTACAGCAGTGTTTTCAAGCTGTGTCCTACTTGAAAAATTTTCGGTACGTTGACGAAGTCTGCGCAGTAGAATTACACTGAAGTAGCCTACTACTTTGTCAACCTTGCCGTGTTTGACGGTGTACTGGCTGTTACAACCACAAGCTGACCTGTCCTACAGATTTGCACTGGCCTGTCGGAGTGTGTTGTTCGGAGTCTTGAGTTTCTACGTCACGTGATGTCCTGTGTGTGCTGTCCACATTCTTTCATGAAGTCACCAGGGAAGACGAGTTGGTACAACTACTACGAACATTCTTCAGCCTAGTGGATTGTCAAGTTACCTATGCTTAAGATACGTATTATTTTTATAAATTAGTATTGATTGTTTGTGTATTCGTTTCTTTGATTATCGTTTGTGTAAGTCACTTCGTGCGGTGTGTGTTCATTTGATTTGCACAGTTTGTTTAGGCTTGTTTACCTTTTGGAAATCTGTTGTTATCGTGTTGCCTTTATTTTTTTCAGGGTTATGTAATTAATTTGTAGTAAATTAGGATAGATATTTTTGTTTTGTTTTGTTTGAAGTAACATAGTTAGCCTACTTGTTTTCATTTAACTAGGTTAGACCTAGATTATAAGCATTAGGCCTATACTTACTTATTTAGTAGTTAGTATTGTAGACATATTTTACATTAGCATTAGTATTTATATTATAGTTCTGAGTAGATGTTAATAGTTTTCTATTTCTTTTTATTCAGAATTTGTGTCAGTGAGCTGGAGTGCTATCGCCCAGTACTTCTCTTACTTCTGACTGTGGAATTTCAACACCTTGATTGGACTTGCCAGTCAAGACACTACTTCAGAGATAAGTCGATATATTTCATGCAACATATACTCTTCTCTGTTTAACATACCACTTAATCTTTTTCTGGTGGTCATCCATTGTGCAGTGTTTGTATTCGTTGCGTTTATTTCTGGCTATATATTTTTGTGTGAGATTAATACATTTTTCTTTCCTGGAAGGAACGTGTATTGATCTGTCTATAGGTTTTGTAAAATTAATTCCAGTGTATGGGAGGCCCAGTCTTGGAGAGACTCTGTGGCTAGTGCCCCGTGGAATTCATTGAACATTGATTTGCATTATCTGTTTAAGTCTGGTTTGTATATTCATTGTCGTGTAAATAATAGTATTTCTCATGTGGTGTTTACATATGGTTTTCTTGCGTCAATTCTTACTATCACTGTAAATAAGTTCATTTTTACAGTTCCCATCGTTGTCGTTTTGTTTGCAGGCGTGGTAGTATACACCTATAACTATTTTCCTTTTACTTTCATCTGTTATTCCCCTCGCCTGTGGGTTATTGTTTGTCTTTCTTGTACTTGTAATGTATTTTTATCAGATCCTTGTAGATCCATTTGTCTTCTTGGTATTTCATCATCATCAGATCCATTTGTCTTCTTGGAAATCATTTATATAATTTATGCATGACTTGGTATGTGTGAGTATTGAGAGTGAGTGCTATAGGGTAGGCATTTGTAATTAGTTATTTAAGTATTCATTATTTCATTAGTATTTCTTGCTTTGCTGTTGTAGCAAGAGTCTTTAGTGGTACTATTTTCACGAAATAGTGTTACCCACATTCAATTTCATTGTTAATACTGTTGCTCAAAGAAATTTAGACATGGGCAATTCTGCAGGTTCCATGGATGATTCATTTTCATCATCATGTGAGGAGCCAATGCAAGAGTGTAGTAGAACATGTGAGAACAGAAGAAGAAGGATAGCTCTGAGAGAGTTGGCGTTAGCAATAAGGAATGAGATGCATATGAGGTGTATAACTCTCGTATAGAAGTAAGAAAGAGAGATAGTGTGAAAGTTTATCAGTTGAAAATGAAGAGTACCTTTGAGACTAAGGTACAACCAAACTGCAGTCAATACAAGGAGAGACCTAAATCAGATTTGAAGAAGAGGTCTAATCCAGCAGTAAATAAGGTTAAAACTGAAACAAGGAGGGTGTCAGTACAAACCGAGATGCATGACGTTGCTGTCCAGACTGATGACACTTGGGAAAGCACTTTATTTCCAAATGAGATGTCATCGACAGTGACTGAAGTCAAGATACCAGATAAGGGTAAATTAGATAATGATTCAGTCAAGAGTAAGAAAATAGTAAGATCACAGGAAGAAAACCAAAGAAGTGGTTCTGTTCAGACTGAGAGGAAAGGTATTAGTGTACAATCAGATAACCATCGTGAAGATACTTCAGCCTCAGTTGGTAAATTGTCCAACATGACTGTAGATGTACCACTGAAGAAGACTATGATCAGTGATGATTTGGTTAGGTGTAAAGATAAGTTATGCACTATGGAAGGAATCCAAATAGGTGTAAGTAAGAATGCAGAAGTGTCTACAAGAGCCTATGAGAATTCAAAGGGAGTGTCAAGTCCTGTGCATGATGTAAAATACCATGCATCCCAAGAAGTTTTATTGCCAAAAATGGGGTTTTGGTGTGATAAAGATCAGTTAGAGATAGACAAATTGATTCAGGACGAAGGTACTTTTGAGGAAAAGAGTAGAAGATTAGAAGAAAAATTCAAGATTGTTGAGCAGTTACTGAAAAAGGAGTACAGAGATGGTAATCAAAGAATAAATGATGAATTCAAGTTATATAGAAACAAGATAGTAGCTGAGTATAGAGGTAATACTCAAGTTAAAGAGGAACATTGCAGGGTCCTGTCAGCTCGGTGGAAGGAGAAATGTAATGCTGTAGGCAAGAGTTTCTTTGATAAACTTCAAGCACTAGAAGAGCAATTTAAGGCTGGAAAACAAAGATTAGAGCAGCAAGCCGAAGCATTGAAAGATCAAGTTAAATCTATGGAAGAGCGACACGAGACTACATCTGATACAGATCTGTCCGATTTGGAGAAGCTACCAAAAGATGCAGAAATTCAATGGAAAAAGGATAACATAGAGCATACTGCATCTGTAGCCAAAGTAGCAGTAACGGAAGCTACTGAATCTGCTAAAAAAGAGGTTTGGAAGACAGTAATAGATGGTCTCAAGGGAGAAGGTGCTGGAATTACAGCCCAGTTAGAATTATTACTGGCTTATAACTTCAAAGGCAAAAGTGCAGCAAAAAGTAGAGAGCCACTAAAGTTGTTGATGTTTAATGCCATCAAAACGTTACCACCAGATAAGTGGAACATAGGTGATCTCTTCACATTATTGAAGATACTATGCTATCTGGAGATACTTTTGTGATCTTGGTGGTGATAGTTGATGAAATTGCTTGAGTGCTGGCAAGAGATGTGTTAGATGGTGTGACATATTTTATGTTGTAAGATAGTTGAGAGCTGATGGGAAGATAGTGAGATTGATGACCCATGCTATGAATTGGAAATTTATGACCTGTGTTGTCAAGACACAGTATGTTAGGTGAGAACTTATATGTTAGATTTATCTCTCAGATCATGTCCCTGTCCATCATTTACGTATGTTTACCACAGAAGAGAATGTTTGAGTGGTATGGACAGTGGAGTATTATGTGGCATGAAAGGAAATAATGCATTTTGGAAATTGGCCAAATATGCTTTCCTAATGTGGATCATTATTCTATTTCCAGAATTTATGTACCCAGTAGTGTAGGTAAACCTGGGATTGCTACTACTTGAAGCACTTTATGCCATCACTGAGAGTGTCTTGACATGGTCATCGGTCATCAGGTTGCTGAGATGGTTTACAGTCTCCATGTGGTTAAGAATTTATTCTATGCTTTGATGATCTTTACAGAAAGTACATGGGTGTACTTAGATATATAGTGTGATGTATAGTTCCTACTGCAATTTTAGAAATTGTAATGTATATAATTGGTTGATAGTCTTTAAAGTGACGGACACTATATAGGATGAGGATAAAAATGTTGATGTTGCATTTTTTTTTTTTTATTTAAAGGGAATCAGTCACTGGGGAGTAAAAGACTCGCATTTGTTGCAGTGAGATGTGATATTTTTTTTTTTGTAACACTTGCCTTTACAATGTAATGGTAATGACTTCAGTAGTGTAATTCTGATGAAAGTATAGATGACGTCTAGCTTATGCGATTGTGAGTGTCAGGTGTACACATAACACCAGCATATTTTGGTAGAACTGATATGTAATTGTATACATTAACATAATTTTTTCGGGTTCGTTTGAATGGATCGATAGAGCATTTATTGTAATGATGATGTTTGATACTGTTGTGATAGTCTTCTGCAGTAAGGATTATAATGAGACAGAGGAATGGAGATATTAAATCTCGTTTTCCTTAGAGAGTCTAGTTGCTGGAAAACTCATGCTCGATATGAGCATAGTCCTTTAGGTGTAGGAAGCAGTGAAGAAGGTGCTATAATTATCTGCCAGAACTTCACAGATACAATTGCCATAGAGCAACATTTTGGTTGGATGAACTGAAGGAATAGGAGAGGAATTTATCTTTGTGGATCAAACTGATCAGAGTGAAGGAAACTAGATCTTCTCAGTATGGATAAGGAACTAAGAGCTTTGGTGTTATACAGTGTTCTTGACAACTGTAAGAAAATACAGTAAGAAAAGTTCATACAGTTCATACATCAATAATTTTGAAATTATAGTTTGTTCATGTAGTCATTGCATCTCACACATTATGATCAGGCAACATGGTTGGTTGCTTATTTAATTTGTTCTGGAGTGTATTTGACTGAGGTACTGATGTGTATGAGTGTCGTGAAACGAAGTGTAACCCACTACTTTGTTAATCACTATGTCGAGATACAGATTTGCTTCAACCAATCAACTTGCACCGTTCACCAGTCTCTGAGACAGAATAAATTATACTGTTCACGCAGTTCACGCAAGATGGCGGCTAAAAACTGAATAAAATTAGGCTGTATGAGCAAAAGACGAAACCGGAGGAAACCAATCATTTTGCTCCGCCAGGAACCAACCGAAAGCCTTTCTTAAGCAGTTACCTGCCTATATAATAGGGCGGAATTTTATGCTAAACACGCAATCCCGAACTTGACGCCAGAGATACTGACTGAAGAGGAAGAAGCTGTCACCTTGATTGATTGTTTACCTGAGGGCATCGACCTGCAACCTACTTCACTAGTCGAGTCAAACTGGCCGTTTTTTAAATCTTGGAGGGTAATTATAAATTTACGATAACCTTTAGGAAAATAGGCCTTCAGCAGGCATATAATGTTGGTATTTGTTGTGTGTCATTATACTACCTACACCTGTATATATTTAATATATTTTGGGTTCCCTATGAATGTATATGATTGAATAGACGAAGACTAATAGGACTCATAACTCAATCTATTGTCTCCTATAACTCCCACCTGATATATCACCAAACAGTCCTCGTCTCATATACTCCTATCATAAGAACATAACAATATTGTTAGGATATATGTTACCAGCTAGTATAGCACTTGACAGAGAGGACGTGGTATAGTATAGGGGGAAGGACATTGTTGTATTACACCTAGGTGTACATATTATTGGATTTATTCATGTATTGATTTATATTATGGGATGTATTCATGTATTAAATGTATTCATGTATTGAATCTATATTATTGAATGTATCCATGTATTAGTTTATCAGAAAGAATGCTTTGCAAGTAGACACATGTCTTGTCTCGCTATTGCTAAATCATACTGAGCCATGTTGTCATTCATCCTACATGCATACATCTGAGACACGCTCATTTCACTCACACTAGAAATAGGTGGGCTTGAGGACAGAAATTAGCCCCTATTTTTGCTTTGTTACAGGTTTATTTGTGTCCTAAAAACCTGAGGTCGTATGTTCGAGTCAATCCCGCTGCCTGGAACTTCGCAGGAGCATAGAGATTGTACAGAAGCTACATTTTAGTCCCCCTCAGTCTTGGGTGGGCTAAAGTAACGAGCCTCAGCAGGAGTAGTGTGAACCAAACTAAGGAGAACAGAACGTTTTAAGAGATGAGTACTCATTCGTACCATTTCTGTCAGCATTGTGAGCATAGAAACTGTCAGTGATGAGAAAGTGACTTAACATAGCAAGAGACAAAATTAATAGCATAGCTGAGAAGTGTTATATCCTTAATTAACAGCACAGCTGATCCATGTACTATAATTAAATAACAGCACAGCTGATATAATTTTTTGTTCCTATAATTGGAAAACTTGTTGTAAAATATTTATATATTTTTTTATAAAAATAAACATTTGTAAATCATATGTAAACTTACAAATCCATTACCTTCCATTTTTCAACATTCACCCTTCAGCACAAGAGTAGATAGTGTATATACTAAATAAATACTTAGGAAATTGTATTTGAAGACTTGTCAATTTTATCATTGTTAAGCAAAATCTGTTTCCTTGTTTTATTAATATCACAGTTAGTTACACAGCGGAGGTGGCGCTTTATGTCGGTCTCCTCTCTACTAATTTTTCGAGATCAGAACATTCACAGTCGTAACTAATTTGTGATACCAGTAGTTCTCTCAGACACTGGGACTTCACCATTTTCTGCAGAAATTCTATTTCTGTAATTGTCAGTACTATACTGATCTTAGAGCCAAAAAAAAACCTCTCGCCACACTGGGGGCTCGTTCCTGGGATATTTCTGTATATCTTGAGCCATACTTAGTCTATTCATCTATCTACACTCTAACGTTTGCCAACCATAGGTAACATAAGAAAATACATTTTTTTGTTGAGAAAATCATTATAGGATTTTTACAAAATTATTTTCTTAGGAGGAGTACCATTTAGTACTCAGTAAATAGTTGATGCTCACAAAGTTGCACGGAAATTTTTTGTTCATTTAAATTAATTAAGTTTAATTACAATAATTGGGTTATAGTAAATATACATACCCTATCTAAGTAACGCCATGGCTGATCTAGTGAAGTTCAGGACTGCGATCATGCAGATGGGCAAGGAATTAAATATGACAGGTGATGCTCTTACTCAGTATGTCACAACAGAAGTGGACAAACACATGGATAGGGAAGAAAGAAAGTTGCAATTAGAAGCTGAAAGAGAAGCCAAAAGACTGGAAGCTGAGAGAGAAGACAAAAGACTGGAAGCTGAGAGAGAAACCAAAAGATTAGAAATTGAGGCCAAGAAATGGGAGGCTGAAGCTGAGGAAAGGAAATTACAAGCAGAGAGAGACCATCAGTTGAGATTAAAAGAGCTTGAAATTCAGGCAAATACTGGCAATAATGGGGGGTAGCTCACCTCACTCTGAGAGTAGCTCCAGCCAGAGCACCTCAAGTGGGGCCATGAATTTTCATCTGGACCCATTTGTTGAGAAAGAAGACGCCATCGAGTCGTACCTGGATAGATACGAAAGACTAGCCACTACCTATGGCTTAGTGAAAGAAAAATGGAGTCTTAAACTATCTCAGGGATTGAGAGGTGTGGCCTACGATGTGTATTTGAAGCTCTCAAGAGATGACCAGGAAGATTATGAAATCCTGAAGCAGGCACTCTTGTGAGATATGAAAAGAACTCAGAATCATATAGAAAGAAATTCCGAACAGCTAAACTTCTTCCAGGAGAAAACTATCACCAATTCTCTGCTAGACTGGAAACCTATTTGGAAAAATGGAGTAGTTTAGGAAAGTGTCAAAATCTGAAAGAAATGATAATGATGGAGCAAGTGAAAGAGTCCATGCCTCAAGAAATGAGGAAGTTTATCATGGAACAAGGAGCAGAGAGATTGGAAGATATTGTAACTGTTGCTGAGAGATATCAAGCAGCTCAGGCAGAATTATTAGGAAATAAGAAGAAGCAGGGTGAAAACTTCACATCATCACAAAACTATACCAAATATGAACAAAAAGACCATACCACAAGGAACAAACAAAGATTTGACCAAAAGGACAAAAACCCTCTAAGATCGGATAAGACACCTTACCAAAAGGAAGGAAAGTGGTGTAAAACTTGTCTAATGAGTAACCACAATACTGCAGACTGCAGAAGGAACAACCCTCCTTATTACGCTGCGTGTCTCACAACAGGGAACAAGGGAAGGAAGGAACTGGCTGGTAGTCAGAATGACCTCCATCATCCCCCTGTCTGTGAGGAAGTGACATGTAATGGCACTAAAATTCAGTGCTTATATGATTCAGGTTTGGAATTCGACTCAGTCGTGAGTGCAACCCTAGTGCACCCTGACCAACTTACCACAGAAACAGTGGACATACAAGGGGCAATGCAGGGAACCGGCACCATGACACTTCCCATAGCAAGGATCACCGTGAGAACTCGCTATGTGGAAGGAGTGATAAGAGCAGCAGTGAGTGATGATCCTATATACCCGCTGGTAATAGGATGTAAATATGTCTTTTTGGGTGACCCAATAAAACCTGTTGTCATGGCAGCAAACCATACCAGGTCGAGCACCAAAAAGGAGGAGGGAGATCCAATAAACATTCATCGTACAAAGATGAAAAAGGCTCAAACAGCAGATAGCACATTGAAGCCTTGTTTTGGCAAATTGCCAAAGGCCCATAACCCTCCAGAGAAAGGAGACTACTATATGGAAAATGGCCTACTCTACAGACAAGCTGGAAAAGGACCTAAAAGGCATGGACAGCTGGTAGTGCCAAAATTCTATAGGGAGGAAATTATGGCGCAAGAGCATGCTACATCAGGCAGTGGCCACAGAGGAAAAGGGGCCACTAGTCAAAATATAGCATTGCGATATTACTGCCAGGAATAATTGAAGACATAAGTCGGTATATGAAATCCTGTTCAGAATGTAACCAGGTAACCTCATTCAGAAGCGTAGACCAGTTACATGACCTAGGGAAGCATTGTTGCGGACGTAGGCCCACAAAGAAAATACACCAGAGAAAACAACAGGTAGATGCAGTGATAAAGAGAGAACAAAATCACAACAAGTCTACTGTTACACCAGTAACCATGGCAACTCTCCGTATTGTACAGAGAGGGGACGAGAGACATCCCACCCTGACTAGATATTTGTCGGAACACCATGGCCTGGATCATTTGGAAAATTTGGTTAGTCAGCAACCAGTATTAAAAAAGCTGCAGAAACAAACCCGAACCAAAGGAGGTAGGAACCAGGGCGGTACCAAACAGTTGAGGGAGACAGGCCCCACTTCGGTATACTGCCCCTTACAATAGAAATAGGTGTGGGTCCGGCAACGTTGTTATATTGCCGTCCCCATACACAGTCCACTGGAAGCATTGCTGCGGACATGGACTGAACAATAGCAAGCACAAACGCTCAAGGATGAGATTGACTATCTCTTAAAGGAGAATTATTTCAAAGTCTGAATCTCCCTATATCTCAAGTGTGGTGCTATTAAGGAAGCCTAGTGGTGAACACAGGTTATGTATTTACTACAAGAAGCTATATGCGATCACAGAATCATGTGGACCCCTTACCTGACACCAACCAGCTGTTTC
>JAMPIV010006651.1:0-64122 GCA_024509875.1 Oreohelix idahoensis
ACAGATTTTTTCGTCCATTATGATCATTCGGTTGTGCATTACCAAATTAATATATTTCTGATATATTCTAAAAGAGAAAAAGCAGTATGTAGAGTGCCTTAATATTCAATGTTTCAGCAAATACTTAGAAACTTTGAAGAAAGCCCATTCGCTTCAGGAGAACAACAACGTAATGAGCCAAAGTTACAAAAGAAACCAATACCCCTATCAAAAGGAATATATATTGAAAAATAAGCCAAAAATAATGAGGAAAAAAATTTGAAAAACAGGATAAATGGAAAATAAGAAGGATGCTGCTTTTATTCTCAAATAAGTATAGATGCACTTGAAAAAGGAAATGTATGCCATGTATTGAAACGTTTGGATGTAGAAATGCCTATACATGTACCAAATGAATGTTATACATGCTAACAAACTGTAAATAAACTTCACGTTGATTTTTGAGTCAATCGGTTACCCACTTGTGTTAAACTTGAACAAATGAAGAAAAGTATGGTCGTGGAAAATAAATTGATAACTAAAATTGCTCTACTACTTAACATCTGAAAAGAACTACCAAGAACCCTGGATCCCCCAACAAAAGCGAGGAATCAAAACTCTGTCGAGATTGCCAGTAAATCTAAACCTCCTCTCTGTTTAAGAATACAAGTAAATAGAAGACCCGGCACGAGCACATAATTACGATATGGTGTGCCGAGAGACCACTGTCACATCTATGGGGGGGTTTTGGACTCTTGTGAGAGATTCTCCATACACTCCATTACAAAGCGACAGGCAAAAAGGCACGGCTGTGAATCATTCATTACCGTATATGAGCATTATTATCATATGGATGTCAAATCGGTATATGCAAATGTGTACAACATGTTTTTATAGATATTTAAAAAACCTAGAGATAATCAGGTGTTTTAACACGGCCATTTTTTTCATATACATCAGCCCAAACAACATAAATGTAACTGTTAAATCTCATCTTCTTCTTCTTCTTCCGTCGTTAGCCACCGAACCGTCAAAGCAAGTCGTGGCATTACGCCTAGTGCGTCTTAGGGCAAAAGCAGATATGTTTTTCTTTGCCATTGTTTCCCATCACGCCTATTGGCGTCTTTAGGGCAACGGCAAATCAATCCATTTGCTGTTGTTTCCGTAGTCGAAGTGGCTGGCAAACGGGTGATCAGCCCGTTGGATGGTTTAATCTCTGATAACCACAAAAGGTCAAAATTTGTTGTCAGTGTAATTGTCGTTCTATATCGTCTGCTAACTTATTATAAAGTCTTCTTGTAAACTTCTGTACAATGCTGTGTCACCCGCGGGCAACAATGTTGCCGCAAACTGATGGAGGTACAGGTCTTCTGGACTGCAAGATTTAGGCAGAGTCGTGGTTTTCTTAACACCTTAAGTCTAAGAAATGAGAAGTCTGCATTAAGACGCCTAGGGGTGGGTTTTTTGGTTTACGTTAAACAAACACTGTAATGCGTCTTACCTAGAGGACAAATGACATAGGCCCTTTCATACAGGGGACACGGAAAGCCAAGTAAGAGCTTAAAATCATGAGGTCTAATAACACAATGGAATACAACAGTAAATTCCGCTACTGCGTGGCATGGGTCGTTCTATGAAAGCCTTGTGGTCGCAGCGTAAATACAGTATCGATCTTAGGAATTAGTCAGGGTGATGCGAGATTCCCACCACACCCCCCCACCCCATCTCACCGGCAGTACAGTATATACTCTTTACTAGACCCAGTTTATTTGCTAGTGGGATGTTCACCTAGTAATTTCCGCACGTAATGGTCTTACCATTATATCATTTTACAAAGACAGACATCATAACATTTATGTTTTATAAATGGATTATAATTAAACATCATTGTTATTTATGTCATGTTATTACAAACTGAATTGTATATTTTCTCCTTTACTCATGTTCATCTCAGACGGCAACTTCACTTCGCTGTTTGTGACAACGCAGAATAATATAATCCAAGAAAATCAATGACATCAGTTCAGGTTTCATGTAAGGAAATAATTTTTTTCTTTAAAGTTATTTCTGTGTTTAATAATTTTAGTTCTATTTTATAATGTTATTATCTCTCTCTCTCTCTCTCTCTCTTCTATCTCTCACTCTCTCTCATCTCTCTCTCTCTTTAATCTTTATCTTTCTATCTCTATCTGTTTATTTTTTATTTTTATTTTTCTCTTAACAAGCGGCTCTCGAGCTTTTTCCAGCCCTTTTTGGACAATTGACATCATGTCCATCTGCATAGGTTGGGGTGGTCAGTGGATTGTACTCTTCCAAACCTCCGGTCAGGTGCTTCGAGACCTTCCATCCACCGAGGGTTTATTCTTGAAGGAGCCGTTCAGGTTATTCTAGTCCAACTTTCCGGTCGTAACATTCCTACAAACGCTCTGACGTCGGGTTTGATCCATGCAGAACCTTGGTCAGCCAGTACAAACTCCGTAGCCACTTCATCCAATGCCGTGCTCCCCCCACCTCTCTCTCTCTCCTGATATATATTATATATATATAGTATATATATAATATATGTAAAATAGATATACTGACAATTAATTGACTAACAGTATATATATAAATATCTATTATATTTTAAGATATCTTATATCTAGATATAATACAATATATTAATAAACGGTGCTCTCACAGGCGGTGCGAGACCCGACTTCTAGCGTATGTAATTTTGCTTCTTCTTTTATAGTACGGATTACTTTTGTTTTCCTTTGTTTTTAATTTTAAAACAAAAACACCCCAAAAAACACCCACCACCTACACCCCAACCACAAAAACCTGTCCCAACACATTAAAACTATCAACGATTAAAGTACAAATTTAGCACAAAGGCTTCGTCACCTGGTACCTAACAAACATACTAAACCAAAAACAACCTGTTCCCCTTAATAACTCAAATCAAAAATACACAGTAAAAACACATTCCCTTGTGTGCGGATCCAACTGCAAATATACATTCATCAATCCCAACTGTCGTAGTCACATCAAAAAAAAAAATACAACCAAAACTGTTGCACAACATCACATATTCTGAAGACACCCCACTCAATAGACACACACCTACACTTACCACACCCAAGCTTAACACGCCCAAAACCACCACACCAAGGGAAAATCAATACTTTTCTGCACGTGCTGTGTTGTAAAACGTGCTCCCGTTAATTTCCAGTCACCAGACCAGTCACGATTATGTTCAATCATACTAATCAAAAATTCAATCTAGAATAATAACTAACTACATAGTTCGAATTTATTAAACCAACATAAATATCTAGATGAGCAAAGAAACATCCCTAAGGCTCCAATTCTCCTTATATACCTGTTATTACACAGGTAAAAATACAAAAATAACATTTACTTAGCGAATAAAGTAATATCTTTTCTGTCTCCTTTCAACAAAACATATACTTGGGCTTTTAGGCTTCGGGGCCACTGAATGTCAATGCGAGGTTTTTAGCTCTAAATATGGGACCACTCTACCAAGGTACAATAATTCACGTCTTCCCTCCACATTCGGTTTATACTAGGAAAAAACAATAATCATTCAGGCATTATCAATTTTTCTATAATTGTAAAACCTCTACCAAGTTAGGGGCCTTGCAATCATTGGAACACATGATGCAAAAAAAAAAAATATGGTATCCCATTCACACGCGCGCGGCTAAAACAGTAAATGTATACCAACACACAATAAATAAAACTACAATTACATCTCCCCCACTACCAAGCAATCACTTGATTATATGTTAAACCCATCAAATCTCCAGGCTATTTCACATGGGGCTATATAAATGTTAAAATTTAACAACAACTGTAAAATCTACAATGTCCCTATAAAATCAAAAAAAAAAAACAAAATAAAATAAACAATTTATTAAAACAAAAAAAATATACAACTCAAAAAACCCCTCCTAAATCGTACCAGTAATTTATTTCAATCATATCTTAGAAATAGATCTTACTGTATATTGTATAATACATGAATAATAGTCTAGACTGTGATCTACCTTATTAATTACTAAAGGATATAACTATTACCCCATAATATTTACCTTTTCTTCATATTATCTCACATGAGATCAACTTCCTATGAATATTTCACCTAATAACTTCCTAGGGATAATTTCCTAAGGTACATTCACTAAATCTTTCTCACAACTTAAAAATGTTCCATAAATATTAATTACCCGTTAAAAAAACATCTAAATCTTACTCCACTTATAAACTCCCAATCTTTCCAGACACCTTTACTATACTCTGGAAACCCCCATTAAACCCCAAATCATCTTCAAAACCTATCAAAAAAAAATAACACAATTGTCCCAATAATATAAACTTATACATAAACTTTTACCGGATCTAAGTATACTGAAATCAATCTCATTAATAATTCCTAATTATTTAGGCTAACTTGTCAATAACTCAATGAGTTGTTGTCATGGTTACAAATCTATCATGTCAACTCTTCCATAAATTCAAATGGTATAGGTTATCCCACTGTACATAATACCCACTAATCTTCCAACACTTACTACCTGAAGAATACCCTAAACTTAATAACTGGTACTTTACAACCTAGGTATTTACCCAACAGTAGGCTTCACAATGAACACCGTTTAAATTTCCATATATAACAACAATCTTTCCACATAACCTGCATCTAATTAAAAATAACTATGCCCTCCCTAAACACATAAACGGCTTGCAATCACTGGACCAAACCCCCTTCCTGGAATCTATTTCCCATTTAAACCTGCAACATTATTCAGCTTGGTTATGTACCTAACCTCACCATATATACTTGTACCTGATAGCACTTAAAATGTCTAAAAAACACAGTAACACCATAAACTCTAGGATGTCTCCACTATACGCAATCTCACTAAGTAAGGGACTATCATCTCACCTCAAATTAGATTTAACATTACACATTTCATTAACGTTAATACACCAACCTTCACATCTAATCCTCCCCACTCAAATCCCCTCCCATCAGGTCCCCTTCATAAAAAAACTACTTATTCACATTCCCAACGTCTCCTCAGTTTCAGAACTCATTCATAGACTCAATATATATTCCCTCAAAAGTATCAGTAATAAACATCATCTGGTTTAAATCCGCTCCTATTAACCTTTCATATTCTATAATCTTGTTCTTCCAATCAATACATCAAAGTCACCTAAATAAACTAAATCTAATATTATACCACTAGCAACTAACCATAAATTTAATAATAAAATCAAATACTAGTGAGTGAACCCACGTGATCATGGTTGAGTATTAATGAAGATGGCTGTAGAACACTCCTGTTTACCAGCTGTCCAAATGGGTTACAACCCACATTGTGCGCTCGATAACTAGGGAAGGCAAAGGCAGCAGTGGAAGGGGGATAGTCACCTAACCTCGTTAAAAGCGGTATCTCTCCATGCTGAAGCTTTCTAACAAATTCCTAAATTTCCTAAGACAATCTTGGTACTAATATGGGCCATTACTAACTTTCTATCGTAAGCGATAAATGCATTATAATCTATTCGCGTACGATGATACAGCATTAAAAATATTAATAAAATTTTCCCTATTTGGCTGTGGGGCTAGTTCTTTTAATTGTACCAGTTTTTGTACTAAAGCATAAACCATCTTCCACTAAGCACATGACATATGAATCTCTCAACTTACTTAAAATAATAATACGTACCTTTATCACATGAATATTATACAGGGCATATTTTGTGAATCTTCTCTAATTGAGAAACCTGTCTTTACAAAATTAAATCGAAATCTATTATAAGGGTTAGCTAAATCGTTAAATTCTTATTCTTACCATTAGACTCCAGATCTTTCACTTAGACTTAAATTTTCTGGCGATTTCCGCTCACACTCTCAGATGGATTTAGAAGTACCGTGGCGTTATCTGCCTACAGTCTTGGTAATACAAACCTTCTTGCGGTTCGGGTCTTCTCAGATGTTTTACACGTAACCGCTTTTATTACGATTTAGCGCGAACGTATTATAGGAGAGCAGCTTACGTCACACGCCTAAGATTAGTACCTGGAAACAAAATACTGCCCGAAATGTGATTTCAGCCGCATATGTGCGTTCGACTGAATGAAATTTTGCACTTTCTCATTTACAGCTAATATTAACATCTAATTGTTCCTCTTAAATCTAAGTCTTTATACGCTGAATTAAAACTCTACTCATATTTATATTCTCCATCTGGTAAAATTCCCAAAAACTGGTTATTTGTTGAATTTTATTATTTAGAATCGAGAAGTGGGTATTACATGCTGGTTTTGCGTAAACTGTGGGCTGGGCAGCGTAAACCTACGGCAGATTTTTCCGTAATGAGAGAACTTCCTACCGTTCCATCTTTTATGCAGTTATACACAATCTTCATCCTTCTGAACTGAAAATGTAATCATCCTTTCATACCGGCATTCCTTCTATGTTTATTTTATTTATCGTTGGCGATTTCTCTCATGTCCGATATTCACTTTTCGCTTGGTACGCCGCCATTATGATAGTCAGGTTCGTTCGATCGTGGGACGGGTTTATAAATCTAATTGAACTCATTTGGAAATGACTTGAAACCAATTTACGCGACAATGTGTGTATGATTTGGGTCATGGTACATGTTGAAATGTGGCAACCCTATCGGGTACAATGACCTTCATAGTGTACCGGCAGACACGATGGTTGTCCACTTCTAGTATGTCGATGTACCTTTCTTCGTCGGAGAATTCCTTGTTCTAACACACAGTGGGGTGGGCACCGTCTGCTGACAACCCGCCCCAGAAAGATCCTGGACATTTCTAGGTTATAATATTCTGTCGCTGGGTACAAAGGGCTTTTACAGGAGACTTTCGTCCAATATCCTGTATCTTGAGCAGGATTAGATCCAAGAGAAACATTCTTCTGAAAAAAATCCAACATTGTCCCTGTTGACAGGGTGGATTTGTGCTGAAGTGGTTAAATTGACACCCTTAATTCAGTCACCTGGTATTAAAGTGCTTGTTGTTGGTTGTCTTCTCTGATTTAGGTGTTGGCTGGTGGTTTTATTACGCAAATGTAGGTGTTTGCTTTTTCGCTCGTGATATATGTACCTATTTATTCCCCGGAATGGGGTTCAGACTGCAATTGAACCTGTGTGGGAGTTTCCTTTCCCGCCTTCCCGTGCAAATCTCGGGAGTACCCCTGCTTGATGGTTTGTTGTTGGATTTTTGATGAAGACTATTCCGTCGATTTCCTGATTAATAGGTGCACTATGACACAGGATATTTAATATGCTGATTATGTCTTCCGTAATTACCTGAGCCAGTATGAACTGGGGTGGCTATATTCTTTGTTTGAGGCACCATTACCAGGTGTATCATATCCAAGTTTGCATCAGTGTCCACAGCCTTATTCACTTTTTCCATAAACTGTGGATGGTACAACATTTTGACCATGACTTTTGGTCCCTCTGCCAGCTTTTAATGTCCAGCCGAGTCATGTAAACGATAGAAGTCTCTCTTTTCTTCTGGAGGTCGTAATGGGGCCTTTGGCCCATTTGCCAAACCAAAGGGCGTCCAATGTGTCATCTTCTGATTGAGCCTGTGTTCATCTTGCTCTGGTCTGAGTATTGTTGGATTTTCCTATCGTTTTTGGTGCTGCGAACCTTGGTCTGGGACTGCTTGCCAGCGGGGGACAGAATCTGGGTATTATACGGGTCGCACCGCAAAAGAATATACCCAAGGTGTAAGATTAGAGTGTATTAGGGTTTTAATATCATCGTACACCTTCCTCCGCAATATCCGCGGGTATCTAGGGTCATCTATCTCTGACGGCATGTTATTCATCACCTTCGATACACCGGAGCGATATTTCACATGTTATCCTAGCTATAGGAAGTGTCATGGTAGCCTGATTCCCTTAGGTTGCCCCATGTATTTCCACGATTTCTGTGGTACAATTTGCTCAGAGAGCACTAGGGTTGTGAACTCACACACTGAGGTCGGAATCCAGGGCCGGTATCATTTATGCTCACTGACTCGATTTCCGTCCACGGTCTACGAGCTCTCTCACTGGGGGATGACGGGGCTATTCTGACTCCCTGTCAGTTCCATCAATCTGTCCTTTCCTGTTGCTAAACATGCTGCGTGTTGAGGGGTTTTCCTCTCTACAATCTACAGTGTTGTGGTTGCTCATCTTACAAATTTTGCCACACACTTTTTCCCTGTTTGTTGGGTTTCTTTTCCTGAGTCTGCGGGTGCTTGTTCTTATTATCCAAATCCTTGGTTTATTTCTGTATGGATGATAATTCTGGTCAAAATTGGGTTTCTGCGGTGGTGGCTTATATCCTTCTACCTGCTTCCTTTTTGTTCCCTACCAATTCAGCTTGAGCTGATTGGTTTAGTATCTCTATGCCATTTCAAAATGTCTTCCAGCCTTCTCTGCTCCTTGTACATCCTGAGATTTCCTCATTTCTTGAGACATGGAATCTTTCACTTGCTCTAACATAACCATTTCTTTCAGATCCTCGTAGGTTTTCTGATACTTACCTAAACTACTCCATTTCAACAAATACGTATCTAGCCTAGCTGAGAACTGGTTATATGTTTCTCCAGGTAGAGGTTTAGAAGTTCTAAATTTCTTCCTATATGCCTCAGAGTTCTTTTCATACCGGATCAGTAAGGCTTGCTTAGTATTTCAAATTTTCCTGATCTTCTTTTGGGAGTTATCAGAAACACATCATATGCAATACCTCTCAATCGCCTGGGATAAACTTTAGACACCATTTTTCCTTTTCCAGTCCATTATGTTAGAAGGCTAGCCTTCTCATACCTATACAAGGTAACGACTCGAATTGCTCCTACCTTATTCACAACAAAATGGAGCGTAGGTAGAAGTTCATTGGACCCTCATATTGCTGTGTTCTGTTGGAAATGAGCGATTCATCAGACGTGAGGTGAGATCTAAAGTTGCGTATGGTTGACATTGGAGCTAAGCCCAACTGGAAGTAACAAAAACAAGGAAGGTCCACAATGGGACCTGAGGCTCCATGTGGGACGCTCCTCTCACTGCATAGTTAACCCACCTTTACTCATCTCATCCGAAGCGTTCTAATTTCTCTTGGAGGCTTTCTAGAAGAGGTCGACTTCTAATACTCTTGGCTTCTCTCTCACCTCTCACACTGGCATACTCTAGAGCGATGCACTAATTTCTTGGGCTTCTCGCTTTGCATCTAAGACGGAGGAGTTGGGAGGAGGCTTTCCCTCGTACGAGGCATGCTTCTAGGACGGGTTGGTCTGATCTTCTTCTCTCTCAGAGGGCTTCTAATTTCCGGTAGTTTCTCATACCTCTGCTTTACAGAGTCTAAGTATTGAATGCTATTCTCATCCCTTCTGGCTTATCTCCATCCCATTACGTTTCACACCTTCAATACGTGACTCCTACTGGACCAACATAACTCCCAGCACAAAATCTCTGCAACATAATCGGTGTACTTATTCCCACTCTGCTAGTGTTGCAGATTCACGATCAATTCGTACTGCGTTCTGCAATGGTTCCCATTCCGTAGGTAAATGGATAAACAATAACAAAAACTTACCAGTTCTAATCACAAGGGGTATTATCCCAGCTCGTGACATAAACGGATGAAGCTAGTCAACACATCCAGATGTTGGTTAGTTCTGGTCTTTTGTTAGGTCCTACTTTCTCTTTCGTATATTCATTCCTTATTCATTCTGATTTCCCACCTAGCATGTGTACCAAAGCAGAACCTAAAATATGTATCCAAAGTCAGAAGCCATAGATGTATATAATTTGCTGTAATGTCATAGATAGGAAACGCTTTCAACAATGCGAATCATTCCATCAACAACGCTTTTTATCACTCCACAGCAGCTAGAAATAGATTAACTACATAGCCTCAGGGGAATTATCAAAGTTACATATCCCGGCTGACAACGAGCACCCATACCATGCTAGCAGGATAGAGAAACGTGAGCTTTTAATTAGACTCTATTATATCTATCTATAGACTCCCACGGTATTGGTCAATCACGCTAACCAGGATCCTAGAGTACTACTACAATACTACAGAGTTCTGCAGTGCTGGTCTAACAAATACCTACGGTAATGTCAACTATAGAACTCACAAGTACTGAGTTTCCAATGTCTATGGCATCATACATGAGAATTTGTCAGTCGCGTTTTATATTACCATCGGCATCGTAAATTATTAATAAAACAGGCGGGTGTTCTGCAAATCAACACTGGGGTAATGGTGGGTTCCAAAAAACAGAAACGTGCAAACTATTATTAATACCATAATTTACAAAAAAATGTTGTCAAAAAATAAAACAAACAAACAAAAATGGAACAAAAAAACAGGAATCACTAAAAAACCAAAAAACATTTGGACATATATGTACAACCGGATAAATCATAAAAGTCTTTGGAGTTAAATATTTAGTTCCTCATAGGTACAGTTTTATTAAGTTTAATAATTACAATAATAATTCTAATTTTCTACTAGTTTGGGAGAAAAGAACAAGAAGCATATCATGTATATAAAAAAGTATTACAAGAAAAAGCAATGGGGTATAGTCAACGGTGGAATTTTAAGGATAAATGTCTTGGTGGTGACTAAAAGTTTTTGTCATGGTCAAACCTTGTGGGTATTAAGAATATCTTGGCCTGCCGGCCCCCAATGTATTGGCAAGCATCAGTTTCAATATATGGAGCCTGTAGCTTTGCGATGGGGGGGCCAAAACTTGAGAAACATGCTGAAAATGTTCCTTGGCTGGTGCCAGTTTGTAGCATAACAGTATTCAGGCATATGATCCAGTTGATGGGTGGCCTCTTTGGGGTCTTGAAGAACATAAGTGAGGGATTGGCTCGGGTATTGAACTGCAGATGGCTATCTGCATACCTTTGGAGGACAAGTCCCTTTGTGTTAATATTAATGGTCCCCTGTTTAATCATATCAGCTTGGGTGGATAGTCTTTAAATTGGCTAGACTTGTTTGTTGTTGGGGTCCAATTTAGATGTTTAAATCTACAGATGTTATGCACCGAGAAATCTGATATTTATGTGATGTCGCAGGTAACCTAATGGCATAGTAAGTTAAAAGAATGACAGCGTGGGATTGGTCATCTGGTATAGGCGTAGATGGACAATGAGTTCAACACAGGAAGTTAGGATAGGGGGGCTTTGAATGCGAAGAGATAGATATGCACGAAAGTCAGTTGCAGCAGGTGTCATACGTACATGCTGATTCTCAGTTACGAGTTCAAGTTCACAAACAGGATTATTATTAACCACATCACAATCCAACTTGATACTGCTGTTTAATCTCTCCTGACAAGCAAGTAGCTCTTCTATGTTTCTAAAGACCTTGACTTCCGGTTCCCAGTTTCCAAGTAGGCGATGCGCCAAAAATCAAATACTCTATATTAGTTCAAAAAAACTACCCAAAATTTTGCACACAAAATAGGAACACGTGTCGAAGAGTCTCACAGTGACTAAAGAGTTGGACTGTCCTGGCTGAAAACTTGCTGTAGGCGATGTCCATTGGTTACCAGTGTAAATGGGTAGCCAAAGTACTGTGCGCTTGAAGATAGTTAAGGGCAAAGGCAGCGATCACATCCGTTACAGTTGTCTGAACTGAAACCTCGTAAAAGCGGTATTCAGTTGTTAATGTTCTGAATTTAATAATGATTATTTTCAAGAATTCTTTGAGTCGGACATGTCGTCTGCCTTTATCGTCGTAAATGTGTTCGATAATGCGATGTTAAATATCGATTACGAGTATATACAGCTTATGATTATATAATACAATAGATTTCTAACGTTTGGTGTGGGGCTAAACTTATGAAACCTTGTACACACAAAATGAGCAAATACAGAAGACACATCAGGAAGAACTTCAACAATTAAATATGAGATCAATACCGTTATTATCTTATGAATAGGGCATACATAAAAGACTATTTTGTGAATTCTAAATGACACCTGTAATACAAGATAAAAGGAAGGGGGGTGGATTATAAGTGATGTTAGTTATCGTTTAAATTGCTTCTTAACTCAGACTCCAGATCTGACTAAGTTACTATTTTTTTGTTTCGACTCTCACTTTCAGCATCTGAATGGAGACGTATGTGGCGTGCGTTTATCGGCACGTCAGTCGTGAAATGGGTCAACCGTCTTAAGAGTTTTCGATGAAAAAAAAAAATGTGTCATCCTGTACGATTACCGTATCCGCAGATAGTGTTAAAGGATAGCGCAGCGCGAACGTATCGCGAGAGCAGGATACGTCACAGCCTAAGACTAGACCTGGAAAAAATCGTCTTCACCGAAACAGAGATTTCAGCCGATCTGTGCGTCGACTGAAATTTTGACACTTTCTCATTTCTCAGCATGATATAATATTTCCACTTATTGTTCCATCTTATCTATTTTATCACAGCTGATAAAAACTCTATCTTCCTATCCATGTAAATTCCCAAACTGTTATTTGTTGATTTTAATATTTCGAACAGAAGTGGGTTTACCATCTGTTAGCGTAACTGTGGGCAGCCGAAATACGCATATATCTCCGTAAATGAGAACTTCCTACCGTTCCATCTTATATGCAGTTATACACCATCCTTCCCTGTACTGAAATGTAAATCTTTTTTCGCTACGGATTACCTTATTGTTTTTATTTATTTGTTGGCGATTCCCTCTGTCCGATACACGTTTCGCTTATACGCCGCCATTTTGAAAGCGGTCGTTCGATCGTAGACGGGTTTATACATCTAACTGATCCCGTTTGCAATGGCTTGAAACCAATTTCGCGACAATGTGTATGGAGAAATAATTGGTGAAAGAGGCTTGTTGGGGATTGTGCAGGGAGATAATTATTACGGCAATTTTACAACGACACTGGCTCACAGCAGGCCGATACGACACACGTGGGTCCAGAATAAATCTTACGTTCTACGCGACGCTTCATGGCAACAGTGTGATCACCGAAAAAAGTAAAGGAAATATTATGTCAACCGGAAAGACATAAATTCAATCATGTCACATGACCAGATTATGGTCAATTACCGGTTACGTGTGAGAAGGTCATCAATATCCAAGGTATGCTCATGCATGAATTTGTGGCACCAATAACACCTGAACTCGTGGCACCAATAACACCTGAACGTGTGGCTGAATTTGATCACGTTTTTAACCATCATGTTTATGTTTCACACATTGACAAGCATATTGTTTTCCTTGAGTTACTTAAGATGATTGTTTTTGGTTACAATTATCGACGTCTTTTTCGTCTTCCTCCTTATCATCATAATCTTCGTCGTCGTCTTCATCAATATCATCTTCATCTTCATCATTATTATCATCATAGTTGTTGTTGTCATAGTCTTAGCCGTCGTTGTTTCATCATCATCATAATCATAATTGTAATCAGAATCATCACCGACTGTCGTAAATGTTTTAAAGATAGGTTTTAGGAGTTAATTGGCCCAGTCTGAGCAGAGGTGGTAATGGTAAGTAGGTGAGAATAAAGGTGCAAGAAATAGCTTCCACAAGTAAATAGTTTAAGAGTAGAATCTGTCTCTGGATTTAGAAGATGCTCTAATCAAGCCTATCTTTACGACTGTAATTTCTTATTAGACAATACTACTCTCCATACAAGTAACATATATGTTTAACTATATACACACACACACACACAGTTATGTGACAACAAGACACACAAACGTGAAAACTATGGTAAATGGAGTATGGGTATGGGCTGAGCTGACCAACACAAGTAATTAAGTTTTGTTAAGTTTATTATCATATAACTCTTCACAACATCAATACAAAATACATATAATAGATATACAATATAATCAATAAATCGTGAATATATATTACAGAGATAATTAGGAAGATAACCCAATAATGCTCTCCCTCCGTGTAGAACTGATTTGAGAAAAAGATCCCCAAGAAGTAAATAACCACAAAAGGTCAAAAAGATTAGCACTAGGAGTTCTGGATAGGCAGTACAGTAAAGAACAAGCTTCCCACTGCAGTGAACTACTTCCAGTAAAGAAAAAATATATTAACACAATGTTTAGCAAATGAAAAGAAGACACCAAAAGTTTGCAAGTACAATGTTTACCTGTAACAAAGGGTCGGTAAAATTATTTTCACTCTATTCTCTGTTTTTTTTATGCTTGGTCTTTGTATCATTCGCTCCTTACCCTACTCTGTTGAAAAAACAATTGTGCCCTGTTTTGACAATTAATCCATGGAAAGAATGCATATAATGTCCAGTAATTGGTAACATCCGAATCAGGCCCCAGTTCCTACGATAAGAATTATGAAACTTTACACGGAGAACGCCTAATTAGTGATATGTTTCTGGATACACAGGGTCTGGGGGGGGGTTTGTCCACTAGGTTTGGTTTAATGCCGGAAACTCTCTGAGATATGCCATTCCTCAGTAAACAGCAGGGAAACATATGATTGTTACCAAATTAAACTATTGTCAATTCTGATGATGATGATACTTCTTTCGGCTTGCTCTGGGTGAAGTATGCGATTATGAACAGCGTTTTTTAAAAATCCTGGGTTAAATCTGTCAGAAGTCGGGAAAAACGTGTTTGAGGTAATATGGCCTCACCGGGCTGATAAAAATTAAAATGGGAGCAAATATATGGGTAATTTGTCAGTCCCCTTAATCAATTACAGTTCAAAGATATGTTATTGTGTCGCCCTGGTCATTCCATGTTCACACTGATACGGGCGAACGCCAGGGGGAAAACGACACTATTATTACTTCAGTAACTGAGGAAACAGACCACAAATAGGGAACCGCTAGCCGCTGGTTTTTTTTTTGTTTTTTTTTTGATCAAGTTTCTGTATTTAGGATGGTGAACTAAAAACATTAATAACATGACAAATTCTAGGCTATCAAGTTCGTTAGTGCAAGATCTCTGTTATGAAATTGACAGAGATACAACGGTAAAATCCCTCATCAAAGATAACATTTAAGGATAAAACATAATGCGTAGGTGCTGAATAGTACATGATCGCCTAGACCGCGGGTCATCATCCTCCATATAACTGAATTTTGCTAGACAGGAGGGGAATGGCGGCTCAAAAAGGAAAAATATATGACTGGAAAGATTGCGTGAGACTAGAAAGGCTAAGGAGACGCAATTGGGGGGGAAACGGAGAAAAGTCACGTTTCCCAAGTTGACATAAAAAGTAAGCAACTCGACAGAAGGGACCATAGATATGTTACGCCACAGTCATTTATTGGACGCTTTTGCGATACCAAGCCCTTGATTTGAATTCAGCGGCTAAACGCAGATGTTAGGAATATTACAAAAATTAAAAAGTACTTTTTTCTTAATATTAATGTTAGGAATATAAAAATTAGTTGGCCGGATGGCCTATTCTGAGCAGTGAACTAATATGGTCTTAATTTTACAGACGGATAGATAATATTGAAGATAATGACAAAAGACAGTGTAGTTTACATCATCGACAGACTGTATTGAATCTAAAAGTGTCGCTAATTGCACAAAAAAACACGACCTCGAGACGCAGGTGTTCAAATTTACTTAGTATGGAGGAGAGGGTTTTTGGGTGGTAGCTGTGTCTAAATATAACTTTTAACGACAAAATTTTGGAGGGGAGAGAAAGGTTGGTTCAAAAATCAAGTACATTTTGTAGAAACACAAGTAGAGACGGACAGACTAACAGATAAACATCCATACTTGACTGAAGCATGTCTGAAATGACTTTAGTGTAGGAAATTTGAAATTCAAATAAACCTAGGCAGTGATTGGCCACAGACAATCATATCATTAGCGCTCAGACGCGAAAGTGGGGGCCATTCTTCAATAGTTGTTCAGTGATAGACACAGATTTTAAAGTGTGGTGATTTCCATATGAAAGAAAGTGTAATAAATTTAGGGACGCCATACTATAGCCAGCAGCTCAGCTGAGTTTTGCTAGCAATTCTGTGTTATTTATTCATAATATGGTAAGATTGAAATTATTTCCTTATATATTTTGAATATTGTTTCATGTTCGAGTGATTTGATACTGCCATATCGAAATCTAGCCTTACAAACAAGTAGGGATTTGCTCTAGACCCCCCGCCCAAGTCAGGGTCTAGGGACCAACAATGTACATAAACTCCAGCAAGGGTTAGGCAAGACAGATCAAGTGTTGAGAATAATGAAACATATTACCTATCCTCTTTTAGGGCAGAAAACTAATAAATATTTTTCAGAATCTATAGTCTGGGAGGATCTATCTGATGTAAAACCACCATGGTAAATGTGCTGTTTGGTCAGAGAGATCTGACCTGTCTGTATGATGTGGTTGTTGTGTCAGTGTTGTGTCCAGACGTGGGTAGAGAATAGATTTTGACACATGGCCCATACTTTGATTGCAGAGCTGTGAGTTTCTGTTGTCAACAAAGCAGTGTCTATTCAGTTGGTGACTTTACTCGAGTGTATCTGTGCAGTACTTGTGACAGAGACCACCATTATTGCCCGCCAGCACGGAGAGGTGGGACCACCAGATTTCAGCACCAGAGCTACAACTACAAGATGAGTGAGCCTCTGGTCTGCTGGACATTCACCAACACCGTTTAGTTACTACTACCCCCATAAAAATTCCCACCATTTTCTGGACACTGTGTAGTCAATATAGACAGGTGTGATGAGGCCACCCCAACAGCACAAACATTAACTATCCTCCCAAGTAGATGACTACTAGAACATTTTAATAAAACTAACTAGTATAGTACATATATATGTACACTATTGCATTTATGATATAATATTCCATGCATTTCTTTCATAATCTCTAAATCCTTTTAAGTTCTGGTCAATCTAAAAAAATTGATCCAGAACAAAATCAATGTAATATAATTCTATCAAAAACTTTTACACACGTGAGTTAGTTCAGTGTATTTTAACATTTATTAATATTATTAGTCTTGTTAAATATCTGTGGGTATATCTATAACCTATTACACCACACTACATATCATAACCCTAGACACTTTACGTAGCCACATTCATAAAAAAAAAAAATTAAGTGTGAGGTCGTAGTGGTAGCAAGAAAGGCCTTCTGACAATTCTCAACTACATTTTATCTCAGGAGCCTTCACAGCTGGCCTCATACAATTACATTTAGTAATATTCACCATCATACAAATACCATCAAAACACCACTTACATAATTGGGGTCTTGTCCGATGATAATTTAGCAGGCCCAACAGTAAATATTAGGATCTCCTGGTGGGAGAAATAAAAGTAGGGAAAATAAATTGTAAAAAATTCCCTTTAACATTAAAAGTGTCCCTGCAGCGCCATTTAATGATTTAAAATTTGAATGCACTAGGAGGCTGTTTAGGGGGGTATATTGTACATGTGGGATTGCACAAGCCCAGTAAGAGCGCTTATAGTCTTTCACCTTTAGTACATCCATAAAATGACCGTCGGCAAGAATTAAATGTTAAGGAGTATTTGAGGGTCTTTTTAGAGCATTTTCAACAAGAAAATTAGCATTGTATTATTAATAGGTAATGACTAAGAGTTTCGCACTTTGGGCTCAGACTCAGGTAGGAAGTGATTTGGCGCCTATTATATTTGTCCCAGTGCTTATTGGCACGTGGTACCTTATTGGGACGTTTGCGATACCATTTTGAGTTTGAAATAACAGTTTTTAGTTACATATGTTGGTTTTTTACAGAATTTCTGAAAGTCATTTTTTTTTTGTTTTGTTTTGTTAAGAAACATTACAGAAAGGGAAACATTTTGTAAGTTTTCCTAATATCTGTTGTAGCCGTATGTGAATTCATAATAACGTTGTTGCTTGTCCACTCCGCTGGAGAGATAAGACAATTCTGTAATTCGATTCTGTCAATTTTGAAATTTTTACTTTCCTCCATGTAGGCCTGAGCGGGTTGCCTTAGTTTTTTTGCAGTACTTATTTTTTTAAATATACTTTTGAATTTTCGATTTACCCTAATGGTCGTAGGAAAAATTTTATGGAGGGTGGAAGTCCAAGACAATGGTTAGGCAATCCTGGAGTTACTTCACCCAGTTCTACAAAGAATTGATAAAGTGCTTTTTACTTAAAGGAATATTGTTATCTTGAGTTTTTAACATTGTATTATGAGAATTCGTTTACAAGATTCACATCATCCCCACTTTTATCTGAAGGTTAAGCTGTTAATTTGGTTAAACATCAAGGTTTATTCAGATACAATTTATTTCATTGGGCAGTACTATTATGTGTTCTTATATCACCAGGACATATGGCACTACCATTAAATGTTGATGCGTTATTATGTCAGATGACAAGATTAAACACAAAGTCTTATATGTTAGTGGATTGATTTTGATTGGTATTGGTATGATGTTGGGCATTAATAAATTGAATTGTAATTGAGGCCACTGTGAATGGCTCCTGAAAAAAATGTAGTTGAGAATTGTCAGAAGGCCTTTCATAATAATACTAACGACCCTCACACTTAATTTTTTTAATGAATGTAGGCTACGTATAAGTGTCGCATCTTAGAGGGGTTAAATGAATTTGTAGTGTGGTGTATAATAGGTTAAAGATTCACCCACAGATATTTAACAAAACTAATAATATTTAAAACATATTACAACAGCACTGACACTAACTCAATAGTGTAAAAATTTTTTGATAGAATTAATATTACATTTAATTTTGTTCTGTGATCAATTTTTTAGGTTGAAGAACCAGAAGTTTATAAGGATTTAGAGGATTATGAAAAGAAATGCATGGAATATTATATCATAAATGCATATAGTGACTACTTATAAAATATGTACTTTACTAGTTAGTTTTTTTGATTAAATTTGTTCTAGTAGGGTCACATGATCTACTTGGGAGGATAGTTAATGTTTGTGCTGTTGGGGTGGCCTCATCACACCTGTCTATATTGACTACACAGTGTCCAGAAAATGGTGGGAATTTTTATGGGGGGTATTAGTAACTAAACGATGTTGGTGAATGTCCAGCAGACCAGAGGCTCACTCATCTTGTAGTTGTAGCTCTGGTGCTGAAATCTGGTGGTCCCACCTCTCCGTGCTGGCGGGCAATAATGGTGGTCTCTGTCACAAGTACTGCACAGATACACTCGAGTAATGTCACCAACTGAATAGACACTGCTTGGTTGACAACAGAAACTCACAGCTGTGCAATCAAAGTATGGGCCATGTGTCAAAATCTATTCTCTACCCACGTCTGGACACAACACTGACACAACAACCACATCATACAGACAGGTCAGATCTCTCTGACCAAACAGCACATTTACCATGGTGGTTTTACATCAGATAGATCCTCCCAGACTCTAGATTCTGAAAAATATTTATTAGTTTTCTGCCCTAACAGAGGATAGGTAATATGTTGCATTATTCTCAACACTTGATCTGTCTTGCCTAACTCTTGCTGGAGTTTATGTACATTGTTGGTCCCTAGACCCTGACTTGGGCGGGGGGTCTAGAGCAAATCCCTACTTGTTTGTAAGGCTAGATTTCGATATGGCAGTATCAAATCACTCGAACATGAAACAATATTCAAAATATATAAGGAATAATTTCAATCTTACCAGATTATGAATAAATAACACAGAATTGCTAGCAAAACTCAGCTGAGCTGCTGGCTATAGTATGGCGTCTCTATCTTTATTACACTTTCTTTCATTTGGTAATCACCACACTTTAAAATTTGTGTCTATCACTGAACAACTATTGAAGAATGGCCCCACTTTCGCGTCTGAGCGCTAATGATATGATTGTCTGTGGCCAATCACTGCCTAGGTTTATTATAAATTCAAATTTCCTACCCACTAATAGTCATTCTCAGTCATGCTTCAGACAAGTATGGATGTTTATCTGTTAGTCTGTCCGTCTCTACTTGTGTTTCTACAAAAAGTACTTGATTTTTGAACCAACCTTTCTCTCCCCTCCAAAATTTTGTCGTTATTAAAGCATTATTTTTTTTTTTTTTTTAGTCACAAGCCAACCACACCAAAATAACCCTATCCTCCTTACAACTATAATTTGAACACCTGCGTCTCGAGGTCGTGTTTTTTTGTGCAATTAGCGACACTTTTAGATTCAATACAGTCTGTCGATGATGTGAACAACACTGTCTTTTGTCATTATCTTCAATATTATCTATCCGTCTGTAAAATTAAGAACATATTAGTTCACTGCTCAGAATAGGCCATCCGGCCAGCTAATTTTTATATTCCTAACATTAATATTAAGAAAAAAGTACTTTTTAAATTTTGTAATTTTCCAAACATCTGCGTTTTTAAAGACCGCTTGAATATTCAAATCAAGGGCTTGGTATTAAGCAAAAGCGTCCAATAAATGACTGTGGCGTATCACATATCTATGGTCCCTATCTGTCGAGTTTGCTTACTTTTTGATGTCAATTTTGGGAAAACGTGACTTTTATCCCACCGTTTCACCCCCCCAGTGAATTGCGTCCTCCTTAGCCTTTTGAAGTGTCTCACGCTAATCTTTCCAGTCATATTATTTCTCTGATTTTTGATCCGCCGTTTTCCCTCACTGGTCTAGCAAGTCAGTTATTATGGAAGATGATGCCCCGCGATCTAGGCGCTCATGTACTATNCGCANCCTACGCATTATTTTTTTATCCTTTGTTATCTTTGGAGGGATTTTTTTATCCTTAAGATGTAGCTATCTTTAGAAATGTTAGTTTTTCCTAAATACAGAATTTAAAAAAAAAACCGCGTTGTATCTCTGTCGATTTCACTACTGAGATAATAGTTGCACTACGCTTGATAACCTAGAATTTGTCATGTGATTTAGACTGAAATGTTTTGCTACATTTTTTCTATCCTATATACTATACAGAACTTGATCATCGGTAAAAAAAAAAAAAAAAACAATATTTTAATTTCCATATGGCTTATGCGGGTTTTAACCAACCTAGTTTGTGTCGTTTCCTAATATAAGTTACTGTAAAAGTAATAATTCCCCGTCGTTTTGGGCCTGATTGGATGTTCGCCCATTATATATCAGTGTCAAACAATTGTTTTCAAGGACAAGACCAGGGCGAAAAAACACAATACATAACATTCTTGAACTGTAATTGATGCAAGCATGCAGTGGATTGTTCTTTTACTGGGATCTAATCCTAGTGGCTAATCTGACCTTTTGTGGTTAAATTCTTACTCCAGGAGCTTTATTTATCTTCCTATCTGTCACACATGATTTTAATTTATATCTGAGCCCGAGAAGTGATAATACATATAACTAATACGTTTTCAGCCGACTTCTGACATAGTTTTCTGGTTTATGTTGTCACATGTGTGTGGTGTGTGTGTTTAGTTAAAAATAATGTTAAACGTAGTATTGGTCTAATAGAAAATTCATAATCGGTTGAATCACCCTAAATCCAGAGCATAGCCGAATTTACCTTGTGGATTTCTTGTATCAATCGTGCTCATCAGAATTGACTCAATAGTTCTTTATTACGGTGATACAATCATATGTTGAAACAACGACTAAGCTGTTTATAAGATGATGAGATGGAAGATGATATTGATCTGACGACGAAGATTATGTTAAGGAGGAGACACGTCGATAATTTAACCAAAAACATCATCTTAAGTACTCAGAAAACAATATGCTTGTCAATGTGTGAAACATAACATGATGTTAAAACATATCAGCATACGTCAGGTTTTATTGTGCCATGAGTTCAGGTGTTACGTGTAAAGTCATGCATGAATTGGTTATCGTGAGGAACATTAACCGGTAATAGACCATGGTCATGTGACATGATTGAATTTATGTCTCCACCGGTTGGACTAAAGTGAACACACTGTTGCTTGAAGCGTCGTGTAGAACGTAAGATTTATTCTGGACCCACGTGTGTCGTATCGGCTTGCTGTGAGCCAGTGTCGTTGTAGAATTGCCGTAATAATTATCTCCCTGCACAATCCCCAACAAGCCTCCTTCACCAATTATTTCTCCATACACATTGTCGCGGAAATGGTTGCAAGCCTTGTAACGGATCAGTTACGATGTATAAACCCGTCTTCGATCGAACGACCGCTTTCAAAATGGCGGCAAGCGCAACGTGTATTCGGACAGAGGAATCGCCAACCATAACTAAAAACAGAAGGGATCCGTAGGAAAAGGATTTACATTTCAGTACAGGGGGAAGGACCAGTGTATAATGCATTAAGAAACAGTTCTCATTACGGGTATATGCGTATTTCGGGATCCCCAACGTCACAAGTTGTAACCACTTCTGTTCGAATATTAAAATCAACAATAAACCATTTACATGGATAGTAGATATATTTTATCTGTATAAATACTAGATAAGAAGGAAAAATATGGATATTACATATGTGAGATTGAGTAAGGCAAAATTTCAGTCGACGCACAGAAAGGCTTCACGGTGGGAAGGATTTACTCCAGGTTACATCCTAGGCTGTGGACGTACTGCTCTCCGATAGTTCGCGCTGTAGTAATTTAAAGCGGTTCGGTAAAAAAACTCTGACACAACGCAAGAGGTTATTGCAAGATGAGGGCCAGATAACGCCACGGACTTAATCCATCTCAACAAGTGAGCGGATCGAGTCTAAAGGGTCTGGAGTCTGAGGGTAAGCGAATTTATAACTTTCTGTATAATATATTCCCTTTTATTTTGTATTCAGGTGCATCTTAGTCACAAAATATGCTTTATTATTCAATGATATAACGTATTATTATAATATGATTTATTATGTGCTTATGGAAGATGGTTGCTTGTACAAAACACTTATTAAAACTAGCCCACAGCCAAATAGATAATATTTATTATAATTAATGCTTATCTCGTAATATTAAATGCATTATGCTTAAAGGCAGTCCCATGACCAGTGTTGTCTAGGAAATAAATTGTTGAAGCTTCAGCAGCGCTTTTCGAGGTTAGGTGATAGTCCCCTTCTCTCATTACCCAGTTCGACGGCACAACTTTACCCATTTTACAGCTGGTAAACTGGAGTGTTCTACAGCAGTTTCAGTAGAAAGCAACCTTACGTGGGTCACTCACTTTATTTATTTTTGTTATTTTGGGTAGTGCATAGTATCAGATTTGATTTGTACTTGATTGATATGGAAGGATTGTATAGAATATGAAGGGTTGTATAGGAGCGAAAAACCAGATATGTTTTTTACTGATATGTTAATTTATTATCATTGAACTGATGTTATTACTATGGACTGTATAACTTTGACACTGATGACTGACTTGTGACTTATGTGCTAGTCAGTATAATAAATGAAATTTTAATATTAACTTGCTATATCACTGATAAATGATGTCCTTCTTACTCTGATGTGATTGGATCTGATGCATGACTTCTGACATCTTGTGCAGTCATCTACAGTTAGCCCGATACTAAGGCTGAAGATTGCAGGTTACAAGAAATTAGAGGCTGTCCAGTATTCAGAAGCCGGTGCAGTTTACCGTAGGCAATCCCACAAAAGCATGGACCAAAGAGTGAACTTGCAAACTGGTCATTGGCCATCCATATGTTGGGCACTACCAAGTTCTGATACCAGCAAAGGACAGTTTCAGCGTATCCAAGTTGGAAAGATAAGTGTCCTGTTTGACACTGGGAACCTATACATGTGAAACAGCCAATAGTTGAAAACAATAAGTAACATCATAAACTTCAGTCAACTGATGACAGTTCATGCTAAACATTCAATGGACTAATAAACAGTGATATCAGTAACTTTATCTTTAGATCTTGAAGTCTAACAGACAATAATAGTAATTGTGGGAATATTTTTTATATTATATATGTTTTTTACTCTTTTCACTAGTAGATAGAAATTAGTGGTATTTATTAAACTATTTTAATGTACCTGAGGATAGATTCACATTTTTCCATTTTGTGGGTTCAGTGAATGTACCTTTTACTTACTTCCCTAGATAATAAGTAATCATAAGATAGTCACAGGAGGTGACACCTAAAATTCTGGTACTACTTTTACCAATGGGCCAGGGTTTTCACAGTCCTGGACTATTTTTAATGAAACTTACCACAGTGCTTACTAAGACTGGGTATTTCTGGTATGATGATAATAATGAATATGAAGATGAAGATGATACTCATGATGAAGACGACGACGAAGATTATGATGATAAGGGAGATTGAGACAGATAAAAAGACGTCGATAATTGTTTAATTAACTTTATTTTACTACGTTAATTATAACCAAAAAACAATCATCTTAAGTAACTCAAGGAAAACAATATGCTTGTCAATGTGTGAAACATAAACATGATGGTTAAAAACGTGATCAAATTCAGCAGAAATTGGAAGCAGCCACGTTCAGAGAGTGTTATTGGTGCACGAGTTCAGGTGTTTTTTTGGTGCCACAAAAATTCATGCATGAGCATGACCTTGGATATTGATGACCTTCTCACACGTAACCGGTAATTAGACCATAAATGTCTGGTCATGTGACATGATTGAACTTTATGTCTTTCGGTATGAAATCTAATATATTGGAGTCATTTACTTTTTTCGGTGATCTACAGAACACTGTTGGCCATGAAGCGTCGAAGAAATTTAGAACTTTAAAACTTATACCTGGAGAAAAATATAAAAAAGTTCTCAGTATTAGAACGTAAGATTTATTCTGGACCCACGTGTGTCGTATCGGCTTGCTGTGAGCCAGTGTCGTTGTAGAATTGCCGTAATAATTATCTCCCTGCACAATCAGGTAGACCAACAAGCCAGTTTGACCCTTTCAGAATAAACCAATTATTTCTCCATACAAACAGGGAGATTCCCACAACAATTTGTTCCTCCTTCAAACAATCAGTCTCCACATGCAAAAAGCCCTCAACAAGATACCGGCCTCCAACTAGTGTATCACCACTCGTGCGACACAGAAACTTCCTATCAAGGGCAGACTAAGTATTTTCAACAAATAAGCGTCTTAATAACATTTAACATGATGATGCGAGCCGGCGCTAGGTTTAATGGTATTTTTTACCGACAGTTGCAGGCTGGCAGCATCAGACCAGTGTCTTAAGGTTCTACCATAGCCCAGATGAAACGGCTCAACAGAAGGCGTGAAGCATTTTTGGCAAAGTAGTGTCAATGACCAGAAAAACAGGAGATTCTTTAGGGGACTGAATCCAGAACCTGAAAAAACGTTACATCCACCTATAGGAATTAAGGTTATTGGGGACAATAAACCTTGCGTGAACACTGCCCAAAGAATAGCACCGTTTCACTGCCTATTACGGAAGATAAATCAGTATGTAAAGATGGTAAAGATTCAGGAAAGCGACGGAAGAGGTCTTGTCAAAATCTTCGTACTCCCGGGATGCCAACGGGAGGGGAAAGGAAACTCCCACACAGGTTCAATTGCAGTCTGAACCCCATCGTGGAAAAAAGAACAAAGCGAAAATCAAACACCAGATTTGCGAGGGGACTTCATGGGAAACCTACATTGGCAGCAGGTAGGGAAGATAGCAGAAACATAGTAAAAGTTGATTCATAGCAGATTTTCTTATCGTATCCACAAGCTTGAGGAGAATAGAGGAACCACCTGGAATGGTCGATTTGCAATTGTTTGAACCAATTTAGATAAATCCAGCTTAAATTCTAGTGTCGCGAAATTGGTTTTCAAGCCATTGCAAAGATCAGTTAGATGAAGAACCGTCTAAAATATTCAAAATGTCGGGTTTACGCATCGGACAGAGGGAATGCCAACATAAATCAAAAACAGGTATCGTAGGAAAAGGATACATTTTTTCCACCAAAACAAAAGGAACAGTCTTAGGCTGTGAACACTTATCTGCGGTAGGAAGTTCTACGGAGAATACGTTCGCGCTGTAATCGTATATAAAGCGGTTCGAAATATTAAAACTATGAGGAGACACAACGCAAGAGGTTATAGCTGTACAAGAACTGAGGGCAGATAACGAAGTCTTCTAAATCCAAAGGCGGGAATCTTGTGAGACAGAGCTGGATCGCCAGAAAATTTCAGCTCTACAGTGTTCTGGGAAGCGGTTCGGTCTGAGGGTCAAAGCGAATTTACGATAACTATCCTGTATAGGGTCTGGAATTTCTTTTATTTTGTATTACAGGTTCATTTAGAATTCACAAAATATGCCTGTATAATATTCATTGATATAACGTATTATTATTTTAATATGATTTATTCATGTGCTTAGTGGAAGATGGTTGCTTGTACAAAAACGTATCAAAACTAGCCCCACAGCCAAATAGAAAATATTTATTATATTTTATGCTGTATCTCGTCGATATTAAATGCATTATCGCTTACGAAGATAAAGGCAGTCCCATGACCAGAGATTGTCTTAGGGAAATAAATTGTTAGAAGCTTCAGCATGGAAGATACCGCTTTTACGAGGTTAGGTGACTAGTCCCCTTCCTCGCTGCCTTTGCCTTCCCTAGTTCGAGCGCACAACTTTGTACCCATTTACAGCTGGTAAACTGGAGTGTTCTACAGCCAGTTTCAGTAGAAAGCAACCTGATCACGTGGTCACTCACTTTATTTATTTTATGTATTAATTTTGGGTAGTTGCTAAGATAGTATCAGATTTGAATTTGTACTTGATATGATTTGGAAGGATCAAGTTATAGAATATGAAGGGATGTATAGGAGCGGATTAAACCAGATGATGTTTATTACTGATATGTTAATATTAATTCTATATCATTGAACTGATGTTACTTACTATGACTGTATAACTTTGACACCTGATGACTGACTTGTCTGACTTATGTGCTAGTCAGTTATACTTAATTGAAATGTTAATATTAATGCTATATCACTGAAATGATGTCCTTACTTACTATGATTGTATAACGGTGACATCTGATGACTGACTGGTCTGACATCTGTGCTAGTCAACTACAAGTCTAGCCAGATACTAGCCAAGGCTGATATGTTGCAGGTTCCATGAAATAACTCAAAGAGGACTGTCCAGTATCAGAAGCCGGTGCAGTTTACCCGAGGCAATCCCACAAAAGTGCAGGACCCCAAAGAGTGAACTTCAACTGGTCATTGGCATCCCTACTGTTGGGCCTACCAAGTCTGATACCAGCAAAGGACAGTTTCAGCAGTATCAAGTTGGAAAGATAAGTGTCCTGTTTGACACTGACCACCTATACATGTGAAACAGCCAATAGTTGAAAACAATAAGTAACCATACATAAACTCAGTCAACTGATGACAGTTATCCTAAAATTCAAAGGACTAATAACAGTGATTTCAGTAACTTTATCCTTTAAGATCTTGAAGTCTAAACAGACAATAATAGTAATTGTGGGAATATTTTTATATATATATGTGTATACTCTTTTCCAACTAGTAGAAATAGAATATTAGTGTATTTATTAAACTATTTTAACTGTACCTGAGGATTTATTCACTTTTTCCATTTTGTGGGTTCAGTGAATGTACCTTTTACTTATCCCCTAGAATATAAGTAATCATAAGATAGTCACAGGGAGGAGACACCTAAAATCCTGGTACTACTTCTTACCAACTGGGCCAGGGTTTTCACAGTCTGACTATTTTCATGATAACAATACACCAGTGCTTATTTCTAAGACTGGGGTATTACTGGTAAGGTCAGAACTCTTTACTGGCATACTCTTACTCATATAATAATTTTAAATAACCTCCCGCTACACACATCCCAACAAGTCTCCTTCAACAAACATCTCCCAGCAAAAGCCTCAACAAGCCTCCTCCAACTAGTATCCTCAGACACAAGCTTCCTTCAAGAAGTATTACTCAAATAAGCGTCTTTATACATTTATCTGCGAGCCGCGCTGGTTTAATGGTTACCACATTGCGCTGGCGATCAGGTGTTCAAGGTTCAAGCCCGGGCGTGAGCATTTGAAGTAGTGTCAATGACCGGGATTTTGACTGAATAACCTGAACGGCTCCTGAGATAAACCCTCTGTGGATGGGAAGGAGCGAAACTCCTGACCGGGTTGGAAGGAAAGTCCAAAGGCTCCCCAGCCTCGCAATGACATGTCATTGGGCCGAAGGGCTGAAAGCCCAAGTGCCGCTGGTTAAGGACAAAAAGAAATACATTTATCTCTCAGTAAATTTATCTCCTTCACAATTTCCTTTCAATACACAATAAAGAAACAACGTATCTATCCATCCTTCTCTCTCAACAGGTATCTATCAACAAACGAACAGGAACAACAAAATGAAGCCACAATGAAATAATCGGCGAATCAGACCAAGAGTTCGTGACATTCTCGTGAACACAAAATTAACAGCAGCACGACCCTAGCAGACGACAGCACGTGCAGAAAGGAATTTCCTTGCACAAACCAAAGGCGGGAATCTTGTTTGGTAAGTGTTATTTGTTGTCTCTTCAGACGACGCTCCTGGCAACAGCTCCGGTCGTCTAGTGTCAGCGTGACACACGCCGCTACAAAATGAATGAACTGTCAATTGATCTCACAATAATGGAATCAACCCATGTCTTGAGAAAGTGGGAAAAGATGAGGAGGGTGAGAAATACATGTATCCATTTACGAAGCTTTTGCCTGAAGACAATATCAACCCGTTATACTACGGACAGGGGTGAGTTTGTTTTTTTTGTTTTTGTTTTTTTTAAAATTAAAAACATGGGAAACAAAAGTAATGCGTACTATAAAGAGAATCAAAATTACATACGCAGAGTCGGTTCTCGGCACCGCCTTGTGAGAGGCACCGAAATGTAATATATATATATATATATATATATATATATATATATTATATATATATATATATATATATATATATATATATATATATATATATATATAACAGAGAGAGAGAGAGGGGGGGGGGGGGCCGCGCTGGTGTAATGGCTACGGCGTTGTACTGGCGACCAGGTTTTCATGGTTCAAACCCGGGCGTCAGCGTTTGAAGGAATGTTTACGACCGGAAATTTGACTGAATAACCTGAACGGCTCCTGCAGATAAACCCTCGGTGGATGGGAAGGAGCGAAGCTCCTGACCGGGTTGGAAGGAAAGTCCACTGACCCCCCAGCCTTGCAATGACATGTCATTGGGCCAAAAGGGCTGGAAAGCTCGAGGGCCGCTGGTTAGAGAAAATAAAAATAAAAAATAACAGAGAGAGAGAGAGAGAGAGCGAGAGAGAGAGAGAGAGAGAGAGAGAGAGAGAGAGAGAGAGAGAGAGAGAGAGAGAGAGAGAGAGAGAGAATAACATTTTAAAAGAACTAAAATATTAAACAGAAAACTTCAAAGTAAAAAATTATTTCCTTACATGAAACTGATTGATTTCATTTATATCTATATTATTCTGTTGTCACAAACAGCGAAGTGGGTGCCCGTCTGAGATGAACATGAGTAAAGGAGAAAATTACAATCAGTTTGTTAAAACATGACATAATACAATGATGTTTTATTTATATCCATTTATAAAACATAAATGTATGATGTCTTTGTAAAATGATATAATGACCATTACGTGCGGAAATTACTAGGTGAACATCCCCACAAGCAAATAACTGGGTCTAGTAAGAGTATATACAGTACTGCCAGGGGGGATCTCGCACCACCCTGACTAATTCCTAGATCCGATACTGTATTTACGCTGCGACCACCAGGCTTTCATAGAACGACCCCTGCCAAGCAGTAGCGGAATTTACTGGTTGTATTCATTGTGTTAATTGTCTCATGTTTATCTCTTACTTTCTTTCCTTTTCCTGATGAAGGCCTATGTCTTTTGTCCTGGTAAGACGCATTACATTTTTGTTTTACGTAAACAAAAGAACCCACCCCTGACGGCGTCTTAATGCAGACTTCTTCATTGTCTTAGACTTAGGAGAAGAAAACCACGAACTGCTAAATCTGGGCAGCCAAGAAGACGTGTACTCCATCATTGCTGGCAGACGTTGTGTGGCCGCGTGTCAAGCACAGGCGATTTTACAGAAGTTTAAGAAGACTTTATATAATTTAGCAGACGATATAGAACGACAATTACACTGGACAACAAATTTTGACCTTTTGTGTGTATCTGAGATTAAACCATCCAACGGGCTGATCACCCGTTTGCCAGTCACTTCGATTACGGAAACAACAGCAAATGGATTGATTTGCCGTTGCCCTAAAGACGCCAATAGGCGTGATGGGAAACAATGGCAAAGAAAACCTATCTGCTGTTGCCCTAAGACGCCACTAGGCGTAATGGCCACTGACTGCTTTGACGGTCGGTGGCTAAGGACGGAAGAAGAAGAAGAAGATGAGATTAAACCAAGTTACATTTATGTTGTTTGGGCTGATGAATATGAAAATGGCCGTTAAAACACCAGATTAACTCTAGTTTTTTAAATATCTATAAAACAAGTTTTACACATTTGCATATACCGCATATACCATATGATAATAATGCTCATAACGGAAATGATTCACAGCGACGCCTTTTTGCCTGTCGCTTGTAATGAGTTTCTGGAGCATCTCTCACAAGAGTCCAACAATAGTGTGACAGTGGTCTCACGGCACCATATCGTATTATGTGCTCGTGCCGGGTTTCCTATTTACTTGTATTCCTTAACAGAGAGTAGGTTTAGTTTACTGGCCAATCTCGCCAGAGTTCTTGATTCCTCTCTTTTGATGGGGGAGCCAGGTTCTTGGTAGTTCTCTTCAGATGTTAATGTTAGAGCAATTTTAGATTATCGATTTATTTCCAACTGACATACATTTCTTCATTTGTTCCAAGTTAACACAAGTGGGCAGCCGCTTGACTCGAATATCAACGTGAAATTTATTCACAGTTGTTATGCATGTAGTGACATTCATTTGGTTCATGTACAGGCATTTCTACATCCAAACGTTCAATACATAGGCAGACATTTCCTTTTTCAAGTGCATCTATACGTATTTGAGAATAAAAGCAGCATCCTTCTTATCAATAATCCTGTCAATAATTCTCCTCATATCTTTGGCAAAACTATTCAATATATATTCCTTTTGATAGGGTTTTTGGTTTCTTTTGTAACTTATGGCTCATTACGTTTTGTTTCTCCTGAAGCGAAATGGGCTTCTTCAAAGTTTCTAAGTATTTGCTGAAACATGAATATTAAGCACTCTACTTACTGCTTTTTCCTTTTAGAATAACTCAGAAATATATTAACTTTGGTAATGCACAACCGCATGATCCTAACTGACGAACAAATCAGTTATTTCAGGAAAAATAAAACAGTCTTTGACTAGTTAACACTTATGCGCCTGGATGGTCTCACATTTTTTCTGCAACTGCCTTAGCCGGGATTTCAGCTAGCCAGCGCGTGCATGGTCTACTTATTTTCAGCTCAACGATTGGTCAAAGATCTGTCAAACGCCATTTTCCATCATCATCCCTTCCCTTGACTGTCTTTTTTATCTAAGTTACGAATATGGTCCGTTTTCGTTAAAAATAGCAGTTTATTTTATACCTAATTTTATTACACCAACTAGCTCTATCCTCTGTTTCAGTAAAAAGGTAATAAGTTATTTTTCTTAGTATAATTTCCTGAAATGACGAACGTACGGTCACAATAGTCAGCTAGCGTTGCTGTATTCCATTTCCCTTGGTACCTTTTTTCGACGGTAGTAATGTTCTGATGAAATAGTTCCCCATGCTCGTCACTGACACACCGCAGTTAGTAGGGAAGAAATCCAGATGAGAGTGTAAAAAGTGTAATTTCAAAGACATTTTGTACCCTAGTCTCTCGTAGTGCTGCAAGAGGGTTTCTACAAGCTCCTGGTAATTGTTAGCCTTATTGTTTCCTAGAAAGTTTGTGGCCACTTGCTGGAAAGCATTCCAAGCTAACCTTTCATCACCTGTGAGGATATCATCAAAACGCTGATCTCGGAAGAGCTGATGTATCTGTGGACCGACAAATACACCTTTCTTGATTTTGGCCTCACTAAGTCTTGGAAATTTATCACAAAGGTATAAAAATCCTGCCCCCTTTCGATCCATGGCCTTTACAAAATTCTTCATTAGTCCAAGTTTGATGTGGAGAGGAGAGAGCAAGATCTTGTGGGATTCTACAAGTGGTTCGTTAAGTACATTTTTTCCCCCGGTTCAAGTGATTGTCGTTGGGGCCAACCTTTTTCTTGTAGTGGGAAGTCTAATTATTTGCATCAATTAGGTTTTCAACTTAAATAAGAGTAGATTGTGAGGTTACTGCAGTACACGCAGATCATAATGACCTATTATGGGTCAAAGTGATTAATAGGTAGGTCACAGTAAGTGACTAAAAAGTTCACATCAGCAGAAGTTCTCAAAAGATATAGGAAAAATCCCTAACTTTTGTATGATGCTAGTAACTGCAATAAATTTAGAAGCATCCATACGTACTTGCTGTTCTAAAATAATACAGCCAGCAAGAATTTGATCAAACATGATGCCTGTCAATAGATAAAAATGCGCGTGAGAAATATTAACGTCAAAGGTAGGAATATAAATACCTGAGATCACGTTGATGTGACGTGAATATGTAAATAGATCCTCAGTGATCCGTCCACCTTTGCTTCCCCCATCTAATAGTTATAATTTTTGCTACGCAAAACCATGCAATTCGCTGCCTGTAGACTCTCTTTTGAAGCCACGCCTATTTTCCGGTTTACGTGCACGAATGAGTGTTTACAAACAGACCGATTAGCTAGGCGCGACCTGACTGATAACAGTCAGCGAGTTATGATTCGTTAACTGAGGTCTCACGCGAGCTGAGATGTCAATCATCGGATAGTGACAGAAAGCACGTGATGAAACCGATCAGACTTTGAAGCCACTTCAAAGGGCGATCAAAATATTTCCCGGTCATCTTTGATGTTCAGAATTTCAGGGGGACTTAAGTATTACTAAGTATTTAATCAACGAAGGGGTGGACAACACTAGACGGCTTGTTCGTACGACTCACGTGTGTGATGTTCGTCGGCAAGTGCCGGGAGAGCGAATAGCAAAAACCTTTCATCTTGGAAACTTAGATTTCTGAATTCCCCAAAACCCCGAAGGTGAGACTTTCGTCATTTTGTAGAGATATTACAGGAAATCTGTATATATCCTGCCTGCTCGTAAAGCCAGGATCAGTCTCTCTCAGAAATGTCGGATAAATCTAAGCACGCCAGACTAGGAACCATTTTATTCGCTAAATGTGTTAAATTGTCCAGTGGGGATTTAAATTTCTGATTGTGGTAATAATTTAAGTTGTGCTTAAGTATTAAATGTGTTGAGAGTTTTACCAGTTTTATTCACTGCTATTCCCTAGCGTTAAGACTAGCAAAATAGAAAACGCGCGGATATTTTCTTGCCAGGGGTTCAGTAATGTAAAATCCATCAACCATTTTTTAGCTGACTTAAGTATAATGTTAAAAGGGACATAGTAGTATGCGCATTTTAATTCTTTGTGTGTAATAAAATATTTGAATGACTAGTGTTTATATCAGGTGTAGAAAACCGATAGACGCCGACAATCCACTAACTAGTAATGACAGGCGATATTTGTTTAGGACGTAGTCATAATTAAATAATAACTTTTATCGTGCGCTGAGTGTTTTACAAAAAGCTTAACATACCGTGTGGCTTTTTAATTTAAGTAGGAGACGGAGTGGATAAGAGATCATACCTTACGCGTGATAGCATATATTATCATTTTGGTTAAATGTTTTGTTTTCTTCCCAATATAGGGCCTGGTCAAAACCCAGCGGCCAGCGTGTTTTCTCTAATTGTAGGCGTTTTCTCAGTTACTGAAGGCATATGAACTGTAACGTGAGGTAAACTGGACCTATAATTATCCAGATTTGTTTTATTCAATTTATCAGCCCGCTGTGGCAACAAACATAACATTTTTCCCGACTACTGACAGTCATTTTCACAAAGCGAATTTATATCAATAGAAACACTGTTTCATAATCGGCACTCATCCCAGAAAAAAGTCGAGAGGATTTATAATCATCACTTTTAACGTAACAGTCGTAGCACCTAGAGGCTTGACAAGACAGGAACTATTTTCTCCTTTATTTATAAATGTAAACACCCGAGACCACATTGCTTCAAGAAACATATCATCCAGGAAAAATTAACTTACCAATTTGGCGACTACCTGGAAATTATTATTCAATACCAAGGCTAGTCTGGGGCCATATTTCGGCGACCCACCTGACACTATAGGCATACTATTGTTGTTTTGTTTTCGAAGGATACTTACATCAAGTATTGGGTAAGCAAGTGTGTTTGTTGTGGCCACAGAATGACAGAGTGAAAGACCGAGAGAGAGAGAAAAACTATTTTCCTTTTGTTACAATCAATGCACTCACTTTTTTTTTTTTTTTGTTCGCTAACTTGATTAGTTACTGGATAGCCTTTTAGTGGGAACCTGTTCTTTACGATACGGTCTATTCTATACCCATAGTGTTGTCGTAGATTTTTCGATAGGAGTATTAAGACTTGAGTTGGTCCCTTCTGAATAGATTAGAATATGTGATATACACAGTGAGAGTTAGAAAAAAAAAGAAATAGATTTTCCCAAGAGTGCAGTGGTAGCGAATCAAATAGAGCTGTCCCCTGAAAAAAAAACAAGAATCTTCTCTCTCTCTCAGGCCTATCTTCTACGACAGATATATAAGAGTCAGACAGACTATAGACAACATATGTTACTATGTATGAATATACCACTCACGTGCACACCCCTTCCAGTGACAACAGTTAGACACACAGACGTGGGAAAACTATAACAATACTTATGTAAATATTCTAGAACGAGCTGACCAACACGCTGATTAGTTGCAGAGAGATTTTATTTATCATCTATAAAATCTTCTCACAACACCAAAACAAAAAAAAATACATCAAGGAAAAACATATACAAATAGTCATAAAATTTAAGAAAAATGCTACAAGGATGATAGCCCCGTTATGATCTTAGTTCTAGGTTTAGCCCACAGCCCCGTTAAGAGAACAGATGATGGCCCAAAGAGTTATAGATACGTAGGGTTTAGGCTAAGAGTTTTTCTTCTTTTCTCGTAAATGTATGCACAGAGTTGAATAATCTGATTTAGCCTAAGAAGTAAAGAAACTCTAGCAAATAGTAACAAATTCTGCAGGTTAAACAAAAAGAATTAAGACAGTAAATGGGTGACAATCTATAACTGTAAAATAACACTCTGATCTGCGTACACTCATTCATTCAGCCATGGCCATGCAGTTATACTCACAACTTTGCTCGCTGCCTCTGGGAACATACTCAATTCTAGGACCTTCACACAGACCCGAAAATGCAGTCCTTGACCAAGAAATCCCCAGTTCCAAAAGACGTACTAAACTCTCAGGGAACGATTCCTTGGGTGTTCTAATTTTTCGAATGTCTGATTAAGTCATATAAAATATTGTCCAGGCACGAAAGTTAGCAGAGCACAATGTCATTAGCTTTGGTTTCTAGAATTTAAGGAATGTCGGATCGGTGTCTACTTTCAGGAAGTTACTATATTTGGTCGCCACAGTACTAGTCAAAACTCTGTCGGAATGTTTCTGATCTGATCTTTGCTTGCCACAACGGGCTGAATTGTACTGAAGAGTTATTCTGGAAGAATTAATTCTGGCGTGAAGGCCTCTTACTTCATTTAACTGTTACAGTTCAGGTAATGAAAGTGATTTGTTTCTTCCCAAATAAAGTTCACGTACTAGAACGCTGGTAAAGTTGGGTACCACCGTTTCACTATATAAAAGAAAGAACACATATCAAATAATTTTACAATATGTACCCACTATAACTTACATTATTAAACCGCAAGTGTACTGCTTGACTTATCATTTAAATTTCCCGTAAAGTAAGTTATATCTTAAAAAAAAAATCATCAATCCTCATGAATTTAGGAACACGTGCGTGTTCCGTCAACATCTCATGAGGTTTCTAGCATTTGTAAGTTAGTTTAGAAAAATATGATCTCGTCTGATTTCTTAGCAGTAAAATTAACTTCATTATAGCTACATTATTGTTTAGTAAGCTAAGATATAATTTATTCTGCTATCCACTGAAACACGTCACTAGAAAATAATACAGACTATATAAATTTGGCACTCTGCGCAAAATCTAACTAGTGAAATATGAAATAAGCGACTTAACACTTTATCATTTCACAAAATACTAGATATAATATATATTACCTCACACAGAACTACAGGTAGTCGCACAACTTAAGAATTATATGCTGAATATTTAAGGAAGTCTAGAAGTTCGACAAATTGCCGAAACAAACTGAGAAACTTCGCTAACAGCTATTCTGTTTCGAACAACCTGTCTACTGCGAATATAGGAGCGAGAATGAAATTAAAGTTTCAAACTCGGGTCAATATCTTAAAATCAGACAAAGGGCCCAAACTTATTTCGCCAAGCGAAATTATCTCCCCTACTCCCAACATTTACGTCAGCTTAACGCGTGACGTAACTGCCACCAGTGACCGAGAAATGCGCGTGACAGTTGCAAATCTCAGACAACCGTCTACAACTGCGTCGTACAGATGCCGGGTTTGACACCTTAAGCTAGTGACAGGTGAACAAAATGGTAGACCAAAAGTCTGCTCTATGTCCAGCGAAACGAATTTCTCACACCTCAGGCCCAAAAATCTGGTCGGGCCGCGCTCTGACCGGGGAAAACTGCAGACGTATGTCTGGCGAGAACCGTATCTTCACAGCTATCTGCGCGACTGACATCTGATGCAATAAGGTTACTAGTCAGTATGAGAAAGAAAAACGATGATGGGAAAGAAATATATTTTTCGCAACGAATGATGCGAAAAAATACAGGAAAAACAAGTACGGAAAAGTAATAAAATGAAAGGATTAGGGTGAGAGAATAGGAAGAAGATGTAGGTAATTTAATGATATAAAGACCCACGTGACAGGACGTCCCCCCTTAAGATATGGAAGCACTCCATGTCTACGTTATGGAATTAAATTATCTATAACCGTAGCTTCGGGGTGTCTGTCTTCTTCCCTCCCGTCTTCCCCCTCCCTCTCTCTCCAATTCATACTCAAGTCTACTCCCAAAGTTTCCTTTCTCTGGAATGTTTCCCATGCGCGCTTGAAAGAGCGTCGCCGCTTCTGACATTTTTGAAAGATTTCCTGCGATAGCCGTGGAATATCCCTGCCACTATCGTCATCTTCGTCAGTTTTGGCGATCGTCAGGAGATGGTCGGAGGTTGGCACTGGTTTTTCCAAGTATCTCTTTAAGAGATTTAAATGGAAAACCTTCTCCTTTCCTTCAATAGAGATCTGGTAGTTAGCCTTAGAAATCTTTTTCAGGACGGTAAACGGCCCTTGCCATCCGATCTTCAGTTGGTTGTTCTCGGTAGGGAGCAACACCAAAACTTTCTCTCCTGCTTCCAGTTCTCTCTCTTCCGCGACTTTCCTGTATCGGTTAGCGTGCTTTGTGCGAGCTCGCTTAAAGTTAGTCGTTGCTAGGTCCCACCCTAGTTTCAACCTTTCCTTTAAAACCGACACATATTTACTGGCTGAGACAACTGTCTCATCAGCCTTCTCGTCTGTCAGAGACTGAAGTAAGGCTTCAAGCGGGCCCTTAATGGGTCTGCCGAATAAGAGCGTAGCTGGCGGAAATCCTGTGGAAGTATGAGGAGATTCTCTGTAGCCAAATAATGCTGCAGGAATACAAAGATCCCAATCCTCAGGTTTCACTTGTGCCAGTTTACTTAGCATCATGTTGAGGTTTCCATTAGCACGTTCCACGAGCCCATTTCCGGCCGGAGTATATGGCTTAGTGTGGATGTGCTGGGTCCTCAAGATCTTCACGATCTCATCCATCAACAGGTTTCGGTATGGGGATCCGTTATCCGTCAACATTTGTTGAGGGAATCGCAACCGAGTGAAAATCTGCACGAGGGCTTCTGCGACATGCTTGGCATCTGCGCATGTTAGCGGTATAGCTTCTGCCCATAAAGTGCATGTATCGACTAAGGTCAGGATAAACCTGTTCCTTCTTTTAGTCCTTTCGAAAGGCCCTAAAATGTCGATCACAACCCGTTCGAATGGTGTTCCCATTATTGGCATTTCACCCATGTGGACTGGGGGTGCCCGTTGCTTGGGTGGCACACGTTGGCACTGGGCACAGGATTTAACATATCTGATAATATCAGTATTTACTCCTGGCCACCAATAATGAGTGGTTATACATTGGTTTGTGGCGTTCTGTCCCATATGTCCGCTGAAGGGAAGAGAGTGCCCCATTTCTAGGATTTGGCTTCTGTACTGTTTCGGTACTAGGAGCTGGTTGTAACCTTGGTCAGGCTTGCCCGTTCTCCGATAAAGTACGCCATCCTCAGAAAAAATGTCCCCGTGCTGTTTGGGTTCCTTAGCCATGGGCAGTTTCCTAAAGCAGGGTGCCAAAATAGGGTCCTTGTATTGCGCTTCTTTAAGTTTCATAGGTAACAAATTAAGCGCAGGCTCCCGTTCCTTCTTGGTTTGCCCTCTTGTAGTTACTGCTGCCACAATCGGCTCTTCCGGTTTCCCAATACACACGTATCTACCGCCAAGGATGACTGGGTAGATGGGATCATCCATAACAGCCGCTTTGATCACGCCTCTGACAAAGTCAGAGTGTATCTCCACCAATGCAATGGGAAGCGCTGTAGGTGCATCACTCTTACGAACTCCACAAAGTTGGACGGTCTCTCCTGTCTCTTGACCGGGTTTAACCAGGTTTCTGGCAACAATGCAATCATAAGAAAGCCCCGTGTCAAATAAACAAGAAGTTTGAGAACCGATAAATGTAACAGTACCTCGCGTTGAGGGTCTATCCCCAACAGGTTGGGAATCACTGTCAATAATTCCGCCTTGCGAGATTGTTAATAAGCATCCGATGCGTTTAGGCTCGGTATGCTCGCTCTGATCATATGTCCCGTGCTCAGGGGTTCTCCCTTTGCCACCTTGTCCTTTCTGGCTACGCTGCCATGTAGTGCGGTCGGGTTGATCAGACTGTTTGGGGTGGTTGGGGTACTTGTTCTTGTAGAACTTGGATTTTTCAGGAGGGGGGTTTTGAGGTCCAGTTTCTCTGTGGTTATTTTGGTTAGAAGCCTGAGAAGATTGCTCTAGGTTATGTTTTCGAAAATGCTCCTCTGTCGGTTTCCGCTTTGTGGCCGGTAGTTCAGCCAGCGCATTTTGGTAACGCTCAGACTTCTCTAGGATGTCTTCGAGCTTTTCTGCACCCTGCTCAGCTAGAAATCTCCGGGTATCTGCAGACAATGTGTTCTTTATTTGTTCTGTTAAAACAAATTCCTCAAGACCTTCATAGGTAGAGGGGAGCTGTGAGAGCTCTAGGCACTTTGTCAGATAACCCTTCAAACGAGACGAGAACTGCTGAAAAGTTTCAGAATTCTCTTTCCGGCTGTTGCAAAACAGTTGCAAAAATTTGCGAGCGTTCATTTCAAAGCGCTCCAGTAACGCTTTCTTCAACAGATCATAGTTGTCTTGTTGGCTGCTTTCCAGTTTGGCGTAAACATCATACGCAGAACTTTTCAAAGCCTGGGAAAGCTTCATGTTCCAACGCGACCTCTCTAAACCGTACAGAGTTGCAATTTTCTCAAATTTTTCTAGCCAAGTGTCAATCTTCTCATTTGGACAAGGGAAAGATTCTAGCGGAAAAGACATAGCAGTGAGGTGAAGAGATTGAGTGTTAGAAGGATCAGTTAAGGAAGAATGAGGAGAAGACTCTCCATTGCTGGAGGCAGAGGCAGCACCACGACCTTGAAGTTCTAGAGTTTTAAGTGCCAACTCGTTGTCTCTCTTCTCTCTTTCCTTCTCATGCTGTCTCTCCTTCTCTTTCTCTCTTTCCTCATGCTGTCTCTCCTTCTCACGTTCCTCCTGCTGCATCCTGCGGATTTCCATTTCCTCATCCATCTTCTTCTGCTGTAAATCTGCGGCTGCTTTTTCCTTAGCTTCCGCTGCTTTCCTCTCCGCATCATATCTCTCAAGTTCGTCTCTGACAAATGCTTTCGCTTCTTCTCCTTCCAGTCCCTCCTCTCTCGCTTCGTCCCTGAGAAGTTGTCTAAGCTTTGCCCTCTCGGCCATATTATGTCAGTGACTGAGACTAGTGGAGAACGAAAATAGGAAAAAGGATACACTGGTTCCTACCACTTACGAGAAAAAAATTACTAAAAATCAAAAGATGATATCCTTAACCCTGGGATACCTCCTCCAAATTAAAATCTAACTATCGCTGCTATTATCGGCAATAAAGCACTTAATGCAAAACACGACTACGCCAACTAAATGGTAGTTAAGATTACTTCTGAAAAATAAGTTGCTACAGTGGAAAAGCAAAATAATTATTGCAAAAATTAAAGAGAAAAATAATCCCTTAATTTTTAAAAATCCACTATAAGTTCGCCCCTGAAGTCAGATCGGGTAAGGGAGGGAATTAATCTGGACAAATAGTCCGAAACGCACTCCTTAGCTTTTGCTCAAACACCTTCTTCTTCAAAACCCAGTAAATGTTATACACTCACAGAACTTTACCAGCGCATTTAGTATTACAAATCATTAATTAACATATATTCCGACAAAATCAACCTGTAAACCAAATGTATAATGCTTCTTAATGCTGTGGAAAAAAAAACTTATCAGTTTGTGTGGTCAGCACGCCCGTAAACAGATCGTTAGTCTAGGGGATAAATTTTTTAAAAGATACACAAACTCACAAGACATCACACTCTTACTCTATATCAGAATAAAGTACAAAATCCAGATAGAATCGTTTGTCGTTAAGTTCCTATTCTAAGTTCAAAAATCCAGATAGACGAGTCCACGTTTGTCGTACTCGTCTTCCTATTCTAAGTTCAAAAATCCTACGGACGAGAACCCATTTGTCGTAGATTTTTCGATAGGAGTATTAAGACTTGAGTTGGTCCCTTCTGAATAGATTAGAATATGTGATATACACAGTGAGAGTTAGAAAGAAAAAAAAAGAAATAGATTTTCCCAAGAGTGCAGTGGTAGCGAATCAAATAGAGCTGTCCCCTGAAAAAAAAAACAAGAATCTTCTCTCTCTCTCAGGCCTATCTTCTACGACAGATATATAAGAGTCAGACAGACTATAGACAACATATGTTACTATGTATGAATATACCACTCACGTGCACACCCCTTCCAGTGACAACAGTTAGACACACAGACGTGGGAAAACTATAACAATACTTATGTAAATATTCTAGAACGAGCTGACCAACACGCTGATTAGTTCCAGAGAGATTTTATTTATCATCTATAAAATCTTCTCACAACACCAAAACAAAAAAAAAAAATACATCAAGGAAAAACATATACAAATAGTCATAAAATTTAAGAAAAATGCTACAAGGATGATAGCCCTGTTATGATCTTAGCTCTAGGTTTAGCCCACAGCCCCGTTAAGAGAACAGATGATGGCCCAAAGAGTTATAGATACGTAGGGTTTAGGCTAAGAGTTTTTCTTCTTTTCTCGTAAATGTATGCACAGAGTTGAATAATCTGATTTAGCCTAAGAAGTAAAGAAACTCTAGCAAATAGTAACAAATTCTGCAGGTTAAACAAAAAAGAATTAAGACAGTAAATGGGTGACAATCTATAACTGTAAAATAACACTCTGATCTGCGTACACTCATTCATTCAGCCATGGCCATGCAGTTATACTCACAACTTTGCTCGCCGCCTCTGGGAACATACTCAATTCTAGGACCTTCACACAGACCCGAAAATGCAGTCCTTGACCAAGAAATCCCCAGTTCCAAAAGACGTACTACTCTCTCAGGGAACGATTCCTTGGGTGTTCTAATTTTTCGAATGTCTGATTAAGTCACATAAAATATTGTCCAGGCACGAAAGTTAGCAGAGCACAATGTCATTAGCTTTGGTTTCTAGAATTTAAGGAATGTCGGATCGGTGTCTACTTTCAGGAAGTTACTATATTTGGTCGCCACAGTACTAGTCAAAACTCTGTCGGAATGTTTCTGATCTTTGCTTGCCACAACGGGCTGAATTGTACTGAAGAGTTATTCTGGAAGAATTAATTCTGGCGCGAAGGCCTCTTACTTCATTTAACTGTTACAGTTCAGGTAATGAAAGTGATTTGTTTCTTCCCAAATAAAGTTCACGTACTAGAACGCTAGTAAAGTTGGGTACCACCGTTTCACTATATAAAAGAAAGAACACATATCAAATAATTTTACAATATGTACCCACTATAACTTACATTATTAAACCGCAAGTGTACTGCTTGACTTATCATTTAAATTTCCCGTAAAGTAAGTTATATCTTTAAAAAAAAAAATCATCAATCCTCATGAATTTAGGAACACGTGCGTGTTCCGTCAACATCTCATGAGGTTTCTAGCATTTGTAAGTTAGTTTAGAAAAATATGATCTCGTCTGATTTCTTAGCAGTAAAATTAACTTCATTATAGCTACATTATTGTTTAGTAAGCTAAGATATAATTTATTCTGCTATCCACTGAAACACGTCACTAGAAAATAATACAGACTATATAAATTTGGCACTCTGCGCAAAATCTAACTAGTGAAATATGAAATAAGCGACTTAACACTTTATCATTTCACAAAATACTAGATATAATATATATTACCTCACACAGAACTACAGGTAGTCGCACAACTTAAGAATTATATGCTGAATATTTAAGGAAGTCTAGAAGTTCGACAAATTGCCGAAACAAACTGAGAAACTTCGCTAACAGCTATTCTGTTTCGAACAACCTGTCTACTGCGAATATAGGAGCGAGAATGAAATTAAAGCTTCAAACTCGGGCCAATATCTTAAAATCAGACAAAGGGCCCAAACTTATTTCGCCAAGCGAAATTATCTCCCCTACTCCCAACATTTACGTCAGCTTAACGCGTGACGTAACTGCCACCAGTGACCGAGAAATGCGCGTGACAGTTGCAAATCTCAGACAACCGTCTACAACTGCGTCGTACAGATGCCGGGTTTGACACCTTAAGCTAGTGACAGGTGAACAAAATGGTAGACCAAAAGTCTGCTCTATGTCCAGCGAAACGAATTTCTCACACCTCAGGCCCAAAAATCTGGTCGGGCCGCGCTCTGACCGGGGAAAACTGCAGACGTATGTCTGGCGAGAACCGTATCTTCACAGCTATCTGCGCGACTGACATCTGAAGCAATAAGGTTACTAGTCAGTATGAGAAAGAAAAACGATGATGGGAAAGAAATATATTTTTCGCAACGAATGATGCGAAAAAATACAGGAAAAACAAGTACGGAAAAGTAATAAAATGAAAGGATTAGGGTGAGAGAATAGGAAGAAGATGTAGGTAATTTAATGATATAAAGACCCACGTGACAAGTGTTAATCTTTGACCTTTTGGGGTTTTTAACTTCTTGCGGGATCTTTTCTCAACAGAGGGGAAGACACTTATGGGGTTATTTTCACATTTCTGTAAACTTGATATATATATATATATATATATATATATATATATATATATATATATATATATATATATATATATATATATATATATATATATATATATATATATATATATATATATATATATATGTTTGATGTTGTGAGGAGTTTAAATGATAATAAACTAAACCAAAACTTAATTTATCTTGTCGATCAGCCCCATACCCCAAATATTCATAGTTTTTCACGTTTGTGTGTCTTGTTGTCACATAACTCTGTCTGTCTGTGTGTGTGAGTGTGTGTGTGTGTGTGTGTGTGTGTGTGTGTGTGTGTGTGTGTGTGTGTGTGTGTGTGTGTGTGCGTGTGCGTGTAGATAACTTATAATTAACATTGTAGGAAGTGTGGCAGATCGTCTTCTTTTAATCATAGTCGTAAAGATAGGCTGGACTAGAGAAACAACTCATTCCAGAGACGGATCTTCACCTTAATCTATCTCACTCGTGGAATCTATTCTAACACCTTCTTTCTCATATATCCCACCATTGTGCTCTACCCAGACGGGACCAAATAAGTTCCTATACCTTCTTGTAAATATTTACGACAGTTGACAACAGACAGAGCAGCATATAGAGAACAGCATCACGTAGTGAGCAGAGAGAGAGAGAGAGAGGGAGAGAGCGCGGAGCTAGCCGCAAGCATGGCAACCGTTTAGATAACATTCATCAACATTGTAGAATTAGAAAACAGTATTGTAGGTGGTGGTTGTGGTAGTAGAGGCAGAAAATCTCTCCAACACTTCTTAAACAGCAATCTTCAACATCACCTACTGTATGTTGTGTGTAAGTTTCCTAACAAAGAGAGGTAACAAGTATCTGTATATAATTAGTAGTTCCTGCTCAACATTTTGCAGAACAACATTTAAAATCTACTGAACAACTTTTAGTTCGTGTAATCTCAGTTTCACTAATAACGCAGATCATTATATGAGGAGAAAAATAATACTACAGCTCGTCCTTAGAGAGTAATTGTCCAACTAATTAAATCACAAGAAATTTTATAAACTGCAGACTCAGAGATTATTGACAAGAGGAGAAACATAGCTGTTACATTGGTCTGAAGTTGAGAAAGAATTGATTCTTTCTTAATAAATTGGCGCAGACGATAAATAAGAAAGAACAACAAGCCAGACTGACATTATTAAGAACGTTCCAGCATCTAAGACAACAACTAAAATCGTACTACATTGTCCTCAAAATTGTAAAACCTTCCTGAAAAGAAAGCAGATAAATTATTTGGAGAAATTCTCAGATAATAAATATATAAAAGACACACGTATTTTGTGGAATATTTTACGTACTTCCGTTATGACGTCGAAGAGACAAATGTCGTCAAGTTTTATTGTTGTCGATTGTGTTCGTGAAAATTTGTGTTAGCAAAAAGAATTCAAACAGAACAAAATTAACGTTCGTTATGCTGCTAAGCAAAAGAGCCTGATCAAAGGAGGTTTTACCGTCGCCTCCAACATACAGACAGCCATAATCATCTAAGGTGTTAACCTGCTACCATCTGAACCACTAAAAAAGTATGATCACATAATTAAAATAAATAACAAGATAGGCTGCATCATTGAAACATCTTGAGAACCATCGACAAATGAAATTTCAACACTTAAGCTTATCAACTCTATTCCACTGAGACACAATTATCCAAGAATAGAGATTTCTACTGAAGAACAAGAGCCTTTTTCACCAAAAAGTAAACACCTCACACACAATGAAACACACCTGATGGACACATCACTACACATTCACACGGCTACAGCTGGAGTTGGGTTGGCCTCATCCTCAGAAAAGACCCCGACGCCATCACAAGAACAGCTGTTGCTATGGACCCCTGAAGGAAAACGAAAGAGAGGACCAGAGTTAGGGCACTGTACGAAGGCTGGCCACCGACCGAGCAAATTGGAATCAATTTGTTGCTGCCCTACAAGACGCCACCAGGCGTGATGGCCACTGACTGCTTTGATGGTCGGCGGCTAAGGATCAAATAAGAAGAAGAACAAGCTAAAGATAGGAACTACCGATCAGTGTAACTGTGGTACTGATAAAATGACTGTTGAAAATCTGCTTCAAAGTTGCCCAACATATATGGAACAGAGAAAGCTCACATGGCCGACACCAGTCCCATTCGTTGAAAAGCTCTACGGAGATTCCAATAGCCTCAAACTGTCTACTGCCTTCTTTGAAAACATTCAAGTGGACGTCTGAGAGTGTACGAAGAAGAAGAATAAAGACATGACAGTTGATTGTACAAATCTAACATTGATGAACGACCTTAAACAAACAAACATATAAGATTTATTTTCATTGTGGGGGATGCCGCTACATTTACGCCATGCATTATATCTATGGAGATGTGGAATCATACAAATATCTTGATAACAATATACGAAAAGCTGAAGCAGTAGACAAAGTTACTGAAATAAGAATGAAAAAGGCAAAATAAGCTAATAAGTAACTATATAGACTTCAAAAGAAATCTAATCCAGTTTTGTTTTTTTTAAATCTTCACCGGAAATGTCAAGACCGTCAAATTATATGTCTCTAAAACATGGACAGCAACAAATACGACAACCAGAGAAATATAGACTTTCTTGAATGGATGCTAGTCTAGAACAGAAGAATTGAAATGGTATGACACGATCACTAATATGGGACTAATGAAAAGTACCAGACAAAGCAGCAGTGGAACAAGAGGTGACGTTAGATAGGACACACTTTAAGAAAATAAGGTTATAGCATAACAAGAGAGTGCCTATTGGAGACTTCTCAGGGGCAGAGAAACAGAGGGAAAAAGAAACACATACTGAAAAAAAAGATACGGCGATAGACATGAAGGGATAAAACAGACTAGACAAGAACTTGAATTGATGGCACAGGACAGGCAAGGAAGGTATGGTATGTTTGTATTGAGGTCACGGGAAGCTGGAAGGTCTTATAATGATGACATGTTGGCTGGTTTACTGGGAATACGAGAGTAACAGGGGAGAGAAATGTTGGCTGGTTTACTGGGAATACGAGAGTAACAGGGGAGAGAAATGTTCATCTTAATGATGACACTCGCAAAAGATTTGTTGTAACAGAATTTCATAAAGTTTAATGATGGTGGCACTATGTGCCTGTTGGGAGTTACCGCCTTGTTACCATTGGATGTAAAAATTAAACTAGGTAAAGAGATATCAGTATTTACAAATTACTAATACTTAAGTAATTATTCTGTTGTATAACTTTATTTATTTAGCAGAGCACAAGAGAAACATGCAAATAAAAAATAGAGAACAACGTAACAAAGTTATAACTGTCTAACTGCGCTAAGATACTTTATGATACATTGTAAAAACAATTATTATTATTTATTTAGCATTAAAGAAAACTAAAACCTTTTAAATATTACTACTGTTAACAAATTTGTTCTTTCCCTTGTAGAATTGTGTCTCCCTTATATAATTATGCTACACACACACACACACATACACTCATATATACATATATATCTTACCAGTGATATCTTCGTCCAAACTAACATTTTAAGTAAGACTTCACACATAAGAAGGAAGTAATTTGAACTTTCTTGTTCTGTCAGAGACTTGCTTGGAAAGTGACTAGTACAACTGAACACAAAAATTTAAATCTACGTAGAATGTTTACGATGACAATATATTTAACCCTTCATACCAGTTTAAAACGTCGAGTGAAAACCAAAGAGAGAAATGTGATTATATAAAATTAAAAATTAGGGAACGGGGTGAGAAACTGTTAATGTGATAATGACTGTTGTTCGCTGGTAAGGTACTGTTGGAGCGGAAGTTAACACAAGAGTAGTGGAGATCTACTTTAGAAACAGTGAGCTCTAGATGTCTGTTTTCAGGTGTCCGAGTATTTTCAATTTAGAAAGCGTACAGCCTATATGTAAATTTTATCTCTACAGTCCCATCAATAGAGTTGTAGAAAATTTTAACTAAATGCTATTTTACAGAAATGTCAACTTGACTTCAAAGAAAAGATCACGTTCCTATCTCATACAGTTTATAATTTTAATGAATTTTTGTAAGCTAGATCGTGGGTTTTCACTGGGAATGTCGGTGAGAGAGGGTTAGTCCGAAATATCTCGAATTTAAACATTCTTTCTGTTATTCCTTTAACCGCCTAGAGATCTACCTAATTGTCCTCTTTAACCTACCGGAAGAGTGAAATCTAACTTATGTCCATCTCTGCAATAGTGTGTGTGTGTGTATTTTTTTAACGAAGACTCTGCCTTTGACTGTCCACAGCCAACATTGGTATCTGCCTTAAACATATAATGTCATTCTCACATTGGCACAATAGTTATGTCGTGAATCGGTGTAAATCTCTGAGGATTTATTACGTCATCATTCCCGTTGTCACTTACTTTCGTTATGTATCGAGTAAAATTTGGGAAAATCCTTTGAACGGAAATATTCCTTATTTAAATCATGTAAATGACTAGCAAAAAACTCAATTTAGCCCATATTTAGCCATATATCTAAGTGAAGACTACTTGGAACGGATTCAGATTTACAAAAGAAGGCAGAAGTGGGACTGAATTATGGAAACATCGTTAGGAATCACTACATGATGTTATTCTAGAGATATTGCGAAATATTACTTCGAAAGTGTAGTGGATTTGGTGTTATTCTATAAATATTAGTACTTTTACTTCTATCAGGTGTGAGGTCAGCTATGCAAGCACCTGAGGTTTATCAATTTCAGATAAGTTTACAGGGTACCTGTCTGCTTCCACTAACGACCTCACCCGATTATATATCTTCCCCTACTGACGTGTAATGGTGTGTGTATGTTGTCTGGCAAGTGTCTAGGGTATATGCAATGTAATAAAATGTAGAAACAGGACAACAACTACACCTATTACTAATAAACAATGATTAAACAAGTCACTGGTTAAGTTTTCAATTTAACATATTTTTTACAGTTTATTATCCTGTATCTTTGTTATTCTTTTAGACACAGGAATAATCAACTCAAAATGATAATATAAATATTTACAGCAATAATTCACAAATATAATTGAGTCTGTATTTTCCTACAATTAGTTATATGAGTCAAGCTAGAAAAGTGTCAAGTATTCCTTGCTCCTAGAAAAGGGTACAGGTTATTCGAACGTTTGGATTCATCACTGTCTGACACAATATATTTTGGGAAATTGAGAGTTGGAGTGTTTGCGATATCAAATACCCCAGACACGATTGCTTATCTGGGATTTCTGGTAACAGGCTGACTGAAGTATACAATGCCAGCTTCCACTTCCAAGACACGTTTCTGCTTCTTGAAATATAGTTATGTGCAGGCACTCAGTAGATATGGCCTCACGGCAGAACTTATCGTCAGGTATTTGATCACCTGGGCTCACTTTGAATCGTAGAAGAAACCCTGGAACAATATAAATTTGTCCAACTCAGCATCTAATTATCTCTCTCTTTCCGTACTCTAACATTTGCAATATCATCAGACATCAGCATGGTAACTAAACAATTAGTTAACGTTCTCAATTTGGTTGGTACCCCCTTCCTGGATAAATAACTTTCAAACCACCGGTTGACACTTTCCTTGACAAAGGAAACATTTTACATTAATAATATAAAGTCATGTACAATCACGGTGACTTGCTGAAGAAGACGGCCAGTGATCTTCATGGTCTTATGTTATAATACAACATTTTTTTCAGTAATATTTAATTTTCTTTTCTCCCAATATGGCAGAAAGCCTGTCTGGCTTTTCCACAACAGTGTAATACATTTCCTAACAACGCTGTGAAACAACACAGAGGTTGATGTTGACTTCCCTCTAGATAGACGTTTCCCCACATAATGTTCATACAAATTCAATATTGCATACATAATAATGATAATAACGATAAGATAAATGTTTTCATTCTTACCGCATCAGAGAAATATAATCACTAAGTAGTTGAATATTGCGATATATGGTAACAGTCCAGATCGCCGCTAGTGCAGAATAGCAAACAAGAATGTACTCCTTCTTGTCTTTAACACAACTTTAGTGATCAATATCTTTATAACAAGTGGCACATAATACTAACTACTAATTGGTTTTATGCAACCGTTAGTATATTACACAACAGCCAATCAGGGACCGTTTGGCTTCTAGCGTTCTCTTTCAAAACTGACCTCAAATATTTAAAATTAAGACTCCTTTCCCTCTAACCCCACTACGGGCAAACTGAGAAAGATTTCAAGTCCGTTCGTCTATCTGTCTTCTGTCCTATATTCTTTATTATTTTACAGTTTTATATTCTAGCGTAGTGGTTACAACACCGCTCTGGCGACCGGGTGATACAGGATCAAACCCGGGCGACGGCATTTGAGGATTTTTCGTTGACCGGGATTTGGACTGGATTTTATCCTGAGCCGACCCAGCTGCAATGGGTACCTTCGGCGAGTATTTGCCTGAATCTACCATCTTACAAGAAATTTTAATCAATGTCAGGTTAGATATTTTAGATTTATTTCTTTAAATGCTAATTGTATCGTTTATCTATCGCAGTCATTACAATGTATTTCGCTAATGCATAGTATCGATTATTTATACAATGCTTCGCATAACATATATTTCCTATCCTGCCTTATTAAAATTTGTAAACACGATCTAATGACACCAAGCTATACTCCGTTTCTGCCCCCTTCAGCACTGTGTATAAAAAAAAAAAATATCACGTTAATCGAGATTTTTTTTCTTTCCTTTAAACTGCCGTTCTCATTCATTACGAGAAAACTCTTGTAGTAATACGTCACAAAAAGCGTCAAATTGCTGTCTGTCTGCTACTTTAGTCTTACTCTCTCGCTCGAAATACGTTGTGTATACGTGTTTTTGATCGGTGTCGTCCAAACACTGTGGTAATATATATTCGCATCTGCGTTACAGAAAAGGGGGTTTGTCTATCGTATTTTTGAAACTAAGCTACTATCTTGCCAAGCACTATCGTCTGCTCGGCGCGTGACACCAAGCAAAACCAAACGCTAGTCGAAGTGTAGCATTTTCTCTCTCTCACTTTTATGCTTCCTTTATTCTTTTACACGTTTTTATTCGTACTCTCTTGCTTTGAAGGCTAGGCTTGAACTGTGACGTTAGTTTCAAGCACGCGGTAATAAAATCTATTGGCTTTGTTAGCGAGATAATTAACTAGCATTTCTACAGCATACATTGGATTCCCGACTGGCATAGTAGAAGCTGTTAGTCAATAACACACGGGCTGTTTTATTTACTAGCATAGGAGTAAAATCTTACAATTCGGGGAAAGTTTGGCGATACATATGTGATCGTGTTGTACATACAGATTGTATTTTACGACAGAAAGAAACACAAACTTTCTTTTTCGTCCGACAAAACTGAGAAGAACATAAATTTACCCGACATGCTCTCCGATTCGCACACCAACCTGCTATATAAGGACGCGGGGATATTCAAATGAGACACTTCTCACATACTAGATATTGTGATATTGTATAACAGATTCACTGTCACTACTCACACAAAATAATGTGATATTGCATAACAGACTCACTGTCACTTCTCACATACTAGATATTGTGATATTGTATAACAGACTCACTGGCACTTCTCACATACTAGATATTGTGATATTGTATAACAGACTCACTGGCACTTCTCACATACTAGATATTGTGATATTGTATAACAGACTCACTGTCACTTCTCACATACTAGATATTGTGATATTGTATAACAGACTCACTGTCACTTCTCACGTACTAGATATTGTGATATTGTATAACAGACACTGTCACTGCTCACAAGATATTGTGATATTGTATAACAGACTCTAATACTTTATAAATTTATAAAGGACATGCAAGGCAAGTTGCTTACTGCCCCGAAGGAAGTAATGGAAAGATGGAAAGAATATTTCTCAGAACTCCTTGATGGCGAGCAAGGTCAAGCATCAGACATGATAACCACAGCACAGAAGAGGAAACCAATGGTGATGAAGATGACATAAAGATGGAAGAACTGAAGGCAGCACTGGAGAAAATCAAGATGGGCAAAGCAGCAGGGCATGATGGTATAACACCAGAAATGGTTAAGTACATGGAAGCATCAGGTGACCTATTACTCTTAAAGGCCCTACAGGCAGCGTGGTGCAACAAGACCATACCAAAGGATTGGGAGATTGCCATCATAACACCAATTTTCAAAAAGGGTGACAATCGACAATGTGGAAACCATAGAGGCATATCCCTTCTCAGTGTCCCTGGTAAAATCTACTCTAGAATCCTAGAGCAGAGACTCAGACGCCTAGCTGAGCCACAATTGGATGAGATCCAGTGCGGATTCCGAGCAAATCGAAGTACTCAAGACCTAATCTTCACACTCAGACAGCTGAGTGAAAAGGCCCTTGAGTATAAGAGTGAGATCCATCTTTGTTTCATAGATCTGGAAAAGGCGTGTGACAGGGTCCCCTGGAGCAAACTTTGGGACTGTTTGGCAAGGAAGAACATTCCAGCACCTCTGATTCATGCTATACAGAGCTTCTGCAAGTCTTGCAGAAATTATGTGAGGACAGCAAACCATAAGTCAGAAGAGTTCAGGTCCACCACTGGTGTAAGACAAGGTGATATCCTGTCACTTTATCTTTTCATACTCCTCATGGACGATGTTATCAAGTCATGTAAGGAGAGAACAAGAAAGTATTCAGTGGGGTACTGGAAGATGAGACAGGTATGTATTTCAGAGCTGGCATTTGCTGGTGATGTTGCCCTGATTGCTAAATCATAGGCACATCTCCAATTCAACCTGCAAGTCTGGAAGGAAAGCTGGAGAAGAGAGGGATGGTCATAAGCAGCTTTAAAACAAAATCCATGGTGATATCACGAGAAAAAAGAAGACATCAGATTAAGCTGGGAGAACAGGTCCTGGAGCAGGTCGACCACTTTAAATATCTCGGAGCTAATATAGACCGAAAGGGAGGCATCAAAGAAGAGATGGCCACTCGAAAAGCAGCGGCTGGGAGACTTTTTCAGGCCATAAATCGAGGATTCCTCAGCAAGAAAGCGGTTGGTAAGAAAACGAAGAAGGCTGTATACCGCTCCACCTATGCCCCAGTCTTGACATATGGATGCGAGTCATGGGCAATGACTGCAACCCACAAAAGCCAGATCCAAACTTCAGAAATGAGGTATCTGAGGAAGGTGGTTGAAGTAACAAAAAGAGACATGGTCCGCAACCAGACGATACGTCAAGGCCTAAAATCACACCCGCTGCAGACCCAAGTAGATCAGTCCCAACTAAGATGGTTTGGCCATGTCTGCAGAATGGGAGAAGATCGGCTACCACGACAAGCATGGGAAACAAAGAGCCAAGGATCCAGACCCCCAAGACGACCCAGAGTCCGCTGGGAGGACAACATTAGACAATCTTTGAAGGACCGAGGACTAGAATGGAACCAGGCCAGGAAGAAGACAGCCGATAGGATAGTCTGGCGCTCTCTCTTCCAAATCTCTACATATCACGGTAGAAGGGGAACGACTAAGTAAGTAAGTAAGTATAACAGACTCACCTTCACTACTCACATACTAGATATTGTGATATTGTATAACAGACTCACTGTCCCTACTCACACACAAAATAATGTGATATTGTATAACAGACTCACTGTCCCTACACACACACAAAATAATGTGATATTGTATAACAACCTCACTGTCACTACTCACACACAAAATAATGTGATATTGTATAGCAGACTCACTGTCCCTACTCACACACAAAATAATGTGATATTGTATAACAGACTCACTGTCCCTACTCACACACAAAATAATGTGATATTGTATAACAGACTCACTGTCACTACTCATACACAAAATAATGTGATATTGTATAACAGACTCACTGTCTCAAACTCATACACAAAATAATGTGATATTGTATAACAGACTCACTGTCCCTACTCACACACATAATAATGTGATATTGTATAACAGACTCACTGTACCTACTCACACACAAAATAATGTGATATTGTATAACAGACTCACTGTCACTACTTACACACAAAATAATGTGATATTGTATAACAGACTCACTGCCACTACTCACACACAAAATAATGTGATATTGTATAACAGACTCACTGTCACTACTCACACACAAAATAATGTGATATTGTATAGCAGATTCACTGTCCCTACTCACACACAAAATAATGTGATATTGTATAACAGACTCACTGTCCCTACTCACACACAAAATAATGTGATATTGTATAACAGACTCACTGTCACTACTCATACACAAAATAATGTGATATTGTATAACAGACTCACTGTCTCAAACTCATACACAAAATAATGTGATATTGTATAACAGACTCACTGTCCCTACTCACACACATAATAATGTGATATTGTATAACAGACTCACTGTACCTACTCACACACAAAATAATGTGATATTGTATAACAGACTCACTGTCACTACTTACACACAAAATAATGTGATATTGTATAACAGACTCACTGCCACTACTCACACACAAAATAATGTGATATTGTATAACAGACTAACTGTCCCTACTCACACACATAATAATGTGATATTGTATAACAGACTCACTGTACCTACTCACACACAAAATAATGTGATATTGTATAACAGACTAACTGTCCCTACTCAAACACAAAATAATGTGATATTGTATAACAGACTAACTGTCCCTACTCAAACACAAAATAATGTGATATTGTATAACAGACTCACTGTCACTACTCACACACAAAATAATGTGATATTGTATAACAGACTCACTGTCACTACTCACACACAAAATAATGTGATATTGTATAACAGACTCACTGCCACTACTCACACACAAAATAATGTGATATTGTATAACAGACTAACTGTCCCTACTCACACACAAAATAATGTGATATTGTATAACAGACTCACTGTCACTACTCATACACAAAATAATGTGATATTGTATAACAGACTAACTGTCCCTACTCAAACACAAAATAATGTGATATTGTATAACAGACTCACTGTACCTACTCACACACAAAATAATGTGATATTGTATAACAGACTCACTGTCACTACTCATACACAAAATAATGTGATATTGTATAACAGACTAACTGTACCTACTCATACACAAAATAATGTGATATTGTATAACAGACTCACTGTACCTACTCATACACAAAATAATGTGATATTGTATAACAGACTAACTGTCCCTACTCAAACACAAAATAATGTGATATTGTATAACAGACTCACTGTACCTACTCATACACAAAATAATGTGATATTGTATAACAGACTCACTGTCCCTACTCATACACAAAATAATGTGATATTGTATAACAGACTCACTGTCACTACTCACACACAAAATAATGTGATATTGTATAACAGACTCACTGTCACTACTCATACACAAAATAATGTGATATTGTATAACAGACTAACTGTCACTACTCATACACAAGACATTGTGATATTGTATAACAGACTAACTGTCACTACTCATACACAAAATAATGTGATATTGTATAACAGACTCACTGTCCCTACTCACACACAAAATAATGTGATATTGTATAACAGACTCACTGCCACTACTCACACACAAAATAATGTGATATTGTATAACAGACTCACTGTCACTACTCACACACAAAATAATGTGATATTGTATAACAGACTCACTGTCACTACTCACACACAAAATAATGTGATATTGTATAACAGACTCACTGTCACTACTCACACACAAAATAATGTGATATTGTATAACAGACTCACTGTCCCTACTCATACACAAAATAATGTGATATTGTATAACAGACTCACTGCCACTACTCATACACAAAATAATGTGATATTGTATAACAGACTCACTGTCACTACTCACACACAAAATAATGTGATATTGTATAACAGACTCACTGTCACTACTCAAACACAAAATAATGTGATATTGTATAACAGACTAACTGTCCCTACTCAAACACAAAATAATGTGATATTGTATAACAGACTCACTGCCACTACTCATACACAAAAAAATGTGATATTGTATAACAGACTCACTGTCCCTACTCACACACAAAATAATGTGATATTGTATAACAGACTCACTGTCACTACTCATACACAAAATAATGTGATATTGTATAACAGACTCACTGTACCTACTCATACACAAAATAATGTGATATTGTATAACAGACTCACTGCCACTACTCACACACAAAATAATGTGATATTGTATAACAGACTAACTGTCCCTACTCACACACAAAATAATGTGATATTGTATAACAGACTAACTGTCCCTACTCAAACACAAAATAATGTGATATTGTATAACAGACTCACTGCCACTACTCACACACAAAATAATGTGATATTGTATAACAGACTCACTGTACCTACTCACACACAAAATAATGTGATATTGTATAACAGACTCACTGTCACTACTCATACACAAAATAATGTGATATTGTATAACAGACTAACTGTACCTACTCATACACAAAATAATGTGATATTGTATAACAGACTCACTGTACCTACTCATACACAAAATAATGTGATATTGTATAACAGACTAACTGTCCCTACTCAAACACAAAATAATGTGATATTGTATAACAGACTAACTGTTTCTACTCAAACACAAAATAATGTGATATTGTATAACAGACTCACTGCCACTACTCATACACAAAATAATGTGATATTGTATAACAGACTCACTGTCCCTACTCACACACATAATAATGTGATATTGTATAACAGACTCACTGTACCTACTCACACACATAATAATGTGATATTGTATAACAGACTCACTGTCCCTACTCACACACAAAATAATGTGATATTGTATAACAGACTCACTGTCACTACTCACACACAAAATAATGTGATATTGTATAACAGACTCACTGTCCCTACTCATACACAAAATAATGTAATATTGTATAACAGACTCACTGTCCCTACTCATACACAAAATAATGTGATATTGTATAACAGACTCACTGTCCCTACTCACACACAAAATAATGTGATATTGTATAACAGACTCACTGTCACTACTCACACACAAAATAATGTGATATTGTATAACAGACTCACTGTCACTACTCAAACACAAAATAATGTGATATTGTATAACAGACTAACTGTCACTACTCATACACAAGATATTGTGATATTGTATAACAGACTAACTGTATAACAGACTCACTGTCACTACTCATACACAAAATAATGTGATATTGTATAACAGACTCACTGTCACTACTCATACACAAAATAATGTGATATTGTATAACAGACTCACTGTCACTACTCACACACAAAATAATGTGATATTGTATAACAGACTCACTGTCACTACTCACACACAAAATAATGTGATATTGTATAACAGACTCACTGTCACTACTCACACACAAAATAATGTGATATTGTCACTACTCACACACAAAATAATGTGATATTGTATAACAGACTCACTGTCCCTACTCACACACAAAATAATGTGATATTGTATAACAGACTCACTGTCCCTACTCACACACAAAATAATGTGATATTGTATAACAGACTCACTGTCACTACTCACACACAAAATAATGTGATATTGTATAACAGACTCACTGTCCCTACTCACACACAAAATAATGTGATATTGTATAACAGACTCACTGTCACTACTCACACACAAAATAATGTGATATTGTATAACAGACTCACTGTACCTACTCACACACAAAATAATGTGATATTGTATAACAGACTCACACACACAAAATAATGTGATATTGTATAACAGACTCACTGTCCCTACTCATACACAAAATAATGTGATATTGTATAACAGACTCACTGTCCCTACTCATACACAAAATAATGTGATATTGTATAACAGACTCACTGTCCCTACTCACACACAAAATAATGTGATATTGTATAACAGACTCACTGTCACTACTCACACACAAAATAATGTGATATTGTATAACAGACTCACTGTCACTACTCATACACAAAATAATGTGATATTGTATAACAGACTAACTGTCACTACTCATACACAAGACATTGTGATATTGTATAACAGACTAACTGTCACTACTCATACACAAAATAATGTGATATTGTATAACAGACTAACTGTCCCTACTCAAACACAAAATAATGTGATATTGTATAACAGACTCACTGCCACTACTCATACACAAAATAATGTGATATTGTATAACAGACTCACTGTCACTACTCACACTCAAAATAATGTGATATTGTATAACAGACTCACTGTCACTACTCACACACAAAATAATGTGATATTGTATAACAGACTCACTGTCACTACTCACACACAAAATAATGTGATATTGTATAACAGACTCACCTAATGTGATATTGTATAACAGACTCACTATACCTACTCACACACAAAATAATGTGATATTGTATAACAGACTCACTGCCCCTACTCATACACAAAATAATGTGATATTGTATAACAGACTAACTGTCCCTACTCAAACACAAAATAATGTGATATTGTATAACAGACTCACTGCCACTACTCATACACAAAAAAATGTGATATTGTATAACAGACTCACTGTCCCTACTCACACACATAATAATGTGATATTGTATAACAGACTCACTGTCACTACTCACACACAAAATAATGTGATATTGTATAACAGACTCACTGCCACTACTCACACACAAAATAATGTGATATTGTATAACAGACTAACTGTCCCTACTCACACACAAAATAATGTGATATTGTATAACAGACTCACTGCCACTACTCATACACAAAATAATGTGATACTGTATAACAGACTCACTGTCCCTACTCACACACATAATAATGTGATATTGTATAACAGACTCACTATACCTACTCACACACATAATAATGTGATATTGTATAACAGACTCACTGTCGCTACTCACACACAAAATAATGTGATATTGTATAACAGACTCACTGTCACTACTCACACACAAAATAATGTGATATTGTACAACAGACTCACTGTCCCTACTCATACACAAAATAATGTAATATTGTATAACAGACTCACTGTCCCTACTCATACACAAAATAATGTGATATTGTATAACAGACTCACTGTCCCTACTCACACACAAAATAATGTGATATTGTATAACAGACTCTCTGTCACTACTCACACACAAAATAATGTGATATTGTATAACAGACTCACTGTCACTACTCAAACACAAAATAATGTGATATTGTATAACAGACTAACTGTCACTACTCATACACAAGATATTGTGATATTGTATAACAGACTAACTGTCACTACTCATACACAAAATAATGTGATATTGTATAACAGACTAACTGTCCCTATTCAAACACAAAATAATGTGATATTGTATAACAGACTCACTGCCACTACTCATACACAAAATAATGTGATATTGTATAACAGACTCACTGTCACTACTCACACTCAAAATAATGTGATATTGTATAACAGACTCACTGTCACTACTCACACACAAAATAATGTGATATTGTATAACAGACTCACTGTCACTACTCACACACAAAATAATGTGATATTGTATAACAGACTCACTGTCCCTACTCATACACAAAATAATGTGATATTGTATAACAGACTCACTGCCACTACTCATACACAAAATAATGTAATATTGTATAACAGACTCACTGTCACTACTCACACACAAAATAATGTGATATTGTATAACAGACTCACTGTCACTACTCAAACACAAAATAATGTGATATTGTATAACAGACTAACTGTCCCTACTCAAACACAAAATAATGTGATATTGTATAACAGACTCACTGCCACTACTCATACACAAAAAAATGTGATATTGTATAACAGACTCACTGTCCCTACTCACACACATAATAATGTGATATTGTATAACAGACTCACTGTCCCTACTCACACACAAAATAATGTGATATTGTATAACAGACTCACTGTCACTACTCATACACAAAATAATGTGATATTGTATAACAGACTAACTGTCACTACTCATACACAAGACATTGTGATATTGTATAACAGACTAACTGTCACTACTCATACACAAAATAATGTGATATTGTATAACAGACTAACTGTCCCTACTCAAACACAAAATAATGTGATATTGTATAACAGACTCACTGCCACTACTCATACACAAAATAATGTGATATTGTATAACAGACTCACTGTCACTACTCACACTCAAAATAATGTGATATTGTATAACAGACTCACTGTCACTACTCACACACAAAATAATGTGATATTGTATAACAGACTCACTGTCACTACTCACACACAAAATAATGTGATATTGTATAACAGACTCACTGCCCCTACTCATACACAAAATAATGTGATATTGTATAACAGACTAACTGTCCCTACTCAAACACAAAATAATGTGATATTGTATAACAGACTCACTGCCACTACTCATACACAAAAAAATGTGATATTGTATAACAGACTCACTGTCCCTACTCACACACATAATAATGTGATATTGTATAACAGACTCACTGTCACTACTCACACACAAAATAATGTGATATTGTATAACAGACTCACTGCCACTACTCACACACCAAATAATGTGATATTGTATAACAGACTAACTGTCCCTACTCACACACAAAATAATGTGATATTGTATAACAGACTCACTGCCACTACTCATACACAAAATAATGTGATACTGTATAACAGACTCACTGTCCCTACTCACACACATAATAATGTGATATTGTATAACAGACTCACTATACCTACTCACACACATAATAATGTGATATTGTATAACAGACTCACTGTCGCTACTCACACACAAAATAATGTGATATTGTATAACAGACTCACTGTCACTACTCACACACAAAATAATGTGATATTGTATAACAGACTCACTGTCCCTACTCATACACAAAATAATGTAATATTGTATAACAGACTCACTGTCCCTACTCATACACAAAATAATGTGATATTGTATAACAGACTCACTGTCCCTACTCACACACAAAATAATGTGATATTGTATAACAGACTCACTGTCACTACTCACACACAAAATAATGTGATATTGTATAACAGACTCACTGTCACTACTCACACACAAAATAATGTGATATTGTATAACAGACTAACTGTCACTACTCAAACACAAAATAATGTGATATTGTATAACAGACTAACTGTCACTACTCATACACAAAATAATGTGATATTGTATAACAGACTAACTGTCCCTACTCAAACACAAAATAATGTGATATTGTATAACAGACTAACTGTCACTACTCATACACAAAATAATGTGATATTGTATAACAGACTAACTGTCCCTACTCACACACAAAATAATGTGATATTGTATAACAGACTCACTGTCACTACTCACACACAAAATAATGTGATATTGTATAACAGACTCACTGTCCCTACTCACACTGATATTGTACTAACACTCACTGTCCCTACTCATACACAAAATAATGTGATATTGTATAACAGACTCACTGCCACTACTCATACACAAAATAATGTAATATTGTATAACAGACTCACTGTCACTACTCACACACAAAATAATGTGATATTGTATAACAGACTCACTGTCACTACTCAAACACAAAATAATGTGATATTGTATAACAGACTAACTGTCCCTACTCAAACACAAAATAATGTGATATTGTATAACAGACTCACTGCCACTACTCATACACAAAAAAAATGTGATATTGTATAAAAGACTCACTGTCCCTACTCACACACATAATAATGTGATATTGTATAACAGACTCACTGTCACTACTCACACACAAAATAATGTGATATTGTATAACAGACTCACTGTCACTACTCATACACAAAATAATGTGATATTGTATAACAGACTAACTGTCACTACTCATACACAAGACATTGTGATATTGTATAACAGACTAACTGTCACTACTCATACACAAAATAATGTGATATTGTATAACAGACTAACTGTCCCTACTCAAACACAAAATAATGTGATATTGTATAACAGACTCACTGCCACTACTCACACACAAAATAATGTGATATTGTATAACAGACTCACTGTCACTACTCACACTCAAAATAATGTGATATTGTATAACAGACTCACTGTCACTACTCACACACAAAATAATGTGATATTGTATAACAGACTCACTGTCACTACTCACACACAAAATAATGTGATATTGTATAACAGACTCACTGCCCCTACTCATACACAAAATAATGTGATATTGTATAACAGACTAACTGTCCCTACTCAAACACAAAATAATGTGATATTGTATAACAGACTCACTGCCACTACTCATACACAAAAAAAATGTGATATTGTATAACAGACTCACTGTCCCTACTCACACACATAATAATGTGATATTGTATAACAGACTCACTGTCACTACTCACACACAAAATAATGTGATATTGTATAACAGACTCACTGCCACTACTCACACACCAAATAATGTGATATTGTATAACAGACTAACTGTCCCTACTCACACACAAAATAATGTGATATTGTATAACAGACTCACTGCCACTACTCATACACAAAATAATGTGATACTGTATAACAGACTCACTGTCCCTACTCACACACATAATAATGTGATATTGTATAACAGACTCACTATACCTACTCATACACATAATAATGTGATATTGTATAACAGACTCACTGTCGCTACTCACACACAAAATAATGTGATATTGTATAACAGACTCACTGTCACTACTCACACACAAAATAATGTGATATTGTACAACAGACTCACTGTCCCTACTCATACACAAAATAATGTAATATTGTATAACAGACTCACTGTCCCTACTCATACACAAAATAATGTGATATTGTATAACAGACTCACTGTCCCTACTCACACACAAAATAATGTGATATTGTATAACAGACTCTCTGTCACTACTCACACACAAAATAATGTGATATTGTATAACAGACTCACTGTCACTACTCAAACACAAAATAATGTGATATTGTATAACAGACTAACTGTCACTACTCATACACAAAATAATGTGATATTGTATAACAGACTAACTGTCACTACTCATACACAAGACATTGTGATATTGTATAACAGACTAACTGTCACTACTCATACACAAAATAATGTGATATTGTATAACAGACTAACTGTCCCTACTCAAACACAAAATAATGTGATATTGTATAACAGACTCACTGCCACTACTCATACACAAAATAATGTGATATTGTATAACAGACTCACTGTCACTACTCACACTCAAAATAATGTGATATTGTATAACAGACTCACTGTCACTACTCACACACAAAATAATGTGATATTGTATAACAGACTCACTGTCACTACTCACACACAAAATAATGTGATATTGTATAACAGACTCACTGTCCCTACTCATACACAAAATAATGTGATATTGTATAACAGACTCACTGCCACTACTCATACACAAAATAATGTGATATTGTATAACAGACTCACTGTCACTACTCACACACAAAATAATGTGATATTGTATAACAGACTCACTGTCCCTACTCACACACAAAATAATGTGATATTGTATAACAGACTCACTGTACCTACTCATACACAAAATAATGTGATATTGTATAACAGACTCACTGTCCCTACTCACACACAAAATAATGTGATATTGTATAACAGACTCACTGTCCCTACTCACACACATAATAATGTGATATTGTATAACAGACTCACTGTCGCTACTCACACACAAAATAATGTGATATTGTATAACAGACTCACTGTCACTACTCACACACAAAATAATGTGATATTGTATAACAGACTCACTGTCCCTACTCATACACAAAATAATGTAATATTGTATAACAGACTCACTGTCCCTACTCATACACAAAATAATGTGATATTGTATAACAGACTCACTGTCCCTACTCACACACAAAATAATGTGATATTGTATAACAGACTCACTGTCACTACTCACACACAAAATAATGTGATATTGTATAACAGACTCACTGTCACTACTCATACACAAAATAATGTGATATTGTATAACAGACTAACTGTCACTACTCATACACAAAAAATAGTGATATTGTATAACAGACTAACTGTCACTTACTACTCATACACAAAATAAATGTGATATTGTATAACAGACTACTGTCCCTACTCAAACAACACATCAAAAATAATGTGATATTGTATAACAGACTCACTGTCCCTACTCATACACAAAATAATGTGATATTGTATAACAGACTCACTGTCACTACTCACACACAAAATAATGTGATATTGTATAACAGACTCACTGTCACTACTCAAACACAAATATAATGTTATATTGTAATAACAGA
>JAMPIV010006652.1:0-342500 GCA_024509875.1 Oreohelix idahoensis
ATTCATATGGCCCTCCGGAAAAAAATCTGCCGAAAAAAGCCTCGAAAAAAACAACCGCCCGAAGGACAACCCCTGAAAAAACTCTTGAAAAAAAACGGAAAAAAAAAAGTCCCCCCCCCCCCACACCCCCCCCCCCCTCCCCCCCCACCCCCCCCCCCCTCCCCCCCCCCCCCCCCCCCACCCCCCCCCACCCCCCCCCCCCCTGATGCTTTCGACACTGTGGCCAACTCTTCTGTTGATGACTTCCCCTTTCAGTCTATATAATAGCTCTGAGGTATTTTAATGTGGGTAAACCTGCTCCAGACTGTTTTCTGCTTTAAATCTGATGTCATTCGCTTCTTTTGTTATTACCTTGGATTTTGGTTTTAGGAGCGGCTTATGACAATTCCCTCTCATTCTCCGGCTCCCTTCCTTCCTGACTTGTAGGTTGGATTGGAATGTGTGCCTCTGGTTTTTTAGCAATAGGGCATAACATCATTCTGCAATAATTGCCAGATATGATAAATTTACAGACATGTCTCTTCTTCCAGTACCCCCATTGATACTCTGTCTTGGTTTTTGCTCTAATTGGGATGTTTAACTACGGCAAACTGGTCCCTGTTGCAGGAAATCCAAAATTCCTGAGTCAAATCATTCTCTTGTGCCTCTTTGCTGTGTGGTTTCTGTTGTAGCTGATTATGTTATTGTGACGAGGTTGCCAGGCCTATGTACTATCTCATTGAGGTTGCCCTGCCCTATGTACAATCTCATTGAGGTTCTCCCCTGTTTGCCAGCCGTACGTTAATTCATTGTAGTTGTCTCTTAGTTTGTGCTTCAGCTAGCAGTTCAGTTCCTATCTCGTTCCTGTATCTACCCCGAGACCCCCAGGATCTACATGGGGCACTTTGCTTAATGCATGGAGGGGCATATATCTGGAGTAATCCTTGATATGATAACCAAGCTCGAAGCCCACAAATGGCTATAGTATTAACTGGATGTGGAATCACGTGAGGGTGAAGTGGTCGAACCTCTATATGTGAGGCCTATATTACACCGTCATGACTCTTTGAATTCATTTTACATCACTTTCAAGGGGATCCCCCTGTGGTACCATGGATAACATTTGTTGAGCGTACCCAGCTCTTGCACACTAACGCTTGGTGAGATGGGCACTTTACCCACTTAAGCCCCCAGACGTAACTCTGGCTCTTTTACCGGCTTTGGTTGTTACTTGCTGGAGGTTATTCCACTATGGACCCACTGATTTGATAGGTGGAGGCTGAATGTAAGAGGGTAACAGTGGTTCTGAGTAGTCTGAGTACGTGAGAATTCATTCACGTAACTCGTTGGAATGTAAGGAAAACTCCCTAATACGGAGAATTACAACAGATGGGCAAATGTGATCATCAGAGACTCCACACACTCAACCCCCACCCCCCCCCCCCCCACAAGTATGATTAACGTTATTTAACCCTTTTATCTCCTGCTCAGCAGAATTAGCTACCCAGCCTTCTTACAAGATTTTGGGACTTTTATCTTGCTGTTCACTAAGTGGGGGCGGGCGCCCACTTGGAGGCATGACTACCTAGTGTCAACCTACTTTTGACATTTGTTGTTTTCTCTGTGCAAAAAACTGTTTTAATAACTGCAGAGACATATCCTGTTACAGCATTTTTCTTGCCTAAGTAGTTCATGTATCACATTTAGCACCTTGCCACAGTAGCGTGTTATAAAATGCTTATAAGTTTGTTTTGATGCAGGTGATGACTTCCAACAAATGTTTCACCCGAACACACATGTGATTTCACTTATATATCCCTTGTAAATTATTGTGCCAAGAAGGAACTTGGCAGCACGAGCGCATGAGATGTTTGTTTTACGGGTTATAAACGATTGCTACATTTATATTGTAATATCTTGTGAAAGTTTGTATATCTTGTTGAAAGTTTGTAAATCTTGTGGTATAGATTGTAAAATCTTGTGAAACGTTTGTACATTCTTGTGGAAAGATTTGTAAAATCTTGTGAAAGTCAGGGACTTTTGTGGTTGTTTTTATTCAATCATGGTTACTTTGTTTTTATCTCTTCATGGCTCTGTTTTCATTGTTATGAACGTTGTGTTCCTGTCACCAGGATACGGTGGTGTTTGAACATTTTAAAAATTCTAATAACCACTTACACTTGGAATCTGTTAAACACTTAAATTCTGGAAGGGCATTGAGCCATGCATCGTAATGGCGCTTATCAGCAAATAATCAGGTTGGTGGATACTGTTCGGAGTATTAAAAGATATTAAAACACCAGGTCCAGACTAAAGTATAATGTTAGAAAATGTTTAAACCAGGCTAGGGACATGGACCTGTAACTGGATCATAATGAATGTTTAACCAGACCAGGTGGTGGTTAGGTGTTGGGGAGTTTTTAGATGTCTTAAACCAAGGTCAGGACAAGCAATAATTTTAGGAAAAATGTTAAATGTTTAACCGGGCTAATAACAAGGGACAGTGTTGTCGCGTGATTTTAACATGTTTTGGCCCAGACACAGCTTGAGATTATTTGTTGGGAGTATTTAGATGTTTTAAACCAGGTCAGGACCAAGGGCATAATGTTTAAAACTCATGTTAAAAATGTTCTAACCAGGCCTGACTATGTGACAGTATTGGATCATTTGACTATTTAAACTAGTTCCAAGTATGGTTCTAATACTAATGATTGTCAAAGAGTTTGCGTTGTTCTTCGTTTGTCGTTATATTTTCCGTAATTTTCCCTGCATTTTATGAATATTCGTTTTGTTCCTTCATCAACTATTCATTATCCCCAAGGAGTATTAGGTCTTTCAAATCAATGACGGTATATGCACAGGGACAAAGTCGTAATCTGATGACATTGTCATAACGTTGAAATTTATGCAAAGCTTGCATCTTTGTCTAAAGTTTATTGTTACATCATATTATAGAGAATCATGTTCACATCCGCTACGTGGTGAAGCTCCTCATTTGAATAATAAATAAAATATTTATCCTCGGTTTTCTACTATTATTTTTACAAAACTAGAATCAAACCTACACCTAGACAAGACTAATTACTAATAAATAAGAACAAATAATAAAATAAATCTGAAATTAATTTTGTGACAAGGGTCAGTATTGGCATAATCGATACTTTTGGGCATAATGGAATTAAGCAAAGGGGGAATACCACTTTTATCTATGTCTTATATTTCTCTTCCTCGCTTTGGATTTTCGTCTGATTGTTTGAAGTTCTTGTATTGTTTAATTCTCTTTTCGGTTTGTAATAGTTTCCTCTGTCTTATTATTTACTCTTCATTCTCGTGTTAATATATATAAAGTAAGTGTTTGCAGTTGGTCTTTAGAAATTTTTCTTCTAACAAAATCCTATCATATTCTATGTCCCTTGTATGCCTGTTTAGTAACTGTGGCTGACAACGGGTGAAAACCCGTAACGGTCCAAGCTGTGTGCCTGTGTACCGTTTAATTTGTAAATACGGATTCAATACCGTTTTATTTGTTTTTTATATATATATATAGACAGACCAGACAGGCTGGCTGCGAGGTTATTACCATCGCTTTTCTTGCGCTTCGCAGAGTATTTCCGCCTTTCCTTCAAATTATTCATGTTTATTCATATAGATAACGTATGCACCTTCTTCCGGTCCCGCTTGATTTTGGCCAAAAAAGATTACCAATTCTTGTATTTCCTTTTGTTTTTAAAATTAAAGTTATTGGTTGAGGCGCGTTTCCGTCTCTAACCTAGTCGGTTATATCTAGGCGGCTCTTTGTACCAAACATATAAAACATGATCCTTAGGTCCGAGGGTTAGTTACTAGGTTCACCGATTGACTAAGGCTCAGATAATCGAATATATTAGACATTTTTTAAGCGATATGAATTATAAGAATTTAATATTTTACCAGTACATTGTTTTCTTTATAAGATGACCTTAGCCTCTTATAGCCTCATTTAAAAAAGACAGTTGTAATAACCATGGCATGAATATTGCTCATTTCCAAAACCCAGGCACCAGAGAAACCGACTTTCAACTATAAAATAGCATAAAACTGGGGGAAAGCCTTTCCAATCAGAGCTGGCGGGTGGTGGATGGGTAATATAAAGGTCATTGCGATATCAGGATGATCCTGGTCTTGTGCGGTAGAAGACATGCAACCACCTGGACCAATTTGAAAATTCTTAAATACAGCTAGTTATAATTATTCTATACCAAATAAAAATACGCCACAGCACCTCAAAAAACCAATATAATTAACATTAACTAAAGAAAATGAAAAAAACTCTAGTGGAATTAATGAACAGTTTGTCTGGTGGAAATAATAAAAGCTGGTGCTTTTCATGTCGAGAGAAGAAAAGAGGGCCTTACAAAATTTATTGTAACTAACAGAATCTGAAGGAGAAAACTTATGATGAGTTATAAAACGTTATTAGGAACAACTGGAAATCTAAACAATTTATTAATATTTAATGCTAAAGAAACTAAACTGGAAGGAGTTTTTGTCAGTCTCTCTTAACATCAGCACTAATAATTAAAGAATGTATTGGAAAAAACTCTAAGGGCCAAATCAGGGGACCGGAAAACAAATAGCAAAACAATAATTTGTCAACTATTCAAAACTTTCCATAGAGAGCAGAAACAGAATAATAGGACAGAAAGATAGCTAACTGCCCTTGACGGAGGTATTTCTATAATGTGTCTCAAGTGCAAAAAGTTGTCTAGGGTTCAGGAAGGGAACATTACGAGACAGAGAAAGATTTTTAGGATATACGTTTTGAAAGGAACTACCAGACCAGATAGAAGAAATAAACTCCTATTTAGATTTTTTGCTGATATAAACTGAGGAAGGAAGTAACCTAGTGCCAATAATTAGAGAAATCTAATAATGCCCTCAGGGCCTAATGATTTTCATCTAGTTGTGAAAATCCTTAAGAAAAGTATCCCAAAAAAAAAACCAAATAAAACATTAATATACTTCCCTTGTATAACAAACCTAATCTGGAGCTTAGCGAAAGATGACCAAAAGCATGGAAAGATTGCTAGGGACTAGTACCCATCCTAAAACCAAAATAAGGAAGGACCATGATTGGTAAGTTTCTCATTTATCAGGTCCTACTTGCCGCTTTTTAATAATCACCAACTAGGCCTATAATTACTGGGAAACTGTGGTTTGTTAACAAAAAGTAGTTAAATTCTACCTGCGAAAATTATAAATCAGTTATCTATAGCCCAAACCCAGTCCAGGGTTCCTTTAGAGCTGACAGAAGTACAGTTAGACCATGGCTTGGGTCAAGATATCTAGAACACGATTGATGCATAAAGCTTGGGTTCAAGAGTGACACAAGACAGGAAATAACTCGTCGGACAGTTTTTGTTGGATGTTTTGCATAGAGCATTATGATGATTCGCTGGAGAGAAGAGATGAGCAGCTCTTTACAAAATGAAAACGGCAATAGGGCCATTACTGGTAAATAACCTATATTGGTATCTGGAAAACTTTTATTACAGGGACAGGTATTTTTAGCTGTACAGGATGTGCAATGATAATGTCAGAAATTATTATGAAACAACAGGAATGGTGATTCCTCGGGGGGGATTCAGTGATTTTCACCTTCAATTTTTCACTATAGACATATTTGAATTTGCTGATGGAACTTTACCGGACCATTAAGGAATGCAGTATTCTCAATTTGCACGGCCATGAACTGTGCCATGTGGTCGATCTGGAAAAAAACTTGGACCACTGTTTACCAAAAACTTCAATAAAAACAAATAGCGACAAAGTTGCAGAGTGGGATTGAAAAAGTTGGGGCTTACCATATTAAATGTAAACCCAATACAACCGTAGGTAATGATTATTCAGCAACTAGGTAAATTTTAAAAAAAAAATAACCAAAATCAATCTTAACCATTAAAGGACAGAAAAATATGTTACCTCCTTTCAACCAATTAGTATTTCTGGGCATATTACCTTTAGATAAAACAACTAAAATTGGAACTAAAACACCTTATAGACCACATTTCAGTAGAAAGCATGTAAAGGTTTTTTAAAACATGGGTTTCTTTAAAGAATCACCGTACCCGCCATTGAGGGCATCATTGAGAATATTGTGTTAGGTACCATTTATTTTCTTCGGACTGTCGGCACCACTTGGCGGTCGATGTTGGTCATGCATCACGCCCGGCCCCCCCCCCGGCTCTAAAACTTCCCAAGAGTTGCTCTCGGTACCATATCTTTGGGGCTGGGTCGACACATGGAAGCCGTTTGTGGCCTAAAAAAATTCCCACCCTCATCTGCGGATCGAAAACCCATAGTCCACTGAGCTAGGAAGCCAGTTGCACTAAAACCACCATGCTACCGCGGCGCGGCTTCCTGTACGGGCGTACCCACCTACAATAATACCTAAGGAATAGTAAATCGGTAATGGTAAACTACATGCACCCTATGGCGGGACCAGCAATAATAATACAGGCTTTGTGTTCTTACCAAGTCCTTTAATCAGGGGGAGGGAAACTAGATTAATGACCAGCATTATGACTCAACTGCAAGCTTCTATAACAAAGCAAAACTAGGGACAGATAATCTAAACATGCCAGCCACATGAGACACCTTTTACAGACGTGCATTGCTATCAACCCAGGTAGATAGCACACTAAGACAGTAGATCTCTTGGCCATACACCTCTTGGGTCTAAGTACGGATAATGATACTCAAGCATTATTAAATTTTTTGGCAGTAATAGTTAGCACATAGAAGTGACCCACCTAGCACTTTATACAAGCATTTTGTTTCCCAAAAACCACACCAAGGGTATTGGGACCGTCCCCTATTATAATAAAGACAGACTATCCAACAGGGTGGCAGTGGAGGAAACTATAGAGGATATTACACTGTTCAAAAGAACTAATCTAACACATTAATAATAGTAAATAAACTATATAGAAGCACAATTCATACAATGGGAAACTAAAAACAAACAATATTAATAGACCTAACTCTACTTACTTAAAAATGATCAAACAAAAACACAGAATATTTAAGGAAGCTTAAAAACGATATGTAGAATGTTTCATAAATCACCTTACGAAACAAAGGTATGGCTGTCTACAACTGATGGGAATAACAAGGGTGATAGTGCGGCCAACTAGGTTGCTGGAGTTTAGTAATAACCACAGTGGGGAAGTTATGAAGAGCGTACAGTGTAAATGAAGGCGGCTTCGAATTCTTTACCGCAGAGTTCGGTATCAAATTTATAAAAAAGTTTATTAAAATACATCGGAAGAATAAACCCCATAACCGAATATATTAAGTTATTTACAGACTCCACATATCCATTCCATTTACACAAGCCCATAGAACACCATAAGGTTAAATGTATGCTCTTGGCCGCAGGGACATATAGGAAGGGAACAAATTACTTTGCAATTCGTTTTATTTGTACATTCACTAGGGTACTAGAGGACTGTAGTGTGAGGCTAGGTCGTCGCGGTTCCTGACCATCCATAGGATATAGTTGGTTAACGAGTTGGGCAGAACAGAACGCCCAAGAATGGATAAGAATAAGTAAAAACCATGATAACCAAAAATAAAATTATAAGCGCAGGGACTGGGCAAGGTCGGAACTCAAAGAGCACAAGTGTGAGAACAACAACCTATAAACGAGGAAGGGCAAGGAACCAGTAGTAAAGATGGCGACGAACGCGGTTGAAATAAGCTGTCTGAGAAAAGAGACCATACACAAGGGCATCGTGGCCAGGTCCAAACGAAGAATTAAAGATTACAATCGAAAACAAATAAGCTGTAGGCTAGTCTCTTCCGTCTTGCGGGCAGCATCACTATCTATGGATTACACAGTTGCAGGGAAATCCAGACACATGCCGAAGAATTGTTCAGGGCAAAAGTGAGATTGACATTAGGGACCAGTATCTTACAGCTTGTTTATCCTGAAATCCACGCTGGGAAAAAGTGATGTGTTTTCACGCGAATTCTAACAAAAGGCTCCTTTGTCTTAATTAGAATTAACCCCTGTCTACTAGAGTTAGAAGACATCGCAACCAAAATTATCGACATGACAGGGGAATACAGGTTTCTAAACGAATTAGATTTGCGACCGATGGAGGAGAAGCCCAATCAATACTTAAAATGATATATAACATAAATACAACTGGAAATCTTATTTATAATGCATATAGCACTTCAGAAAAAAACATGATCAACCATCTAGAATTAAGCTAGGCAAGAGCAAGACATAATAATAAAACATTCATACAGGATAAAAATTTAGCCAAAACATCGACTAAACTACTCAATAGGGGGGGACGAAGGTAAAGACAAAGGTGTTTAAAAAAAAAAAAAAACTCAAAAAGAACAAAACTCGTATGGTACAAATTAAAACCAGGGTGTAAAGGACAATGGGGGTTAATTGTGATATGGACGTGATACAATAAGAGTCAAACTCACGATAAGACAGAATACTGGCTATAAATTAAAACCCAGCAACTGTTCAAAAAGACCAGTTATTATAATATATGTTATTTTTACAACATAGTTAGTAAACTCCTCAAAATAATGACATCTAAATACCCAATTACTAACAATGTCGGAGTATTCAGGCTTGAATTAGGGTACCAAGATGGAACCGGAAATGACGGCAAATAACGGGCATTTCTGGTTAAGTGCCGATCTCCACCATCCACCGCTTCAAAACAAACAATCTGATGTCACTAAGCCAATGATTTTTGGAGTATTGTATTTGCCGGCTATAAAATGCCAAAAAAATACTGGGTATGGACCCGCTTTATTGCGAGTATTCGCTGAAGATTAAAGGTTAACAGAGTCTGGAAGGCAGCAGAAACAGCGAAATGGTCTCCGTAGGTAGGGACTCAGTTATTAGTCTTATTATAATGGTGTAACATATGGATATTTTTATAATATTTATATGATATAACGCCATATATTATTAGTATATTATATACCGTAAGTATATATTTGCGAGGGTTGATATTATATATAGGCCGTTATACCATATATATATTATCTATGGGGAAAAGTGATTTTATTAATTGTCTTTAGTAAGAACATGAGAGCTTTCTTACAGGCTAGTTCTCGTCCCAGTGCAAATCCTAATGTGGGGTTTGGCCAAGCTAAAAAATGGCCCACAGAAACCAGTGCGGTTTTTTTTGTTGTTGTTTGGAATAATATTTTTTTAAAAATAAGATGTTTTCATAAATGCATAAAATCTTAACTTTGTTCGTTGTATATGAAAAACAAAACTGAAAGGTAATTGGATGTCACTTCTACATCTAATGTGATAAAAGCTATCCAACCCATTACCGCTTCAAAAGGTCACCATATCAAAACACTGTCTCTTAGCATTCTGAAGCAAATGGATTCTTAGGATTCTTTATTGCCCTGGGAAGGTAAAATGGACGGATACTGCGCTATAAAAAAATCGAGCTTTATTGCGAAAATCGCTTAAAATGCGGTGGTTCTGCGAGAATCAGAAACTTGGTTCACTGCTTAAAAAACTTTCCCGCGGTGTGATATTTTTGGAAAAGATGTTGACTTGCAGGTCGTTATCATATGACTTTGTTAGGTAGTATCATTTAGATAACAGTACTCAAACAGCATAGCTCTATATACTATAAAGGCTTATCTCGGAAAGTAAGATTGGGGCCATGTGCGTATTAACCCCTGAGGCTCTTTATGTAAAAGTCGATATTGGACTTAAAGAGTTTTTTACTTTAAAGTCACTTAGAGGCTCATTTAATCGATATGGTTTTACTTAAAGACTATTATGAAAGCCACAGACAAGCACTAACAAGCGTAATAGAGGGATGTTCTTGAAAGAAATCCCAGTTGACCCGTGGAGGACACGTTACTGAACATTTAGACGGCTATAGTGAAGGTTCACTTTCCCTTCGGGACATGAATAATGAGATAAAAATACAAGGCTAGGGAAAATATATTGGTGACAACAGGAAAAAATTGAAAGGAACAAAAAGAGATAGCGGATGGGAAACAAGAAAGAAGAAGATACAGGACTTGTGGCGTTGTTGTCGTCTGCCGAGAGAAAGAAACAGGTCTGTCAGAGTGGAGTAAAACACACTAGACAAATAGTTGATGAAGATCCACAGGGAATGTCTAGCTTTGGAAAACACTCCAGGTTTAGATAACCTGGTAGCATAGGCTAAATTACAGCTAGTGCGCTAGTACTGCGCTTCCAATCTGTATTTTGAGGAACATTGTGAGCACAAGGAGTATTAACGTGCGTTATATGTTGACAATTTTTGTGATTGTTTGTGATTGTGTCTGACTCAAGCAAGAGGTGCAGGAATGCACGCATCTAGTAGAACAGAACGGTAATTAAGCGATACTGTTTTATGTGTAGACTATTGTATTGGTTTTTAGTTATATTAAATTTATAAAGTTTCAGTTTGAGGGAAATGACATAATTTTTAAAAGTTACTTGCCTCACAAGAGTGGACAAAATTACAGAGTTATGATCTCGCTCGATGCTGGAGATTAATCACTGACAATATTTTAGTGTGTACTTAATACTCTTCCCTGCAATTCACTAACTCACATGTTTTCTTTTAGACTCGTCATTACTCAGTCCTCATTTCTAGCCTTAACTCATGCACACCGGTCCATGCTCTATAAACTCTGTTACACCAAGTCACCGAGGCTCCCTATGGCCCACCTCCAGGACCCTTGTTGGTAGATAGACGCATAAAGGACTTACTCACTATATGTACTCAAGCATAGTGTGTCATGCGAGTGAAATTATGGAAAACAGCACGTAATGAAGAATCCTTCAAGCAAAATAAAAAGTATGAATTAGATATATATATTCTATATATAATTGAGGGCTTATCACTATAGGCCTTTCATTCCACAGCAGTAAGCTATCTACCTGGAAGAGGGGACATTCTTACTACACCTCAATCATTTTCTATACCTCAAAAAAAGTCTATCTTCTATTGAATTCTCATAGCTCATCCTCCGTTTCCTGTAACTTTCGTACACCCACATCATTTAGTAAAATTTCTTCTGTTGAGCCTTAGACGCCGAAACCTTCAAAAAGCAGTCTAAGTGGCCATTACGACTACTGGTGGCGTCTTGTAGGGCAAACAAAAACACAATCTAAATTCCCACTTTGCTTCGGTCGGGACTCGGCACATCATCTCCTTAACAGTACAGTTGCACTGGGCCCCAATACCTCATGGTTAGATTCTCTTGCAATCATTTCAGCCTCCCACAATGTACCTCCGCACATTGTTCCGTTTTTGGTCGCGCCTCCTCTCCTCTTTCGTTTTCCTTCATGGGGGGTCGCCTTTAGCATAGCTGTTTCACTGGTGATCGGCATCGGCGGTTTGTCTTCTCGGAGGGACATGGCCCAACCCACAAGAGCGCTCCAGCGCTACTCTAGCCAGCTATCCCGGAATGGTGTAAGTGACATGTACCTCACTTGCTTGGCTTCACGAGTAAGCACGATCTTGGTTTTGCGTGGACCATGAATAGTTCGGCCAAAAAAAGATTTCGCACGAAGAATGTCTTCTCTTGAGGCCATGTTGTGTGACAAAAATCGAGGACCAATTATCGACATTGTCCTTCTCTGTTGACTCTCCCAAGCTCTCCGCGCAATAGAGAAGCTCATAGGGAAACGCACAACAGCCTCTGAGTATAATCCTTAATTTTGTGCTCATGTGCTGTACTTGACGAGGCACTTCCAGATGTTGTGTTAGGACCTAAAAAAGGCTGTTGTTCTTGCTTGTGGTTTCATTCTCTGTTGTTGATGTCTTTGCTTACTCCGCCGTTCTGTTGTGTCTACTATAGCATTCCTAGTGTATGTGGAAGGCAATCTGGTATGCTTTCCAAATGGCTGCTGATTCCTTTACTGATATCGGGGCCTCACGGGTTGCTCACATCGAGCAGTCATGAACCTCTGTCCATTCTTTAGGTTGATCGTATCATAGGCCCACCTGCTGGCTATACTTATTAAGTCTATCCGTTTTTTCCTGGATATGTTGATGCGAATGTGCTTGCAGTGCAATGTCATCTGCATATTCCAGATCTTCCAATGTAGAAAATGTAGTCCATCTTATTCCTCTTGGACTGCCCTCTGTTGTCTGGCGCATCACCCTGTCTATGACTGTTAAAAATAGAGTGGTTGATAAGGGGCATCCGCCCTGTCGTACTCCTGTCTATCAATTCAAAGGTTAGGTTGCTCCTGCCCAATGCTGCAACGTAAAGTTGGCATTAAAGGCTCTTTTATGATTGACACTATGCAGCTTGGAATTCCATTAAGCCCTCTAAATATCTAACATTCAGTAATTCCCGATGATTCGTACAATCGTATCTAGACACTTAATGGTCTTTTTTATATTTGGACATTGCATGCCGCCCTAATAATAACCGACTAGGTTGAACGGGACGTGCCCCTCGAGTAAAACGAGGCGGCCAAAATGTTATTTTTTTTTTAAATGATTCGTACACCGCCATACGATTTCTAAAACACATACCCCCTGCCACCTAATTCTAAGAAGCTTCGAATCTGCTTTGGAAGCTGGTGTGGATCTACTGTCCTGGTCCATGCAGCCGGGTACGCGGTAATGAACGAGAGCTGACAGGGACTAGCATCAAGAGCACCACAGTGGGGACACTGGCTATGGATAAGATAGAGATACTGAGAACAATTAATGTTCGCCTGTTAGAGAATGACAGTCAATGACACTACAATAGATGAATCATCAAAGGTTAAAACTGTTGGAATTTGGCATCATACGTAAGGACGTATGCGATGGATAGCATCCGTCGTGTATATAACCAGCGAGCTACAGGAACAGTTAGCCTTAGCATTTCACACTCTTCGACGTATACTGAGGTAGACTGAGCACCTATAGGTTTGCCCGGAGTGCAATTATGTCGATTCTGTTAAAAAAATAACGTGTGTAATTCTAAGAATTGTTTATAGCACGATTTTGTATTAACAGAGACAGGCTTCCTGGAGATCTTGTATTTTCTGTCTTGTTGGCTGCCGACTACCAAGGAATTTATTTCTCAGTCTTCGAGCCATTTAAAAAAACACGATCCAGTTCATGTTTATTCACAACATATTTCTCTTTGGGGTCAAGCACATATTCTTATTGTCAATGATTACAAGGGGCTTGACATTAAGTCTTGGGCCTGACCATGAAGGAGTCACAGGAGGAAGATGAAACTTGGCACAATTTAAAGTTCATCATATTTGCACAGAATGTTTGAAGTACAACACGTTTGTTTCTTCAATGGGTTTTCCGCTACGGTGCACGGCGCAATGTACCATATTGACCGGATCTGCTGCTCCAAAGATTTGACCAAAACAATGGAAAAAGCGAAGGAGGCCATGGAGCTGTGATATTAAATTTCTGATGTTTCAGGGAAAAACACCTATAGAAATACACAGGTTAGATGGAACCAGTATTTCGTGATTATTGTCCTTCATATAAAGTTAGTTGCTTATCCTTTACAGGACGTGGCAATCAACCCCAGCTTTTATTGGCTGTTTGTGATTTTTCTAGGCAATTTTTTTTCATTCAGTAGTTTGCCATTGCTTTCTGAACGGTACGGCGCTCGTACCATTGTTAAAAATCCACACAAAGCGATCTGCTACCAAACCGCCTGCAGCAGGTTTCGAACCTGGTATATCTGGATTATGAAACTGCGTTCATATCCATTAGGCCCCACAGACCGCCGACTGTCCTTCATATAATTCGGTTAAAAAAAACTGGTGTCAACAGTTTAAGTGCGGCCACTCAAATGTTGCTGATCTGCCAAGATCTGATAGACCAGCCTCAGAGTGCAACTATGAAAATGCAACAAGAGTGAAGAAAATCATTGACCAGGATCGAAAAATGACAATTGTGGAGATAGCTAGTAGAGTAAAACTGAATGAAAGAACAGTTTATAGAATTTTATCAACAACAGGGAAAGTTGTGACCAGGAAATCGATGGATAACGCGCACTCAAAATCTTCCTTTGCTGCTGAATGTGTGAAGACAACGCGCCTTATTCACAAAGCACGATTTGAATACGTATTGAAATTTCTTCCACACTCAACCATATTTACCAGATTTGGCTCCATCAGACTTTTTTCTATATTCACAAAATAATCTTAAAAAACAGTTAAACTGAAATCATTTTTTGACAGCGATGAAGATTTTAGTTATATACTGGCATGTGATGGACTGGTTTAGTTTGAAAAATAGGGTGTTTTACTCCCAAGGTCTTTTTCAAGCTGGTGGTCAAGCAGAGATGGCAGATGTTGTGTCAATTCAGACGGTGGCTATATTGAAAAGGAATAATACACTATATACAAATTTTCAGCTCTCTGTGACATGTCCCTTCATGGTCAGGACCAAGACTTATGTCAAGCCCCTTGTACAGATGCAGCCAGAATAAAGTTCCGATACTACAACGAAGGCTCTAATTTCAATTATTTGCAAGAATAAAGCTCCATAACAATCATAAGGGATGAAGGCTTTCACGTCAGCGTTTAGCAAGAATAAGCTCCAACATTAACTACAATGAAAATTTTCATGTTGACGACTACTGACGAGAGCGTTGGTGCGAGACTAAGTCAAGATCACTTTGGAATATAGTACACGTGGGTGAAGTGAATCATGATCCATTGTAAGGTGAACTGAGTCTATCGTCAACTGGATTGTGGCAGCGGCCGAGCTGTGTTTACATGCTTTGTTAGCAGCTTCGCTTGGTGGGTCTGGAACTTTGCAGATAACTCTTGGAAAAATATGGCTAACTAGTGGGCAGCTAAAATTGGCAACGGAAATGTTTCTAAAAATAAAAGCCGTGTAATGGCGATGATGGATAAATCCAGGTATACGGTACCTCGTTTTATTGCGTTTTTTTTCTTCAAATTATTCAAGTTTATTTATTAGAACGTGCCTTCTTCTTCCCATAGATTTCGGCTCTCCACCAGCAAAGAAAATTTACGATTCGCTGAAGGCTCTATACACTGTTTTTTATTTTTAGACCTAGCGCTATTGCGCACTTATTACACATGTAGAATTATTTTCTTGCACACTATGCACGTTTTTGTCCCTTACTTACAAAACATAGTCTTATTTATACTTGCTAAGCATTTTCAAGTTTTAATTCTTTGAATATTTTCACTGTAAACCCCTGACATATTTTCATTGTAAGCCCTTTCTCTTTTCATTGTTGAGCTCATTTCTTTCAGATTGTCTTAAAATCTTTTTTTTTTTTTGGTCATCATCGCCATCTTATTCTTTTTCTTCTCCCTCATCTCCCCCCCCCCGCCTGTTGTGGAATGGGAGGTGTCAAAGGTAAGATCTGCCCCTGGTGCCAAGTACTTTAGGGACGCCTCTGTGTAACATCCGCCCTGGTGCCAAGTACTTTAGGGACGCCTCTGTGTGTGAACTACTAAGTAAGTAAGCCACTTCAGTCATAACTGACTATAGGAATGCGCCCTTGAGGTGACAGCCCTCAGCTGATTATTTTCCTAATGTTCCTTTCGGCGTTTTCTCCTCTCTTCTGTTTGTTGTGTGAGCTTCTTTTCGTCCACTGAGCTTCTTTCGTGGCGCCACTTGGTGCGATCGGCAGCTTCATCCTCCCAGGTTGCTGGATTTATGTCCAATGCCCTCATGTCTCTCTTGCACACATCTTTGAATCTCAGCTGCGGTCGCCCAACTGTTCTTTTGCCATCTGCCAGTTGTTTGTAGAAGATATCTTTCGGGATGCGATCATCTTCCATGTAGCTGACATGGCCAAGCCAGCGTAGTCTGCGCTGTCTAAGCAGTGTATACATGTTTTGAAGGCCAGCACGTGACAACACCTTGACATTCGTCACTTAATCTTTCCACGAAATGCCGAGGATATGGCGTGGACACCGTAGATGGAAGGTATTGAGCCTTCTTTTTTGCTTAGCATAAGTTGTCCATGTCTCGCTGCCATATAGAAGTGTGCTGGTGACGCAGGCGTTATATACCGCAGCTTTGGTCTTCGTTGTGAGTTTGGAGTTTCCCCAAACACGCGATGTGAGGCAAGCAAAGGTAGCTGCAACTTTGCCATGGCGGGCGTCAATGTCTGTGTCCTGAGAGAGAGTTTGTCATTGATGGTAGACCCCAGGTATGTGAAGTGATGCACCACTGCCAATTCATAGTTATCAATAGTGATAACTGGTGCAGCACCCGCATCCTGACTCAGCACATTTGTTTTCTTTAGTCTTATTGTAAAGCCAAAGTCATTGCATGCTTGGGTGAAGCGATTCATCAAGCTCTGAAGCTCCTGTTGGCTTTGTGTGACGACTGCAGCGTCATAAGCGAATAACAAGTCTCTTATAATGACCTTTCTGATTTTTATTTTTGCCTTCAGCCTTGCGAGATTAAACAGACGGCCATCTGACCTAGTGTGAAGGCATATTCCTTCACTTGCATCTCTGAATGCATGTTTCAACATTAAGGCAAAGAAGATCCCGAAGAGGGTTGGAGCCAGAACACAGCATTGTTTAACGCCACTGCGTTTGTCAAAGGGCTGTGATGTGCTTCCAGCATATTGGACTGTACCCTTCATGTCTTCAGGGAATGACTTTATCATTTCCATCAATTTAGCAGGGCAGCCTATTTTCAGTAGGATTTTGAAGAGTCCACCCCTACTAACCGGGTCAAATGCCTTTGTGAGGTCTATAAAGGCGAAATATAAAGACCTTTTCTGCTGTCTTGATTTTTCCTAAAGCTGGCGGAGAGAAAAGATCATGTCTGTTGTTTATATCCAAGCTCGGAATTCACACTGTGACTCTGGATATATGCGCTCAGCTAACTTGTGTAGTCGCATTAAGATGACTGGCAAAAACTTTACCAACAATACTAAGAAGAGAGATGACTCTGTAGTTATTGCAATTACTTCTGTCTCCTTTATTTTTATACAGTGTTACAATCTTGGCATCTCGCATGTCTTGATGAATAGTTGTCTCATCCAAGCACTGGCACAGCACCCTATGCAGGGGATGTGATAGCGTGCTCTTACAGCATTTGATTAAATCGGGAGGAATCTCATCACTGTCTGGTGCTTTGCCAGAGGACAAGCTATCAATGGCCTTGCTGAGTTCTTCCAATGTTGGTTCAGCCTCTATCCATAGTTGGCAGACGTTTGACAGCATCAAGGGCTGCAGGCTTGACGGTATTTTCTCACTATAATCACTAGTTAACTCACACTACAATCACTAGTTAAATCACGCCATAATAACTAGTTAAATCACGGCATAATCACTAGTTAAATCACGCAATAAGCACTCGTTAAATTACGCCATAATCACTCGTTAAATCACGCCATAATCACTAGTTAAATCACGCCATAACCACTAGTTAAACCACGCCATAATCACTAATTAAATCACTATAATCTCTAGTTAAATCACACTACAAGCACTAATTAAACCACACTATAATCACTAGTTAAATCGCACTATAATCACTACTTAAACCGCAATATAATCACTAGTTAAATCGCCTTACAATCACGTTAAATCACACTACAATCACTAGTTAAATTACATTACAATCACTACTTAAATCACACTATAATCACTAGTTAAATCACACTATAATCACTAGTTACATCACACTATAATCACTAGTTACATCACACGCGTTCACAGTAGCATATCTTAGGAAAATACTATAAACGGTTCCAACCACACATTGTAGTCAAGGGCATATAATACGAAAATCCTTCCCTACACATGTAATTTAATATAAAGGACAAGCAAGGCAAATTGCTTACTGCCCCGAAGGAAGTAATGGAAAGAATATTTCTCAGAACTCCTTGATGGTGAGCAAGGTAGAGCATCAGAAATGATAACCACTAGCACAGAAGAGGATACAAATGGTGATGAAGATGACATAAAGATGGAAGAACTGAAGGCAGCACTGGAGAAAATCAAGATGGTCAAAGCAGCAGGGCATGATGGTATAACACCAGAAATGGTTAAGTACATGGGAGCATCAGGCGACCTATTACTCCTAAGGGTCCTACAGGCAGCATGGTGCAACAAGGCCATACCAAAGGATTGGGAGATTGCCATCATAACACCGATTTTCAAAAAGGGTGACAATCGACAATGTGGAAACCACAGAGGCATATCCCTTCTCAGTGTCCCTTGTAAAATCTACTCTAGAATCCTAGAGCAGTGTCGTAGATATTTTTGATAGGAGAATTAAGAATGAGTTTGGTCCCTTCTGAATAGATTTGAATAGGTGATTGGCACCGTGAGAATTAGTAAAACAATAGAATTTCCACACAGGTGAGATGATAGACTGTGGTATAGAGGCTGTCGCTGAAAGCGAAAAGATTTCTTCTCTCTCTCACCTATCCTCTACGACGGCTTTTACAGAGTCCGACAGTCAAAACCACATATATATTACATATAATTCTATCTACTCACGGGCACGCACATACACGTGACGACAGTTAAACACACAGACTTGGAAAATCTATAACAATGATTATACAGATAATTGGGATCGAGCTGACCAACGCACTGATTTTTATTTTTTTTTTTGTTCAAGAGAAATTTTTAATTATCATATCAAAATTTCTCACAACACCAAAAATACATAAAGGAAGCATACAAATAGACATAAAAAAATCAATGAAATTCTACCAGGATGATAGACCCGTTATGATATGCCCTCTAGGTTTAGCCCCCAGTCCCGTTTAGGAAAAAAGATGATGGCCCAAAGAGGATCAATGATACATTAGCGGTAATCAAATGATTTTCCCCTGTTAAAGGTATGGATAGACTTAGATATACTCTGATCTATTCTAAGGGAAAATATGGTTAGCAATACTTGCATAAGGACAATTAGAACAGCAAGATGGGTGCCAAATATCAACAAATGGAGAAATCACTCAGTCCTACATTCACTATAAACATTCAGCCGTGTACACGTGCACATACTCACTGTTTTGGTAGACATATCTGGGAAAACACAATTTTGTTAGGACATTCATATACAGAATCACCAGAGGTAGTCGTAACCAAGAAAACCCCAGCTCCACTAAGTCAGATAGAATTCACTGCTTCGGGGAACGTTTCCTTGGTATTTCTTATTCTAGGATATCTGTCTATGTCACATTTAAAAATCTTGTCCAGGCACGAAAGTTTACCGTGAGCACCGTGTCAATAGCTTAGGTTTTCTAGTAATAGGAATGTCAGGTCGGTGTCTTCTCTCAGTATAGGATTTACTTTGGTCACACCACAGATTTGTCCACAAAAAATAATCTAGTCGGACAATGTTAATGTTATTTCTTGTAATATTCACGCCGCCAGGCAGAAAATTTTCGTAGAGTTTATGGAAGGATTTAAGATCTGGCTCAAAGCCCTGTATTGATCATTACAGTCTTTGAAACCCCGTTAGTGGGATATAGTATTTCTGTCTAACTCTGTGGGCATATGCACTGTCAGCCCAGTGTTACTTGAGAAAACCCACGTGGTTCAAAATAAGGACTGTCTATTTCTTCACAAATATGAAACTCTTATTAAATGCCGGTAAAGTTCGGGTCACCCCAGTATTTCACTGTATAAAAGGAAAAGCACATATAAATCATTTACATATTATGTACTCAATATAACTTACATTTTAAATAGCAAGCCGACCGCTTGACTTATAATTTAAAACTTCCCGAGAAATAAGTTATATAAAAAAAAAATCGATCATCATGAATTAGGAATATCATGCGTATTCCGTCAATATTCACTGATGTCGCATCTAGCATTTATAAGTTAGATATAAAATATTCTCGACTGAGTATTTAGCAGTTAAATTAAATTCATTATAGCTACATTATTGTTTAATGCTAGAAATTATAATTTGTTCTGCCTTCCACTGAAACATGTCACTAGAAAATAATACAGACTATATAAATTTGGCACTCTCTGCGCAAAATCTTACTAGTGAAATATGAAATAAGCGACTTAACACTTTATCACTTCACAAAATACTAGATATAATGTATTAATCTCACCCCAGAACTACGGTAACACCACGACTAGGATAATTCACTAGATAGGTAGTTAGAAGCTCGTCAGAAATCTGACGAGAACTATGAAATTCGCTATACAAGCTTCATTCGCTAGTACGCGTGTTTCCGTCTACTGAAGATGTTGAAGACTGAAATGAAATCAGATTTCAGCTCCTGGGTGGATATTTGAAAACAGGGGCAAACAATCCCACATTTTCTCAACCTCCGAAATCATCTCCCCTTTTACGTGTAAAACACCTACGTCAGCTTAACGCGTGACGTAACTGCCACCTACTGACCGAGAAAAGCGCGTGACAGTTGCAAATCTCAGACAACCGTCTACAACTGCGTCGTAGAGATGTCAGTAATCACGCCTTTCCTGAGCGCTCAGCCGAAAAACCCGCGCGTTACAGGTGTAAATGTAGACATAAAGTCTGCTCTATGTCCAGCGAAACGAATTTTTCGCACATTCTCGTCTACCTGCGCGACTGACATCTGATGCAATAAGGTTACTAGTCAGTATGAGAAAGAAAAACGATGATGGGAAAGAAATATATTTTTTTCGCAACGAATGCGAAAAATACAGGCAAAAAAGTAAAGAGTTATAATAAAATAAAAGGATTCGGGTGAGAGAATAGGAAGAAGATCTAGGCAATTTAATGATCATAGACCTACGTGACAGGACGTCCCCCCTTTAAGATATGGAAGCACTCCATGTCTACGTTATGGAATTAAATTTCCTATAACCGTAGCTTCGGGGGTGTCTGTCTTCTTCCCTCTCATCTTCCCCCTCCATCTCTCTCCAATTCCTACTCAAGTCTACTCCCCAAAGTTTCCTTCCTCTGGAATGTCTCCCATGCGCGCTTGAAAGAGCGTCGCCGTTTCTGACATTTTTGAAAGATTTCGTGTGATTGCGGTGGAATATCCCTGCCACTATCATCATCTTCGTCAGCTTTGGCGATCGTCAGGAGATGGTCGGAGGTTGGCACTGGTCTTTCCAAGTATCTCTTTAACAGATTTAAATGGAAAACCTTCTCCTTCCTTGAATAGAGATCTGGTAGTTAGCCTTAGAAATCTTTTTCAGGACGGTAAACGGCCCTTGCCATCCGATCTTCAGTTGGTTGTTTCCGGTAGGGAGTAACACCAAAACTTTCTCTCCTGCTTCCAGTTCTCTTTCTTTCGCGACTTTCCTGTATCGGTTAGCGTGCTTTGTGCGTGCTCGCTTAAAGTTAGTCGTTGCTAGGTCCCACCCTAGTTTCAACCTTTCCTTTAAAACCGACACATATTTACTTGCTGAGACAACTGTCTCATCCGCCTTCTCGTCTGTCAGAGACTGAAGTAAGGCTTCAAGTGGCCCCTTGATAGGTCTGCCGAATAAAAGCGTAGCTGGCGGAAATCCTGTGGAAGTATGAGGAGATTCTCTGTAGCCAAATAAAGCTCCAGGAATACAAAGATCCCAATCTTCAGGTTTCACTTGTGCCAGTTTACTTAGCATCATGGGGAGGTTTCCATTAGCACGTTCCACGAGCCCATTTCCGTCCGGAATATATGGCTTAGTGTGGATGTGTTGGGTCCTCAAGATCTTAACGATCTCATCCATCAACAGGTTTCGGTATGGAGATCCGTTATCCGTCAACACTTGCTGAGGGAATCCCAACCGAGTGAAAATCTGCACGAGGGCTTCTGCGACATGCTTGGCATCTGCGCATGTTAGCGGGATAGCTTCTGCCCATAAAGTGCATGTATCGACTAAGGTCAGAATGAACCTGTTCCTTCTTTTAGTCCTTTCGAAAGGCCCTAAAATGTCGATCACAACCCGTTCGAATGGTGTTCCCACTATTGGCATTTCACCCAAAGAGACTGGGGGTGCCCGTTGCTTGGGTGGCACACGTTGGCACTGGGCACAGGATTTGACATATCTGATAATATCAGTATTTACTCCTGGCCACCAATAATGAGTGGTTATACGTTGGTTTGTGGCGTTCTGTCCCATATGTCCGCTGAAGGGAAGAGAGTGCCCCATTTCTAGGATTTGGCTTCTGTACTGTTTCGGTACTAGGAGCTGGTTGTAACCTTGATCAGGCTTGCCCGTTCTGCGATAAAGTACGCCATCCTTAGAAAAAATGTCCCCGTGCTGTCTGGGTTCCTTAGCCATGGGCAGTTTCCTAAAGCAGGGTGCCAAAGTAGGGCTGTTTGTTGCGCTTCTTTAAGTTCCATAGGTAACAAATTAGGCGCAGGCTCCCGTTCCTCTTGGTTTGCCCTCTTGTAGTTACTGCTGCCACAATCGGCTCTTCCGGTTTCCCAATACACACGTATCTCCCGCCAAGTATGACTGGGTAGATGGGATCATCCATAACAGCCGCTTTGATCACACCTCTGACAAAATCAGAGTGGATCTCCACCAATGCGATGGGAAGCGCTGTAGGTGCATCACTCTTACGAACTCCACAAAGTTGGACGGTCTCTGCTGTCTCTTGACCGGGTTTGACCAGGTTTCTGGCAACAATGCAATCATAAGAAAGCCCCGTGTCAAATAAGCAAGAAGTTTGAGAACCGTTCAAAGTAACAGTACCTCGCGTTGAGGGTGTATCCCCAACAGGTTGGGAATCACTGTCAATAATTCCGCCTTGCGAGACTGTTAATAAGCATCCGATGCGTTTCGGCTCGGTGTGCTCGGTCTGATCATATGTCCCGTGCTCAGGGGTTCTCCCTTTTCCACCTTGTCCTTTCTGGCTGCGCTGCCATGTAGGGCGGTCGGGTTGATCAGACTGTTTGGGGTGGTTGGGGTACTTGTTCTTGTAGAACTTGGATTTTTCAGGAGGGGGGTTTTGAGGTCCAGTTTCTCTGTGGTTATTTGAGTTGGAAGCCTGAGAAGATTGCTCTAGGTTATGTTTTCGAAAATGCTCCTCTGTCGGTTTCCGCTTTGTGGCCGGTAGTTCAGCCAGCGCATTATGGTAACGCTCAGACTTCTCTAAGATGTCTTCAAGTTTTTCTGCCCCCTGCTCAGCTAGAAATCTCCGGGTATCTGCAGACAATGTGTTCTTTATTTGTTCTGTTAAAACAAATTCCTCAAGACCTTCGTAGGTAGAGGGGAGCTGCGAGAGCTCTAGGCACTTTGTCAGATAACCCTTCAAACGAGACGAGAACTGCTGAAAAGTTTCAGAATTCTTTTTCCGGCTGTTGCGAAACAGTTGCAAAAATTTGCGAGCGTTCATTTCAAAGCGCTCCAGTAACGCTTTCTTCAACAGATCATAGTTGTCTTGTTGGCTGCTTTCCAGTTTGGCGTAAACATCATAAGCAGAACTTTTCAAAGCCTGGGAAAGCTTCATGTTCCAACGCGACCTCTCTAAACCGTACAGAGTTGCAATTTTCTCAAATTTTTCTAGCCAAGTGTCAATCTTCTCATTTGGACAAGGGAAAGATTCTAGCGGAAAAGACATAGCAGAGAGATGAGTAGATTGAGTGTTAGAAGGATCAGTTAAGGAAGAATGAGGAGAAGACTCTCCATTGCTGGAGGTAGAGGCAGCACCCAGACTTTGGACTTCTAGAGCCTTAAGAGCCAACTCGTGCTGTCGTCGTTGCTCATTTTCTCTTTCCAAATGCTGTCTCTCCTTCTCTCTTTCCTCATGCTGTCTTTCCTTCTCTCTTTCCTCCTGCTGTCTTTCCTTCTCTCTTTCCTCATGCTGTCTCTCCTTCTCTCTTTCCTCATGCTGTCTCTCCTCTCTTTCGTTCGCCCTGCGAATTTCCATTTCCTCGTCCATTTTCTTCTGCTGCAAAGCTTCGGCTGCTTCTTCTTTCCTCCTTAGTTCTTCTTTTTCCTCTTTAGCTTCAGCTGCTTTTCTCTCCACGTCATATCTCTCGAGTTCGTCTCTGACAAATGCTTTCGCTTCCTCTTCTTCCAGTCCCTCCTCTCTCGCTTCTTCCCTGAGGAGTGTTCTAAGCTTTGCTCTCTCGGCCATATTATGTCAGTGACTGAGACTAGTGGAGAAAGAAAATAGGAAAAAGGATACACTGGTTCCTACCACTTACGAGAAAATAAAATACCAAAAATCAAAAGATGATATATTTAACCCTGGGATACCTCCTCCAAAATAAAATCTAACTATCGCTGCTATTATCGGCAATAAAGCACCTAATGCAAAACACGACTACGCCAACTAAATGGTAGTTAAGATTACTCACTGAAAAATAAGTAGCTACAGTGAAAAAGCAAATAATTATTGCAAATAGTTTCGGAGAAAAAAAAATCCCCTTAAATTTTAATCCACTATCAAGTTTACCCCTGAAAACAGTTAGGGTGAGGGAGGCAATTAATCTGGACAAATAGTCCGAAACGCACTCCTTAACTTAGTTCAAACACCTTCCTGCTTCAGAACCCTTGTGAATGTTATACACTCACAAAACTTTACCAGCGTTTAGTATTACAAAATCATTAATTAACATGTATTCCGACAAAATCAACCTGTAACTCAAATGTATATTATTCAAAATGCTGTGGAAAAAAAACTTATCAGTTTGTGTGGTCAGCACGCCCATAAAACAGATCGTTAGTCTAGGGGATAAATTATTTAAAGATATAACCACTCACAAGACATCACACTCTTTCTCTATTTCAGAATAAAGAATCTTAAGTTCAAAAACCCGATAGACGAGTCCACATTTGTCGTACTCGTCTTCCTATTCTAAGTTCAAAAATCCGTCGGGCGAGACCCCATTTGTCGTAGATTTTTTTGATAGGAGAATTAAGACTGAGTTTGGTCCCTTCTGAATAGATTTGAATAGGTGATTGGCACCGTGAGAATTAGTAAAACAATAGAATTTCCACACAGGTGAGATGATAGACTGTGGTATAGAGGCTGTCGCTGAAAGCGAAAAGAGTTCTTCTCTCTCTCGCCTATCCTCTACGACGGCTTTTACAGAGTCCGACAGTCTAAACCACATATATATTACATACAATTCTATCTACTCACGGGCACGCACATACACGTGACGACAGTTAAACACACAGACTTGGAAAATATATAACAATGATTATACAGATAATTGGGATCGAGCTGACCAACGCACTGATTTTTTTTTTTTTTTTTGTTCAAGAGAAATTTTTAATTATCATATCAAAATTTCTCACAACACCAAAAATACATAAAGGAAGCATATAAATAGACATAAAAAAATCAATGAAATTCTACCAGGATGATAGACCCGTTATGATATGCCCTCTAGGTTTAGCCCCCAGTCCCGTTTAGGAAAAAAGATGATGGCCCAAAGAGGATCAATGATACATTAGCGGTAATCAAATGATTTTCCCCTGTTAAAGGTATGGATAGACTTAGATATACTCTGATCTATTCTAAGGGAAAATATGGTTAGCAATACTTGCATAAGGACAATTAGAACAGCAAGATGGGTGCCAAATATCAACAAATGGAGAAAACACTCAGTCCTACATTCACTGTAAACATTCAGCCGTGTACACGTGCACATACTCACTGTTTTGGTAGACATATCTGGGAAAACACAATTTTGTTAGGAATCACCAGAGGTAGTCGTAACCAAGAAAACCCCAGCTCCACTAAGTCAGATAGAATTCACTGCTTCGGGGAACGTTTCCTTGGTATTTCTTATTCTAGGATATCTGTCTATGTCACATTTAAAAATCTTGTCCAGGCACGAAAGTTTACCGTGAGCACCGTGTCAATAGCTTAGGTTTTCTAGTAATAGGAATGTCAGGTCGGTGTCTTCTCTCAGTATAGGATTTACTTTGGTCACACCACAGATTTGTCCACAAAAAATAATCTAGTCGGACAATGTTAATGTTATTTCTTGTAATATTCACGCCGCCAGGCAGAAAATTTACGTAGAGTTTATGGAAGGATTTAAGATCTGGCTCAAGGCCCCGTATTGATCATTACAGTCTTTGAAAACCCGTTAGTGGGATATAGTATTTCTGTCTAACTCTGTGGGCATATGCACTGTCAGCCCAGTGTTACTTGAGAAACCCACGTGGTTCAAAATAAGGACTGTCTATTTCTTCACAAATATGAAACTCTTATTAAATGCCGGTAAAGTTCGGGTCACCCCAGTATTTCACTGTATAAAAGGAAAAGCACATATAAATCATTTACATATTATGTACTCAATATAACTTACATTTTAAATAGCAAGCCGACCGCTTGACTTATAATTTAAAACTTCCCGAGAAATAAGTTATATTGAAAAAAAATCGATCATCATGAATTAGGAATATCATGCGTATTCCGTCAATATTCACTGATGTCGCATCTAGCATTTATAAGTTAGATATAAATATTCTCGACTGAGTATTTAGCAGTTAAATTAAATTCATTATAGCTACATTATTGTTTAGTGCTAGAAATTATAATTTGTCTGCCTTCCACTGAAACACGTCGACTAGAAAATAATACAGACTATATAAATTTGGCACACTGCGCACAATCTAAGAAGTGAAATATGAAATAAGCGACTTAACACTTTATCACTTCACAAAATACTAGATATAATGTATTAATCTCCCCCCAGAACTACGGTAACACCACGACTAGGATAATTCACTAGATAGGTAGTTAGAAGCTCGTCAGAAATCTGACGAGAACTATGAAATTCGCTATACAAGCTTCATTCGCTAGTACGCGTGTTTCCGTCTACTGAAGATGTTGAAGACTGAAATGAAATCAGATTTCAGCTCCTGGGTGGATATTTGAAAACAGGGGCAAACAATCCCACATTTTCTCATTCTCCGAAATCATTTCCCCTTTTACGTGTAAAACACCTACGTCAGCTTAAAGCGTGACGTAACTGCCACCTACTGACCGAGAAAAGCGCGTGACAGTTGCAAATCTCAGACAACCGTCTACAACTGCGTCGTAGAGATTCACACGCCTTTCCTGAGCGCTCAGCCGAAAATCCCGCGCGTGACAGGTGTAAATGTAGACATAAAGTCTGCTCTATGTCCAGCGAAACGAATTTTTCGCACATTCTCGTCTACCTGCGCAACTGACATCTGATGCAATAAGGTTACTAGTCAGTATGAGAAAGAAAAACGATGATGGGAAAGAAATATATTTTTTTCGCAACGAATGCGAAAAATACAGGCAAAAAAGTAAAGAGTGATAATAAAATAAAAGGATTCGGGTGAGAGAATAGGAAGAAGATCTAGGCAATTTAATGATCATAGACCTACGTGACAAGCAGAGACTCCGATGCCTAGCTGAGCCACAATTGGATGAAGCCCAGTTCGGATTCCGAGCAAACCGAAGTACTCAAGACCTAATCTTCACACTCAGGCAGCTGAGTGAAAAGGCCCTTGAGTACAAGAGTGAGATCCATCTTTGTTTCATAGATCTGGAAAAGGCGTTTGACAGGGTCCCCTGGAGCAAACTTTGGGACTGTTTGGCAAGGAAGAACATTCCAGCACCTCTGATTCATGCTATACAGAGCTTCTACAAGTCTTGCAGAAATTATGTGAGGACAGCAAACTATAAGTCAGAAGAGTTCAGGACCACCACTGGTGTAAGACAAGGCGATATCCTGTCACCTTATCTTTTCATACTCCTCATGGACGATGTCATCAAGGCATGTAAGGAGAGAACAAGAAAGTATTCAGTGGGGTACTGGAAGATGAGACAGGTCTGTATTTCAGAGCTAGCATTTGCTGATGATGCTGTCCTGATTGCTAAATCAGAGACACATCTCCAATCCAACCTGCAAGTCTGGAAGGAAGAGCTGGAGAAGAGAGGGATGGTCATAAGCAGCTCTAAAACAAAACCCATGGTGATATCACGAGAAGAAAGAAAACATCAGATTAAGTTGGGAGAACAGGTCCTGGAGCAGGTCGACCACTTTAAATATCTCGGAGCTATTATAGACCGAAAGGGGGGCATCAAAGAAGAGTTGGCCACTCGAAAAGCAGCGGCTGGGAGACTTTATCAGGCCATAAATCGAGGATTCCTCAGCAAGAAAGAGGTTGGTAAGAAAACGAAGATGGCTGTATACCGCTCCACCTATGTCCCAGTCTTGACATATGGATGCGAGTCATGGGCAATGACTACAACCCACAAAAGCCAGATTCAAACCTCAGAAATGAGGTATCTGAGGAAGGTGGTTGAAGTAACAAGAAGAGACATGGTCCGCAACCAGACGATACGTCAAGGCCTAAAATCCCACCCGCTGCAGACCCAAATAGAACAGTCCCAACTAAGATGGTTTGGCCATGTCTGCAGAATGGGAGAAGATCGGCTACCACGACAAGCATGGGAAACAAAGAGCCAGGGATCCAGACCTCCAGGACGACCCAGAGTCCGCTGGGAGGACAACATTAGACAATCTTTGAAGGACCGAGGACTAGAATGGAACCAGGCCAGGAAGAAGACAGCCGATAGGATAGTCTGGCGCTCTCTCTTCCAAACCTCTACACCTCACGGTAGAAGAGGAACGACTAAGTAAGTAAGTAAGTAAGTAAGTAACTACACATGTACGAATATTCTGTAAAATAAAGATGGCTGCAAACTGATCACGCTTTTACTGTGTGCATTGTGAAACTTGTGTGTGCCTGTGAAGAGGACATAGTAACGCTTATATACATACATCATAACATTACATGGTGGCGGCGGTGGGATACCGGACCGACGCAAAACAGCTACACGATAACACGTTAGTACAGTTTGTTCGGCTAATTTTCGTCGTTGAGGTCAACCATGGCGGCTAAACACTACCGCAGCGCACCCCAAATGCGATTTGCCGGTCGAGGTGATAAAAGTGAAGCTTTCTTATTATGGCGCCAACGCATAGATCTCTATTCCAAGACCTCGGTTCTGGAAGGTCAAACCTTAACTCCATATATTCTAGAAGCATTGGACGATGAAGGTTTGAAAATTTACAACAGTTTTGCTACTGCCATGCACGTTGAGTCAGCCACCGACCCCGTAGCCATCTTTATTTTACAGAATATTCGTACATGTGTAGTTTCGTATTATATTACAATGTGTGGTTTCGTATTATATAAAGAACCAAAGAGAACGCAGGCTTTCTGCAAGGTACAGTAGCAGCCCAGGTGGATGCAGTAAAAATATATAAACCTAAACACAAACTTTAGAGCGGCAAGATTAGAACTTCACCACCTGCGACAGAAACCTGATGAAAGTTTAGATGATTTCTTCACTCGCATTAAGGAGAAAACAAGTGTATGTAAATTAAGCAAAGAAGAAGAAAAAGAGCGAATTATTGAACAGATCCTTCTTAGCACACCAATGCCAGAGTTCCAGAAATGGCTACTGAGCCAGAGTGATACATTAACTTTACAACAACTTCTGGATGAAGACAAGTTTCACAATGCACACAGTAAAAGCGTGATCAGTTTGCAACCATCTTTATTTTACAGAATATTCGTACATGTGTGGTTGGTTGTTCGTCCATCACGGGTGATGAAGACCACTCTGTTCATCCAATTATTTAAGAATATGTTAGGTTAGTCTATGGGTACGAAGGTGACTGAAGAGCCCGATGCGGGCCTGGAAAGATCTTGGACAGTGTGGGCAGGGAATGTTTGCTTCATGTGAAGGTTTTATTTCACGGTCCTTTCTAGCTTGTCTCCGCTGTTCCGCTGCTGCCCTTCTGGATGATTCGCATGCTACTGCACCTTTACGAAGAGATGTGCGCCAAGCAGTTCGGTCTTGCGCAGCAGCTTCCCATGTGTCTGGGTTTATGTCAAAGGTTTTTAATGACGTCTTTAACGTGTCTTTGAAGCGCTTCTTTTGGCCACCATGGGAGCGTTTACCCTTCTGCATCTCACCATAAAAGAGTATCTTTGGCAGTCGATGGTCTGGCATGCGGACTACATGACCTGCCCAGCGAATTTGTGACTGCATCAGAATAGTATCAATACTAGGGATACCAGCTCTGTCAAGAACGGCGGTATCCGGGATCTTGTCTTGCCATTTGATGTTCATTATCTTCCTGAGACAGACTGTATGGAAGTGGTTTAGCTTCTTTACGTGGCGCCTGTATACAGTCCATGTTTCACATGCATATAGCAGCACTGGAAGCACCGCAGCTCTGTACACCTTCAGCTTTGTCTGTAGACTAATGCCACTTCGATGCCAAAACGTAGGTGTATAGTCTGCCAAATGTGCTGCTGGCTTTGGAGATCCTGGTGTTCACCTCATCATCAATGACAATGTTCTGGGATAGTGTGCTACCAAGGTATGTGAATCTGTTCACAACATTCAGTTTCTCACCATTAACCTTGATGACTGGCTCAGTATAAACTGTGCCAGGAGCTGGTTGGTACATGATTTCTGTTTTCTTCGTGTTGATGGTAAGCCCAAAGTTGGCGCAGGATTCGGAGAATCTATCCACACTATGCTGCAGATCAGCCTCTGAGCCAGCATTGAGGGCACAATCATCAGCAAACAGAAGATCTCTGATGGTGTGTGATTTGACCTTGGTTTTTGCTTGAAGCCTCCTAAGGTTAAACAATTTTCCATCAATACGATAACTAATGTCGATTCCTGTGTCCCCGTCTCTAAAAGCATCAGTCAGCATAGCAGAAAACATGATACTGAACAGAGTCGGTGCAAGTACGCACCCTTGTTTAACTCCATTTGAGACGGGGAAAGGCTCTGATAGCTCACCGTTTTCCTGAACTCTAGCCTGCATTCCATCATGCAGTTGCTGCACTATTGTGATAAATTTCTTTGGGCAGCCGTATTTTGCCATGATCTTCCATAGACCCTCTCTACTGACCGTGTCGAACGCCTTTGTCAAGTCGATGAAAGCTGTGTACAGGTCACAGTGCTGTTCTTGGCATTTTTCTTGTAGCTATCTTGCAGCGAACACCATATCTGTGGTTCCACGTTCTTTCCGGAATCCACACTGACTTTCAGGTAAAAGACCTTTGTCAAGATGAGCCGTAAGGCGATTCAAAAGGATTCTGGCGAATATCTTCCCAACGATTGATAAAAGAGAGATGCCTCGATGATTGTTGCAGTCTTGGCGATTACCTTTACGTTTATATAGATGTATAATTGAGGCATCTTTGAGATCGTGTGGGATGGTTTCACTCTGCCACATTTGCTGGAAGATCATATGAAGTTTCTCTATCAGAACTGCACCGCCATCTTTATAAACCTCAACAGGAATTGAATCGGAGCCAGGGGCCTTTCCACTAGACAGTTGACGAATCGCTTTTTTAGTTTCCTCCAGAGTTGGTACATCATCTAATGCTTCATTTATAGGAATTTGGGGCAGGCGGATGATGGCTTCGTCGTTAATAGATGATGGCTGGTTCAAGATATTATTAAAATGTTCAGCCCAGCGTTGGAGCATTTTTTCCTTGTCTGTAATTAGTGTTTTTCCATCTGCATTAAGGAGGGGAAATGATCCTGATGATGTTGGACCATAGACCGCTTTGAGTGCAAGGTAAAAGTTTTTCAAGTCATGGCTGTCAGCAAAGCCTTGGAGCTCATCTGCTTTATTACTCAGCCATGAATCCCGCATCTGGCGTAGTTTATGTTGGACGATTCTACGCATGTTGTTGAAAGCGTCTTTCTTGGATGTAGATTTTGGATCATTTAAATATGCTTTATGGAGATGGTGTTTCTCAGCCAACATCTGCTTTATATCATCTGAGTTCTCATCAAAACCAGTCATTTTGTTTCTTGATGGAAGGACCCAGGACCTCTGTAGCAGTGTTGTAGAAAATCTGCTTACTTAGGGCTGCCCAATTTGTTTCCACACTTTGGCCGTCTAGCGAGATAGATTTGAGACGGTCTTCTAAGGTGTCAGTAAATGACTGTTTGATTGTTGTCTTCTTTAGTTTGGTGACATCCAGCCTCTTTTGAGTTTTCTTCCCCTGAGGGCGCCTGGCTGGTTGGATACGAACTTTAAGTTTAGATACAATGAGGCGATGATCAGTCCAGCATTCGGCACCACACATGGACTTGGTCACCCGGACATCTTGCCTGCTCTTCTTCCTAACAATTACATAGTCAATTAGGTGCCAATGCTTTGAGCGAGGGTGCATCCAGGAGGTCCTGTTGCGGGTAGGAAGTCGAAAAATGGTGTTGGTGACAAGGAGGTCATGTTCTGCGCAAGTCTGGAGGAGACGAAGTCCATTACTGTTACAGCGACCCACGCCGTACCTACCAATAGTGCCATTACAGGAGATGTTATCTGAGCCTACTCTTGCATTAAAGTCACCAAGAATGATGAGCTTATCTGCTTTAGGAACTGATGCAATGACTGCATGTAGTTCTTCGTAAAACTTATCCTTGACATCATCCTGGTTTGTCATAGTTGGTGCATACGCGCTAATGATGGTGGCATGTTTTCTTCCATAGAACAGAGGGATCTTGACCGTCATGAGTCGGTCATTTATTCCCTTTGGGGGCCCCGCTAACTTGCTGACAATTGCTGTTTTGATTGCAAATCCAACCCCTGCTTCTCGTCTTTCTTCAGTTCCTCTTCCGCTCCAAAAGAATGTATAACCTGCACCCTTTTCGCAAAGTTGGCTCTCGCCTGCAAGTCGAGTTTCACTCAGTGCTGCTATGTCAATGTTGTACCTGGCCAGTTCTCTCTCAATCAGGGCAGTTCGTCTCTCAGGTCTGTTTGCGTTAAAGTCTTTGTCAAGTAAAGTGCGCACATTCCATGCGCCTAGAATGAGGGGAAAAATCTGTCCTTTCTTTTTCTTATATGTCGACCGCCGAAGTAGGGTACCCACCAACCGCGGTAAGCTGGCAATGTTTAGGGCACCTTTTCTAGCCCCTTCCTCATGCCATGGAGGTGAGCAGTGCTTTCCTAAAGAGGGCTGCTCAGACACTCAGGGGGCTGCCGAATCCCACTGCTGCTCCGATCAGTGGAAGACGACCATATGGCCTGAGCCGCCTGTGTGTAGGTCTGCGACTACGACTGCCAGCGTACCCACGCCTGCCGCTTCGCCGCTCGCCCATCGCCACAGGACTTGTTGTGAGTGGATGGATGAATGGATGAGTGGATGAAAGAGTGACTTGCGCGGTGATTTGGATTAAAGTGAGGAAGAGTTGCGCAATTCGTCGACCTCACTCTCTCGCCTGGGTCCATCTCAATCCAGTGGCAAGACAAGTCAAGACGACTGGAGATGAAGTCAGGTGCAGTGGATGACCAGGGCTTTCTACGTGCCTCGCCGTGCTCCTTACGCTCCACAGCGCGTTGCTGGTAATCGCCGTCATGCCCGTTGAACCAACAGGTGGTTTCTTCCGCGCAGTCTATCGAATCCAGTCTTCGCATGCATGGGTAGGCAGACCCTAACTTACCGAAGGTTTATAACCATTCGGCTACCCTCACCTAGTTTAGCCGGCCTGTCAAAGCCGTTGTCCGGGGGTGGCCGCTGTCGCATGCTGACAGCTACGAGGAGCCATAGGTGAGAGCTGGATGCCAGGTTTGGACCAAAGGTGGCTGAGCTGCCCTGAAAAGGGCATGACAACTCCTTCACCAGAGGTACTACCAATACCTGACTTCCCAACACCCCCTACATGTGTAGTTTCGTATTATATTACAATGTGTGGTTTCGTATTATATTACAAGAATAATATATTATTCTTGTAAGAATATTGTTTAACAGTACAGTACTGTCATAATAGTGTCCGAAGGTATCCCCCTTCTGGCTGTCAATTAGGGCCAAGGCCACCCCGCCCCCCCCCCCCCGTGCGTTCCCAACATACTAGACCTGCTTACTTCATCAGCCTTGGCAAAGAGTGTAGAACTTGGGGCAATGAGAAAGCAGAACTGGAAATTAATTAACTGATACATTATCTTGCCGGGGATAATAATGCCATTGCGTGTACTGATGGGTCTAAGATCCGTTGTGAGAAATCAGGTTGGGGGTTTCTCTGCTAGAGTAAATGGCAGAATCGTCGCTGAACATAGCGGGGCTTACAAGATAACAACTTCCAGCATAAGAATGGAGGTAGATGCAGCTACTGCAGCATTTTTTTATTTTTTTTTAATTTTAAATACCCCTTCTGGGGCTCAAAGTGAGGTCTATTGACTTTATTGAGTAAAATATGTGTGATCTCGGCCCTGGCTAAGACACTTTGATCTTAGCCAAAAGGCCGAGAAGCGAAGCTGTTTCAGTTATACCTTATGGTGGTTAACTTCCTCTTGCACGTTTGTCTTCAGCTCGTCCTTCTATTGTGGTCTTCGGCAAAGTGTTATGTCTTTGTCTTTTTACAACGGTCAAAATATTTTAGCTGTCTAATTTGGCCAGAGAAACAGAGAAAGGCAGAACATATGAAAGAAAACGAATTATGCGACAGAAGAAAAGGTCTGACTGCAATGAAATGTTAAGGTCTCGAGCAAATTCAGTATACTAGTTGACCACAAGAGCAGCTTGAAATAAATTTGCGTTCTTTAATGTTTCAATTTCTCTCCCTTCATTCTACTACAAAGTACAATTCGCAGAGTGGTTAGAGAGCTTGGTTTTTAAGGCAAATTTACCGTTGTTCCGGGTTCGAGACCCGGTAGAACCGTGTTTCGAATAACCCGTTCGAATATCTCACACAACACCAATACCACTGCCGTGAACACATGTTTCCAACGTCTTCGCGTAATCGGATCACAGAATATTCCCCAACGGCTACTTTCAACCCACACGGGGCCGGGCGGTGTCAGATCACAAAACTGGTAGACGACTATTACATCACAATGTTCTAATGAAAGTCGTGCTGAGTGCGGGGTTTTTCTACCTGTTCTTGTGAAGTGCGAGCGGTAAAGTTTCGGCTTACATGACCCCGTCATGGTTACTGAATGGGAGATTATACGGTTGTGTATTGATAAGAAGTGCTCCTGTCTGTGCACCGGACTTTTTAAATTCATAATTTCGTGGTGTTCACTGTGCAAAGAAGGAAGACAAGGTAATAATTAATTAATTCTTATTTCTATTCGTTTTGGTAGATGTAGTTTAATTGAGTAGTCTTCAACGTAGACTGTAGATAAAATTACCAAATAGTATTATTATCATTCTATTCATTATCTTTCAGTTGGAGTACAGTCCTTAAAATACAGGCTGATCCAAAAGTCTCTGTGCTTCTACTGTGCAAGTCATATATATATATATATATATATATATATGTGCTTACTCAGGAGAGGACGGGCATTCGGGCAGTGCCCGAGGGCCCACAGCAGTAGGGGCCCATTCCCCTCATAACTCCATCTATGTTGGATGGGTGGTTAGGGGCCATTTATTCTTATTACCGAGGGGTCCAGATCACTGTCAATCTGTCCCTCTGCTTACTTATTTAAAAAAAGTTTCCACATAGGCTACCTGTTAATATTAAGAGCCTGGCAAAGGCCTACCCTCATTTCTTGCTTCATATTTCTTTCCCTTTGATACTTTTTTCGGACAGTATCATTGGTTCACTGAAAGAGAGCGAGTCCGGATTGATAGGAGCGAAGTGACTGGTTAAAAAGAAGAACGATGGGACGTGTTCTTTGATGCCACCCAAATAAGTTGCCAACGTCGTTAGAGTTAAGGTTAAGGTTAGGGTTAAGGTTAAGGGTTAGGTTTAGGACTCCTAAAGTTAATTTTTTCTTGTTTTGTTTGTTTTTGAGCCCGTATTAAACACACGGCCCACTTTTCATGGCTTTTCCATCCAGTGGCGTACTAAGGAGGTGCGAGGGGACGGTCCGCCCTGGGTGACAGCCAGGAAAAGAGTGCCTTCGGACACTTACGATAGTGCTCACTTTTATAAATATACTAGCAAGTGTGTTCTTTATGAGGAGAGGGGTGTCACAGGAAGGATCAGCCCTTGGTGCCAAATACTTTCAGTACGCCTCTGTTTCCATCACCCTTTATGTGCCAGATCTTCCTGTCCTCATCTTTTGTTCAAGGTCTGTCAATGTCTTCGTTGTCCCCGTCAAGCAGGGCCGTAGATACGGGGGTGGGGGGAACTATACTGTACCGGTACCAAAATAGCGCATACAATTTTTTTATTATTATTAAGCCACCCCTCCCCCCCCTTTTAATAAAGTCCTATCTACGGCCCTGCCTTCAAGTCTATGTTTCTTTTGGGTCTCCTCTATTTCCCTTACCTTGTGGTTTATTATTGTTGTTATAAATGCAAGATTGCGAAGAACCCGTATCTTGTGGTTTATTATTGTTATAAATACAAGATTGTGAAGAACCCTTACCTTGTGGTTTATTATTAGAACCCTTACCTTGTGGTTTATTATTATTGTTATAAATACAAGATTGCAAAGAACCCTTACCTTGTGGTTTATTATTGTTGTTATAAATACAAGATTCTGAAGAACCCTTACCTTGTGGAATATTATTGTTGTTATAAATACAAGATTGTGAAGAACCCTTACTTTGTGGTTTATTATTGTTGTTATAAATACAAGATTGCGAAGAACCCTTACCTTGTGGTTTATTATTGTTGTTATAAATACAATATTGCGAAGAACCCTTACCTTGTGGTTTATTATTGTTGTTATAAATACAAGATTGCGAAGAACCCTTATAATAATAATAATAGCCCCTTCAGTCATAACTGACTATGGGAATGCGCCCCTGAGGTGACAGACCTCAGCTGCTTATTTTCCTGGTGCTCCTTTCGACGTTTTCTCCTCACCTCTGCTTCTTGTGTGAGCCTCTCTTCGCCCAATCTGAGGTGGCGCCGTAAATAGCATCGCCACTTAGTGCGATCGGCAGCTTCAACCTCCCATGTTGCTGGATCCATGTCCAGTGCCCTCATATCTCTCTTGCACACATCTTTGAACCTCAGCTGTGGTCGCCCAACTGTTCTCTTGCCATCTGCTAATTGTCCGTAGAAGATATCTTTTGGGATGCGACCATCTTCCATGCGGCGAACATGGCCAAGCCAGCGAAGTCTGCGCTGTCTAAGAAGGGTATACATACTTTGAAGGCCAGCACGTGACAACACCTCGACATTTGTCACTTTGTCTTTCCACGAGATGCCGAGGATGCGGCGTAGACACCGCAAATGGAAGGTATTGAGCCTTCTTTCTTGCTTAGCATAGGTCGTCCAGGTCTCGCTGCCATATAGGAGTGTGCTGGTGACGCAGGCATTATATACCGCAGCTTTGGTCTTCATTGTGAGTTTAGAGTTTCCCCAAACACGCGATGTGAGGCGGGCAAAGGTAGCTGCAGCTTTGCCAATGCGGCTGTCGATTTCTGTATCCAGTGAGAGTTTGTCATTGATGGTAGACCCTAGGTATGTGAAGTGGTGCACCACTGCCAATTCATAGTTATCGATAGTGATAACTGGTGCAGCACCCACATCCTGACTCAGCACATTCGTTTTCTTTAGACTTATTGTGAGGCCAAAGTCCTTGCATGCTTTAGTGAAGCGATTCATCAAGCTCTGAAGCTCCTGTTGGCTTTGAGTGACGACTGCAGCATCATCAGCGAACAACAAGTCTCTTATAGTGACCCTTCTGATTTTTGTTTTTGCCTTCAGCCTTGAAAGATTAAACAGACGGCCATCTGACCTAGTGTGAAGGCATATTTCTTCAGTGAAGAACCCTTACCTTGTGGTTTATTATTGTTGTTATAAATACAAGATTGCGAAGAACCCTTACCTTGTGGTTTATTATTGTTGTTATAAATACAAGATTGCGAAGAACCCTTACCTTGTGGTTTATTATTGTTGTTATAAATGCTTTGGACCCCTGAAGGAAAACGAAAGAGAGGCCGACAAAAAACAACCTGGCGGAGGACTGTGGAGGCTGAGATGCAAAGAATGAACCAGAGTTGGGGCACTGTACGAAGGATGGCCACCAACCGAGCAAAGTGGAATCAATTTGTTGTTGCCCTACAAGACGCCACTAGGCGTGATGGCCACTGACTGCTTTGACGGTCGGCGGCTAAGGATCGACGAAGAAGAAGAAATACAAGATTGCGAAGAACCCTTACCTTGTGGTTTATTATTGTTGTTATAAATACAAGACTGCAAAGAACCCTTACCTTGTGGAATATTATTGTTGTTATAAATACAAGATTGCGAAGAACCCTTACCTTGTGGTTTATTATTGTTGTTATAAATACAAGATTGCGAAGAACCCTTACCTTGTGGTTTATTATTGTTGTTATAAATACAAGATTGCGAAGAACCCTTACCTTGTGGTTTATTATTGTTGTTATAAATACAAGATTGCGAAGAACCCTTACCTTGTGGTTTATTATTGTTGTTATAAATGCTTTGGACCCCTGAAGGAAAACGAAAGAGAGGCCGACAAAAAACAACCTGGCGGAGGACTGTGGAGGCTGAGATGCAAAGAATGAACCAGAGTTGGGGCACTGTACGAAGGATGGCCACCAACCGAGCAAAGTGGAATCAATTTGTTGTTGCCCTACAAGACGCCACTAGGCGTGATGGCCACTGACTGCTTTGACGGTCGGCGGCTAAGGATCAGTAGTAGTGTATGCGCAAAACGGTTAGCATTCTGGTGGCGCGCTGGTGGCGCGGATGGTGGCGCGTGACTTTTATATAGTAAAAACGCCTGGTGGCGCGTGACTTTTATATAGCAAAAAATGGTGGCGCGCGGTGGTGGCGCAAGATGGTGGACTTGAGCTAACAAGATGAGGGTATATGGGGCAAGATGGCGGACTTGAGATAACAAGAAGAGGAGGGACAAGATGGCGGACTTGAGATAACAAGGGGAGGTTATTTTTAGAGGTATTTTTAGATAACAAGAAGAGGAGGGACAAGATGGCGGACTTGAGATAACAAGAAGAGGTATTTTTAGACTTTTAGATAACAAGAAGAGGAGAGGCAAGATAGCGGACTTGAGATAACAAGAAGACGATGTTTATATAAGGAAAATGTTGCAAGATGGTGGTTTTTTATATATTATTGTTATTAGTATAGCCAACTTAGGTAGTGGCTGTGTTAGACAAACAACATTTAGACAAACTTTTAGATAATAGGGAGACAATAGGAAGACGATAGTTAGATGACATATATTTAGATAACAAGAAGACGATATGTATACGTTATATTTAGACAAACAGTTATACAAACAGTTATACAAACAGTTAGACGAACATTGAGACATACAACGGACGATATATAGGTAACAAAAAAGCGTTTTAGTTAATATAGTTTTTATTTTTTCAAATACTAAAGGACAACTCTCAGCCGCTTGGTAGGTTTCTTCTTCTTCTGTGGTAGATTAGGGACATCGGGTAGGTCTGTGTAGAAAACCAACTCGGGTCTGGGGATACTGGACAGCTAGACTTCATGATTTCGTCAAACAGGTTAGTGGAAGGCTTCTTCGGGGGTAGGACATCGGCCAGGTCTGTGGTAGGAAACCAACTCGGTTCTATTGGTTGGTAACAGCTGGAATTGATGTACTGATCAAACGTGGTAGTGTTAGTAGGATAGGTATCCGTGCTTGGTGGATGTAATCGGTCAAATTCGGCGAGGATTTCGTTCTGTAACGTTAAGAAATGGTCAAACTCGGGGCGAGTTAACGTAATGCCGTGTTTGGTAGGAAATTTGAGGTAGGATTCACCAAAATATCTTCGCACGTGTAGTAAAGGTTGGCGTCGGTAAACACTTACAGACGCAGCCTTCAGACCACTAGCCAAAGGCTTAAGCATTTCATCACTTCTCTTGATGTAGACCCAGTTGGTGGGAGCAGTCATTTTCAACGAGATATATCTAGTGTGTTAATAAAGTGTCTTCCAAGTGTTTATATCGTATAATCTGGGTTTTTTAAGCGTGCCCTAGCTAGGATTTGATTCGTCGAACATCGAGCGTGTGTTAGGCACGACGTGATTCGTCGATGTATTGCGTGGGAACAACGACACATGGCTGTATTGTCGTGAGGGAAAAAATACACCTGTCTATTGATTTCGTCTCTTGTTTATCAAAGTGGGGTTGAGTTTCACTAGCCAGGGTCTGACTAACCGCGTAATTAATCGATCGTTGGCGTGTTGTCTAGCCGAAAACGGTAGTAGGACCCGCTGCATAGTACCACCTCGTGTTTTGATCAAGATGAAATAAATGGCGTAGAGCCCACAAACGTTGGTGACTACATCTTGTAAATGTCTGGCGTTGTAGTTAACAGGTCGAGTAGAGTTTCTGGCTATAAAATTAATCAGGTCCGAGTGTGTAGGTGGTAGGCCAAAAGAATCAAAATATTCAAAAGTACCAAGTCCGTTATAATATAGGGCGACCCAGTGGTCACCGGGGCGATAGCTAGGATCAGTGTTGATGACGAAAGCAGCCGTCTTGGTCGGATCGATGCGTAGAGGTAATTGGTCACGAGCTAACACTTTAACGAGCCCAGTTCGTTTAACAAATATGTCTGACAGGAGGATGGTGCGTATCTCGTCTGTGTTCATTGTCTAAGTGGTGTAGTGTGTCAAAACTTGGCGCGATTTCGAGATCTCCAAGATCGAGTCTTGCTCGGCGTAGACGAGAACCTGTAATGGTTCGGGTGTGACCTCGGCGAATTTAAGTTCTACTGAGACTGGGCCCGATTTGGCCATCTCAAACTGGTCACCGTCTAGTAGACTGGGGGTGAGGTCAAAGGCGTATAAGGCGTAACCGTGCTTAAAATGTCTATACTCGAGGTCGTTGCCGGCGTCTTTACCAACCAGGCCCATAGCTAGATTCGTCGCGAAGAAGGCTCTCGCGTACTGGTTGTGTTCATAATCCATGGACAAAGGCTTGCCACTGATGGTTCTGCCGTCCGCGCTGACGTTCAAATATATCAGACCAAAAGTAGCGAAATTGAACGGATTAGCCGTGTACGATCCGTTAAAAGCGGACGAAGTGACTAGTCCAATCACGATCCGTGTAGGTGTTTGACTGAGAAACAGATTATCCTGCATGTGCGATAGCATACCTCTAGGGATAGAGAAAGTTTTTAGCACAACTCGTTTCAAGGGGTACTTGGCATTACCTCGCACCAAGGCTTTCTCGTGGGCTAGAGAGACGGCAGGATTTAATTTAGCTTTCCGGACAACCAAGGCCGCATAAGTTATAATAGATTTATATCCAGCGGTGGGGTCGTGTCCCAACACGTTGAAGGCATCTTTAGACGGAGTGAGTTTTACTTTAACTGTCACACCATTTAACAGGTAACGATCTTGAGCAAAGATATCTGAATGTAAACGACCCATCATATCAATCTCCTGAGAACCAGCCGCTATATGTCGACGCAGTCTTAAACCGTTGTTATTGTTACCAATTGTGTCCGTAATAAAATTTGGCGTGTCTTTGTAAAACAGAGCCGATGTCAGATGGCCTCGTTTGGGTTCCTCTCCATAATTCAACGTGGCTTCGATGTAAGCTCTATAAGGGTAGGTGTTCTCGCTGGGTGTAATCAGCGTGTCGTTCAGTGAAACGTCGACTTGAGAGAATAAACTGTGCAGGTAATAGTTGATCGGGGCCACCTCTGCATCAGCGGGTAATGCACCGCCATTAGCTAACGTAACTTTGGCGCGCACGTGTAGAAAAGTATTGAACAAATCTAGATATTCTTCACCGTTTCCCGAAATTACAAATTCCACCGGGGCTCCGGGGGCTAAGGCGGCCAACGGATGTATCTCCACAAATTGTCCCTCTTCTACGGCTGTCTGCGTTGGTGGTACGCTAAACAAATCTAGACCACTGTGAAGACATTCACACGATTTGGGGTGAATAAGCGCCATCATTCAAATATATCAGAGTACCTTCGCTTCTTCTGGTGAGAATGAGAAGGTCGAGCTCGGTTACTGCGTTTTATGCGTTTCGGCTCGCCAGGTGGGGCAGCTCTCGTTTTTCTTTTCCTTCTAAGTCCGCTACCCGATTGGTTAGTGGTGAGGTGTTCAACCGCTCCCTGTAATAAACGTTGACCAGATTCTTTCGCTCGTTCACGAAATGCCTCGCCAACATTTCTGCCGGCTAACGCATCGCTCGCGACCTGTAGACCGGTCCCAAGCCCTTCTCTGAGTAAAGCTTTGCCTCCAGTTTTTAACCACGGGAGAACCATACGACCGAGCCCGCCGAAAAAACTACCCAAACCATGTCCTCTTTGACTTCTGCCTCCGATAAATACTGGCATCCCATCTTGGTTGCAGTAAAACTCCTCATACATCTTGGGGTTTCGTCGGATGGGTACGTGTCTGACCATTTTTTCTAGTCAAAATCAAACCGTCTGTGAGTTCGGAAGTGTAGTGTCAACACCGAAGCTCCGCTAGTGAATGGGATAGTCTTACCCTGATCGTTAGTTAAAAGGATTTCCACCGCGTCAAACGAAAAACGGCTCAGGGGTACGTAGTGGGGTTTGTCGTAAATCCTGAAAACAGAAGCATTAGTCCTATCCAAAATAGGAACAATCCGTAACAAAGGGACAGAGGCATCTCCAACCGGTCTCGCCGCTACGAGATCGCAGTACACGTATACATTTTTCATGTCGCTATCCATTTGCACTTCAGTCTCACCTCGTAGTATTGGGTCAATGTCTGTGGCGAGCGAGGCAGGAAAACCTAACATGTGTTTCAACGTCTCGCTAATTCTAACTTCAACCTCCGGATCATACAGATTCAAGGTGGCCTTATTATTGTTAAAATGGAATCTAACTCGGGCTTTTTCATCCACATCCGTGGCTAAAAGCAAACGATTCAACTCGTCGATCAGCGTGTCGGGTGACGTGTATAGACCAGCTGGTAACGTGAGTAGTATAGACTCATCTTCTTTGTTGGGAAAATAATGTAGCCATACATCATCCTCTAGCACGTTAAAATAACTTTTGGGAAATTGAATCTCAACCAAACCAACCTCGTAACGTGAAGTCAAGTCTATAGTCTGTGGCAATTTGACGAAAAAGTGACCGGCGTTATTGTTTGGGTATATTTTCATCGAGGCATTGCTGGGTAAAGTCACGTAAAAACTCATCCTATCTTGGGGTTAGGTAACATGTAACCCAGACAACTGCTCATTAAAGCGATCCAAAACTTGCCGTCTGGTCCCTCTGCGTTGCTCCGACTCAGATTGAATAATGAGACACCGATGACGACATATATAACGATCATCTGACAGATGAAAACGATCTCTAGTCGCGGAACTAGTTTCCCAAAAAAAGGCCAGAACGAGGTTCTCGCGGTCTTGGGAGGGGGTGGCCTCAAAACTGGGGTGCTCACGTCTTCTTCAATATCCATCAGTCTCGATATCTCGCTAGCTGTTTGGACGAAATCCAGCTGTTGAATGACGAGTTATAATCGAACCATTTGACTAAATATTCTTTTACACCCCTGCCACCGCGGCGTTCCTCCAAAATGGACTCGATTCGATAAACTATCTTGTCGCCGACTCGTTGCAGCTCTTCTTGGTAAAAAGAACCTTTCAATTCCTCACCCGAATCATCTTTAAGGACGTACGTAACCGGTCTTGTTTGGTTTTGTCGGCTGATCGTAAACAACTCTTCGGTCCACGCCGGCGTATAACCCTTTTTAAAAGTTTGTCTGGCTTGGGCGATCCGCACGCGATCACCAGGTTTAAAATAGACTTTTCTACCGACGACGTCAGGGGTCGAATACAAAGTACGCCACACTTCTTCTTGATTGTTCGGGGTAACTTCCACCGGTGCCATCTTAATACTCCGATGATACGAATTGTTGTAGTTGTGGACCAGTTGTTGTATCACGTCGACGTAGCGAAGACTGTTGGTTTTGGTAAAGTAACGCCACGTTTTTTCTTTGAGGGTTCGATTAAACCGTTCGACGATAGCTGCTTTGGTATCCTCATTCTCCGTAGTGAAGAAATGGACTTTCTCATCTTTAAGAAACTTTAAGAATGTTTTGTTGACAAACTCACTGCCTTTGTCTGTTTGAAAATGTATCGGTTTGCGACTGTTAAAAATTGTCTTTACCGCTGCTACTAACGCTGTCCCAGTCTTGTTTTTCAGAGGAACAGCCCAAGCAAATTTACTAAATACATCGATACACGTTACTAGATACGAATACCCATCGTTGAATCTTTTTAAACCACGCAAGTCAATTAAATCAGCCTGGAACTGTTGATCGATACCACCTGCAATGGTCGTACGTCGTTTAAATTTTCTGCGCACCGGTTTGTGTAGGGTGTAAGTGTCCTGATGGCCTAACCACTCTTCAATTTTCTTACGACTAAGTTTGGTTGCACGTTGTAAGGAGGCGACTCCGCCATAAGCTCCAGGGCGTTTTGGGTCGTAGTAATGTTGTTTTAAAATCACTTCTTTGGCCATGCTTCCCACTTTGGCGTCTTTTTCCTTCTTCTGAGCGAATACGACGATGATTCTCGCACTTTACTAGCCACCTTTTTTCGATTAGTGGGTGTGACGGGTGGTGACTGAGGCGTTTTGTCGACGACCTCCTCTTTAAGTACAGTGGGTTGTTCGTTGGTTTGTGTTGGTGGTTTAATATCGACGAGACCTAGAGGTACGTGACTGTACTGTTCTAGTCGAGTCAAATAACGCTGTAATGTTTGTTGGTAGAGTCTAGCCTTGTCTCCGAGTGGTAAATCTTGTCGATCCAAGACAAGTTGCATTTGCGTATCCAATTCTCCCAAGTTATCTCTTAGTGCATCGGGTGGTCTATAAGGTTTTTCTAACAAACGAGGATCCATCAAAACCATTTTCTTAGCCATCTAAAAGAGTCCTTTTAGTACAGATAGTAAAGTTTTTAACAGCACACTTAAAAAACCTCCAGATTGTAAAAATTGTTTTGTTCTTTTGAGCGATAATGTCCTCTTGGTAAGCGCTCTCAAGGTGTTTTTGTAACGATGCATACGTCTCTTCTGATTGGGGGTTAGTGTAACGTTACCTTTTAAAACGTTGTGACAACATTCACAGAGTGTTCCTACCAGCTCGGGTGATGCTGTTTTCATAACAGCCTTGATGACTGGTGGTTTGGCTGTACCTAGAAATTTTAACATATCAGCATGTTTTTTTACTTTTTCTCCCATGTTACTTGGGTACGTAAACAATATGTTGCTCCTCTGGGAAGATGCTTGAACGAAGCCTTAGATTATCTGGTGTGTCTTGCCGGAGGTCAATTAGCAAATACCCGTGTGCAACTGAGGTTGCGTCCTTAAAACTATCTTGCACATAGGCAGTTTGACCTGGGTACATCTGTTTAGCTAGATTAACAATCTGAGATCCATCGCGTGGATTTTTGAAAAGCACAATGTAATGAGAATTCAAACTAATGGTTCTGTGTTCTTTGTTCTTGCCAAATAAATTTTGCACCAGATAAAATACGCTTATATTTTTATGATGAGACTTTTTTGTAAATAAACTAGTTACACGTTCGTCTGTTTCGTTCATGAGATCATCGATAATTACCAACCGTCTCTTATCACCTGTCCACTGCTCAATATCAGGCAGTCCTTCAATAAACTGAACACCAGTCATGGAATTGTATAAAGGTTGCCATTCGGAGTAACAATATAAAATTTCATCGGGTACGACTGTGACCATATCCTTGATATGTGTTAGGAAACGCTGGACAAAAACAGTCTTTCCACAAGAACTAGGGCCACTAATTAAACAGGTAAAAGGATGTGCGAATCTCGTGTCCATTGATAAGAATGATAGATCACACTTACAACCAATTATTTTATATCAAAAACCCTACACATTGTGAGATTCCAACAAAACGTGAGAATCAAACATTGTGGGAATAAAAAAAATGTTTTACACTTCCCAAATTCTTGATCAGTGGTTCTCACAATGTTTGATTCTCACGTTACTCCAAAGGTTCTCACAATGTTTGATTCTCACGTTACTCCAAAGGTTCTCACAATGTTTTACACTTCTCAAATTCTTGATCAGGGATTCTCAAATTCTTGATCAGTGATTGTCACTTTTTTTTTATTCCCACAATGTTTGATTCTCACGTTTTGTTGGAATCTCACAATGTGTAGGGTTTTTGATATAAAATAACTGGTTGTAAGTGTGATCTATCATTCTTATCAATGGACATGAGATTCGCACATCCTTTTACCTGTTTAATTAGTGGCCCTAGTTCTTGTGGAACGACTGTTTTTGTCCAGCGTTTCCTAACACATATCAAGGATATGGTCACAGTCGTACCCGATGAAATTTTACATTGTTACTCCGAATGGCAACCTTTATACAATTCCATGACTGGTGTTCAGTTTATTGAAGGACTGCCTGATATTGAGCAGTGGACAGGTGATAAGAGACGGTTGGCAATTATCGATGATCTCATGAACGAAACAGACGAACGTGTAACTAGTTTATTTACAAAAAAGTCTCATCATAAAAATATAAGCGTATTTTATCTGGTGCAAAATTTATTTGGCAAGAACAAAGAACACAGAACCATTAGTTTGAATTCTCATTACATTGTGCTTTTCAAAAATCCACGCGATGGATCTCAGATTGTTAATCTAGCTAAACAGATGTACCCAGGTCAAATTGCCTATGTGCAAGATAGTTTTAAGGACGCAACCTCAGTTGCACACGGGTATTTGCTAATTGACCTCCGGCAAGACACACCAGATAATCTAAGGCTTCGTTCAAGCATCTTCCCAGAGGAGCAACATATTGTTTACGTACCCAAGTAACATGGGAGAAAAAGTAAAAAAAACATGCTGATATGTTAAAATTTCTAGGTACAGCCGAACCACCAGTCATCAAGGCTGTTATGAAAACAGCATCACCCGAGCTGGTAGGAACACTCTGTGAATGTTGTCACAACGTTTTAAAAGGTAACTTTACACTAACCCCCAATCAGAAGAGACGTATGCATCGTTACAAAAACACCCTGAGAGCGCTTGCCAAGAGGACATTATCGCTCAAAAGACGAAAACAATTTTTACAATCTGGAGGTTTTTTAAGTGTGCTGTTAAAACCTTTACTATCTGTACTAAAAGGACTCTTTTAGATGGCTAAGAAAATGGTTTTGATGGATCCTCGTTTGTTAGAAAAACCTTATAGACCACCCGATGCACTAAGAGATAACTTGGGAGAATTGGATACGCAAATGCAACTTGTCTTGGATCGACAAGATTTACCACTCGGAGACAAGGCTAGACTCTACCAACAAACATTACAGCGTTATTTGACTCGACTAGAACAGTACAGTCACGTACCTCTAGGTCTCGTCGATATTAAACCACCAACACAAACCAACGAACAACCCACTGTACTTAAAGAGGAGGTCGTCGACAAAACGCCTCAGTCACCACCCGTCACACCCACTAATCGAAAAAAGGTGGCTAGTAAAGTGCGAGAATCATCGTCGTATTCGCTCAGAAGAAGGAAAAAGACGCCAAAGTGGGAAGCATGGCCAAAGAAGTGATTTTAAAACAACATTACTACGACCCAAAACGCCCTGGAGCTTATGGCGGAGTCGCCTCCTTACAACGTGCAACCAAACTTAGTCGTAAGAAAATTGAAGAGTGGTTAGGCCATCAGGACACGTACACCCTACACAAACCGGTGCGCAGAAAATTTAAACGACGTACGACCATTGCAGGTGGTATCGATCAACAGTTCCAGGCTGATTTAATTGACTTGCGTGGTTTAAAAAGATTCAACGATGGGTATTCGTATCTAGTAACGTGTATCGATGTATTTAGTAAATTTGCTTGGGCTGTTCCTCTGAAAAACAAGACTGGGACAGCGTTTAGTAGCAGCGGTAAAGACAATTTTTAACAGTCGCAAACCGATACATTTTCAAACAGACAAAGGCAGTGAGTTTGTCAACAAAACATTCTTAAAGTTTCTTAAAGATGAGAAAGTCCATTTCTTCACTACGGAGAATGAGGATACCAAAGCAGCTATCGTCGAACGGTTTAATCGAACCCTCAAAGAAAAAACGTGGCGTTACTTTACCAAAACCAACAGTCTTCGCTACGTCGACGTGATACAACAACTGGTCCACAACTACAACAATTCGTATCCTCGGAGTATTAAGATGGCACCGGTGGAAGTTACCCCGAACAATCAAGAAGAAGTGTGGCGTACTTTGTATTCGACCCCTGACGTCGTCGGTAGAAAAGTCTATTTTAAACCTGGTGATCGCGTGCGGATCGCCCAAGCCAGACAAACTTTTAAAAAGGGTTATACGCCGGCGTGGGCCGAAGAGTTGTTTACGATCAGCCGACAAAACCAAACAAGACCGGTTACGTACGTCCTTAAAGATGATTCGGGTGAGGAATTGAAAGGTTCTTTTTACCAAGAAGAGCTGCAACGAGTCGGCGACAAGATAGTTTATCGAATCGAGTCCATTTTGGAGGAACGCCGCGGTGGCAGGGGTGTAAAAGAATATTTAGTCAAATGGTTCGATTATAACTCGTCATTCAACAGCTGGATTTCGTCCAAACAGCTAGCGAGATATCGAGACTGATGGATATTGAAGAAGACGTGAGCACCCCAGTTTTGAGGCCACCCCCTCCCAAGACCGCGAGAACCTCGTTCTGGCCTTTTTTTGGGAAACTAGTTCCGCGACTAGAGATCGTTTTCATCATTCAGATGATCGTTATATATGTCGTCATCGGTGTCTCATTATTCAATCTGAGTCGGAGCAACGCAGAGGGACCAGACGTCAAGTTTTGGATCGCTTTAATGAGCAGTTGTCTGGGTTACATGTTACCTAACCCCAAGATAGGATGAGTTTTTACGTGACTTTACCCAGCAATGCCTCGATGAAAATATACCCAAACAATAACGCCGGTCACTTTTTCGTCAAATTGCCACAGACTATAGACTTGACTTCACGTTACGAGGTTGGTTTGGTTGAGATTCAATTTCCGAAAAGTTATTTTAACGTGCTAGAGGATGATGTATGGCTACATTATTTTCCCAACAAAGAAGATGAGTCTATACTACTCACGTTAGCAGCTGGTCTATACACGTCACCCGACACGCTGATCGACGAGTTGAATCGTTTGCTTTTAGCCACGGATGTGGATGAAAAAGCCCGAGTTAGATTCCATTTTAACAATAATAAGGCCACCTTGAATCTGTATGATCCGGAGGTTGAAGTTAGAATTAGCGAGACGTTGAAACACATGTTAGGTTTTCCTGCCTCGCTCGCCACAGACATTGACCCAATAATACGAGGTGAGACTGAAGTGCAAATGGATAGCGACATGAAAAATGTATACGTGTACTGCGATCTCGTAGCGGCGAGACCGGTTGGAGATGCCTCTGTCCCTTTGTTACGGATTGTTCCTATTTTGGATAGGACTAATGCTTCTGTTTTCAGGATTTACGACAAACCCCACTACGTACCCCTGAGCCGTTTTTCGTTTGACGCGGTGGAAATCCTTTTAACTAACGATCAGGGTAAGACTATCCCATTCACTAGCGGAGCTTCGGTGTTGACACTACACTTCCGAACTCACAGACGGTTTGATTTTGACTAGAAAAAATGGTCAGACACGTACCCATCCGACGAAACCCCAAGATGTATGAGGAGTTTTACTGCAACCAAGCTGGCCATGGGATGCCAGTATTTATCGGAGGCAGAAGTCAAAGAGGACATGGTTTGGGTAGTTTTTTCGGCGGGCTCGGTCGTATGGTTCTCCCGTGGTTAAAAACTGGAGGCAAAGCTTTACTCAGAGAAGGGCTTGGGACCGGTCTACAGGTCGCGAGCGATGCGTTAGCCGGCAGAAATGTTGGCGAGGCATTTCGTGAACGAGCGAAAGAATCTGGTCAACGTTTATTACAGGGAGCGGTTGAACACCTCACCACTAACCAATCGGGTAGCGGACTTAGAAGGAAAAGAAAAACGAGAGCTGCCCCACCTGGCGAGCCGAAACGCATAAAACGCAGTAACCGAGCTCGATCTTCTCATTCTCACCAGAAGAAGCGAAGGTACTCTGATATATTTGAATGATGGCGCTTATTCACCCCAAATCGTGTGAATGTCTTCACAGTGGTCTAGATTTGTTTAGCGTACCACTAACGCAGACAGCCGTAGAAGAGGGACAATTTGTGGAGATACATCCGTTGGCCGCCTTAGCCCCCGGAGCCCCGGTGGAATTTGTAATTTCGGGAAACGGTGAAGAATATCTAGATTTGTTCAATACTTTTCTACACGTGCGCGCCAAAGTTACGTTAGCTAATGGCGGTGCATTACCCGCTGACGCAGAGGTGGCCCCGATCAACTATTACCTGCACAGTTTATTCTCCCAAGTCGACGTTTCACTGAACGACACGCTGATTACACCCAGCGAGAACACCTACCCTTATAGAGCTTACATCGAAGCCACGTTGAATTACGGGGAGGAACCCAAACGAGGCCATCTGACATCGGCTCTGTTTTACAAAGACACGCCAAATTTTATTACGGACACAATTGGTGACAATAACAACGGTTTAAGACTGCGTCGACATATAGCGGCTGGTTCTCAGGAGATTGATATGATGGGTCGTTTACATTCAGATATCTTTGCTCAAGATCGTTACCTGTTAAATGGTGTGACAGTTAAAGTAAAACTCACTCCGTCTAAAGATGCCTTCAACGTGTTGGGACACGACCCCACCGCTGGATATAAATCTATTATAACTTATGCGGCCTTGGTTGTCCGGAAAGCTAAATTAAATCCTGCCGTCTCTCTAGCCCACGAGAAAGCCTTGGTGCGAGGTAATGCCAAGTACCCCTTGAAACGAGTTGTGCTAAAAACTTTCTCTATCCCTAGAGGTATGCTATCGTACATGCAGGATAATCTGTTTCTCAGTCAAACACCTACACGGATCGTGATTGGACTAGTCACTTCGTCCGCTTTTAACGGATCGTACACGGCTAATCCGTTAAATTTCGCTACTTTTGGTCTGATATATTTGAACGTCAGCGCGGACGGCAGAACCGTCAGTGGCAAGCCTTTGTCCATGGATTATGAACACAACCAGTACGCGAGAGCCTTCTTCGCGACGAATCTAGCTATGGGCCTGGTTGGTAAAGACGCCGGCAACGACCTCGAGTATAGACATTTTAAGCACGGTTACGCCTTATACGCCTTTGACCTCACCCCCAGTCTACTAGACGGTGACCAGTTTGAGATGGCCAAATCGGGCCCAGTCTCAGTAGAACTTAAATTCGCCGAGGTCACACCCGAACCATTACAGGTTCTCGTCTACGCCGAGCAAGACTCGATCTTGGAGATCTCGAAATCGCGCCAAGTTTTGACACACTACACCACTTAGACAATGAACACAGACGAGATACGCACCATCCTCCTGTCAGACATATTTGTTAAACGAACTGGGCTCGTTAAAGTGTTAGCTCGTGACCAATTACCTCTACGCATCGATCCGACCAAGACGGCTGCTTTCGTCATCAACACTGATCCTAGCTATCGCCCCGGTGACCACTGGGTCGCCCTATATTATAACGGACTTGGTACTTTTGAATATTTTGATTCTTTTGGCCTACCACCTACACACTCGGACCTGATTAATTTTATAGCCAGAAACTCTACTCGACCTGTTAACTACAACGCCAGACATTTACAAGATGTAGTCACCAACGTTTGTGGGCTCTACGCCATTTATTTCATCTTGATCAAAACACGAGGTGGTACTATGCAGCGGGTCCTACTACCGTTTTCGGCTAGACAACACGCCAACGATCGATTAATTACGCGGTTAGTCAGACCCTGGCTAGTGAAACTCAACCCCACTTTGATAAACAAGAGACGAAATCAATAGACAGGTGTATTTTTTCCCTCACGACAATACAGCCATGTGTCGTTGTTCCCACGCAATACATCGACGAATCACGTCGTGCCTAACACACGCTCGATGTTCGACGAATCAAATCCTAGCTAGGGCACGCTTAGAAAACCCAGATTATACGATATAAACACTTGGAAGACACTTTATTAACACACTAGATACATCTCGTTGAAAATGACTGCTCCCACCAACTGGGTCTACATCAAGAGAAGTGATGAAATGCTTAAGCCTTTGGCTAGTGGTCTGAAGGCTGCGTCTGTAAGTGTTTACCGACGCCAACCTTTACTACACGTGCGAAGAAATTTTGGTGAATCCTACCTCAAATTTCCTACCAAACACGGCATTACGTTAACTCGCCCCGAGTTTGACCATTTCTTAACGTTACAGAACGAAATCCTCGCCGAATTTGACCGATTACAACCACCAAGCACGGATACCTATCCTACTAACACTACCACGTTTGATCAGTACATCAATTCCAGCTGTTACCAACCAATAGAACCGAGTTGGTTTCCTACCACAGACCTGGCCGATGTCCTACCCCTGAAGAAGCCTTCCACTAACCTGTTTGACGAAATCATGAAGTCTAGCTGTCCAGTATCCCCAGACCCGAGTTGGTTTCCTACCACAGACCTACCCGATGTCCCTAATCTACCACAGAAGAAGAAGAAACCTACCAAGCGGCTGAGAGTTGTCCTTTAGTATTTGAAAAAATAAAAACTATATCAACTAAAACGCTTTTTTGTTACCTATATATCGTCCGTTGTATGTCTCAATGTTCGTCTAACTGTTTGTATAACTGTTTGTATAACTGTTTGTCTAAATATAACGTATACATATCGTCTTCTTGTTATCTAAATATATGTCATCTAACTATCGTCTTCCTATTGTCTCCCTATTATCTAAAAGTTTGTCTAAATGTTGTTTGTCTAACACAGCCACTACCTAAGTTGGCTATACTAATAACAATAATATATAAAAAACCACCATCTTGCAACATTTTCCTTATATAAACATCGTCTTCTTGTTATCTCAAGTCCGCTATCTTGCCTCTCCTCTTCTTGTTATCTAAAAGTCTAAAAATACCTCTTCTTGTTATCTCAAGTCCGCCATCTTGTCCCTCCTCTTCTTGTAATCTAAAAATACCTCTAAAAATAACCTCCCCTTGTTATCTCAAGTCCGCCATCTTGTCCCTCCTCTTCTTGTTATCTCAAGTCCGCCATCTTGCCCCATATACCCTCTTCTTGTTAGCTCAAGTCCACCATCTTGCGCCACCACCGCGCGCCACCATTTTTTGCTATATAAAAGTCACGCGCCACCAGGCGTTTTTACTATATAAAAGTCACGCGCCACCATCCGCGCCACCAGCGCGCCACCAGAATGCTAACCGTTTTGCGCATACCCTACTACTAGGATCGACGAAGAAGAAGAAATACAAGATTGCGAAGAACCCTTACCTTGTGGTTTATTATTGTTGTTATAAATACAAGACTGCGAAGAACCCTTACCTTGTGGTTTATTATTGTTGTTATAAATACAAGATTGTGAAGAACCCTTACCTTGTAGAATGTTATTGTTGCTATAAATACAAGACTGCGAAGAACCCTTACCTTGTGGTTTATTATTGTTGTTATAAATACAAGATTGTGAAGAACCCTACCTTGTAGAATATTATTGTTGTTATAAATACAAGACTGAGAAGAACCCTTACCTTGTGGTTTATTATTGTTGTTATAAATACAAGATTGAGAAGAACTCTTAGCTTGTAGAATAATATTGTTGCTATAAATACAAGATTGTGAAGAACCCTTGGTGTTGTTTAAATTGAATTGATAGAGAATAGCGTTCTGTGCATCCCTTGATGGGTTATAATTAGGATATATATAGCAGAGGTAGGCATCTCAGGCACTGTGAAGATCTACTTTAGAAACACTGAGCTCTCGACAGATATCTTCTTTCTTTGGTCCTTGGCCGCTGACTAACAAAACAGTCAGTGACCATCACGCCTGGTGGCGTCTCGTAGGGTAGCAACAATCTCTCCACTTTACTCGGTCGACAACCATACTTCGTGTGGTGCCGAAGCTTGGGTTCGTGCTCAGCATCTCTGACTCCACTGTTCTCTGCCAAGTGGCTTTTAGCCATCCTTGCTTTCGCTTTCCTTCTAGAGTCCATAGCATGGCAGTTCTGGTGATGGTGTCAGGGTTCTCTTCTGAGGATGTGGACAATCCAATTCCATCGTCTATCTGCTATGATGGTGCGCACCATCGACAGATATACCTTGACAAAATCATGCTTGATTTCAGTTTCAGGGTATTTTAATTTTGTAATAAGTACAGCCTGTACGTAAGTTTTATCTCTGCTGGAAGATCAATCGCCTGCAATTCCATTGAAAGAGCAGTGGGAAAATCTAACTATATTATATCTTTCAATGTTAACTTAAATTCCAAGAAAATATCGCTGTCTTATGTTATTCAGTTCATGAATAAAATGAATTTTTGTTTATCAGTGGCGTATCTACTATGTACAGGGCCCCTAGACAAAAATTAAGTGGGGATCCTCCTTAAATAATGGACCTAACGAGTATAATTTAGATACGGCAAATCTGTAAAGAAAAAAATGTAACTACTTATTCCGTCATCATCAGTAGTAGTTGTAAACCCCCCCTCCCCTTCCCCCCCCCCATCTACCCAAGGAGCAAATGCCTTCAACCAATTTGTGCCAGGTCCTCTGTCCTATGACATCCGCTCATGATCTTGCCATGTCTTCTTTACCCCTTTTCATTTCTGTCTCCAGAAATTGGGACATACCAGTTGATACAGGAGCAAAGGAAAGTGAACGGATATTTATAACGGCGAGAGTCCCTTCCAAACACTACTTTCTGGGGCGCACTCAGTGCGAGGGCTCCAGGGACATGCCCGGTCCACCGGGGTTGTAGTTACGTCACTCTTTATTAAGCTAGCTGGTGAGTTTTCAATGAGAACGTTGAAAAATTAACTTTAATCCTGGGGACACCGCGATTTAAAGTGCGGGCGGGAGAGAGTGTAATAAAATGCTCCGTTTTCACACCCTTCCCAAAAATATATTAATGTTACCACATTTGAATTTTTCCGCTACGCCTAGAAGTAGAATTTACCATCCCGCCGCCATCCGCATCCTACCCCTCTTCTTAGTGTTTATGAATGTACGGCGAGAAAATTGGACAATAATTTGAATATTTCCACTATTGCCTCTAGATTTGAAAGTATAAACACTCAGTGTTAAGAGTCCTCTTCACCAAAACACACACACAGCCCGCGTTTCTTGTCTCTAGTTGTTTCTGACGAAATCCGAAAGCGTGCCAAAAATTCAACTTGTCGCCTCGTCTGAAAGCGAGAGAGAGAGAAGGGGAAAGCGTGGAGTAAAAGAAAAAAATCGCGCCTAACTTGCACGTTCAAACTGTAAACTAACAACCACTATTGTGCAGGGGAGAGGGAGGAAAAGGAGAAATTTAGAGAATGGCTTTCTTTATAAACTACAATTGATGCCTGGAAGGATAAAGTTAATATTGTTAATATGATAGCCTTCATAGTCCCTTATAATAACTTAGATGAACCTTAGAAGACATATTTTATTAATATTGTGGTTCAGTAGAAGAAAACCATAAATGAAAGGAAAAGTACAAAAATGGAAACGACGATAAAGAAGTAGATAAAACTTATCTAGAAAGATAAAGGACAGTTGACTGTGTAATAATTACTTTTCATAATTAAAATCGCCCAATTAATAACAAAGATATTGTAAGAAATAAGAAATTTTTGGGACAGTTGGACAGACACACTGAGATCCCCACTCAATTTAAAAGTTACATTTCTGGACGCGTTGTTTGAAAGAGTAGTCAAACTGGCTTGCCTCATTTGGATTGGGTACTGCTAGTGAGGAAAGGGAGATGTAACTTTAAAGATTTGCCAGCCTAAGCGACACATAGTTTTACACAGTAATATTAAAATCAGACTGGTGAACTTATTGATAAACGTACACAAATGTTTGGGATTTTCAAAAAGAGTCAAATTTTCGACTCGTGGTTTCATTGACTAATGCACTTGATATTAGCAGAGAAAGACAGAGGTAGGACGCCACTAGAAGAATATTTGTTCACCTAGTCAGATTAAGAACAGTAGCAAAGCCTTGTGTGTGACCCATTGCCTTTGCGTCTGGACGGCGGCGATCAAGATTAGTGCCCATTGATCGCCAGTTAATCTATACTAGTGTATTATTTCACTGTTTGCGGTAAGATAAATGCTTTTATTAATATTCTTATTAATGTGTAGAGGCTAACCCAGATAGGGCGAACACAAATTTTGTGTTGTGCGACATTGCTATTGTGGAATCTTATGACATCCTAATGGAGCACATGCATGCCTAAGCAGACTATTGAAGCAGAAAAACAAAATGTAAATGGTGTTTGAATATTGCCATGCACAACAAAATATTTTGACTATAAGACCAGAAAGCTACTGGCAATTCTCTACAGGCCACAGTGTTCCAATAACTCTTGGAGATTAAATAGGAAGTCATACTACCAGAGTTAACAGATCATTAGAAAGAGAAAAGAAAAGAGGGTATCCCAGCTGATGATATAAAAGATAACTAAATTCTAAGTGACAGAGGCGTTGAAGCCATGTGGAAAAGAGCAGATACCCACGGATTGAGAAGAAGTCACAATACAATTAGGAACTGTAGCTATTGATTAGCACTTGGGCTGATCACTACGAATGTTTAACGATGTTTATTTGTTAGGTGTGGAGATGTGTATATGAGGTGTATTTAGGGAGGCATTGTTCATTGTTGCAGGGTTGCATCAACGAGTAACCAGTAAGACAAAACCTGGAGAGGAAGAGTACGAGGCAACTTAACTGTTGCTGGTATTGTGAAATTTAACTGCAAAAGCTGACTCCAGCTGAGACACGTGTGAACAGAAAGTGTCATATTTCCAGTCAACCACCGACTTGCCACGTATTGAAAGATAAGCCTTCGTTTTGAGGGCTAATGATTTCTCATTTCATTCTTAACCTCCACACTGAAATTAAACGTTCTAGTGACATGATGAAAGGAACAGTTCTTCCAACTAGTGACCCTTCTTAATACATTGTTACTACAGCCAGGGATACAAGTACAGAAACATTTTAATAATATCATTTCTTGGACAAGATGTCCATCCACTGTATTTACCTGTGTACATAACCACATTTATTTTGAGTTTAACCTTCCTGATTCAAAACATTTGAGAGTCAGGAAATTAAAATTGTAAATTAATCCTATAACTTTAACCACTGTCTTACTTGAGTTTATTAGATTGAGTTACAGTTGTGTTAAATTTGTTATCATACATCACACATACATTACCCTAGACACGTAGCCATATAAATTAATAGACTTAAAATATTTCGCAGAGTGAGATCATAGGGTGGTAGCAGTTAGGTACCCTGAGAATACATCATCATCAACTATTAGACTCAGGGACTTACATAACTGGACCTCACTCTGTAGACAATTAATAATAAGTAACATCTTTCTTCTTCCATCCTTAGCCATCAACCGGCAAAGCAGTATGTGGCCAGTACGCCTAGTGGCGTCTTAGGGCAACAACAAATTGATCAATCTATCGCTGTTTCCACCACGCCTAGTGGCGTCTTTGTGGAACAAAAACAGACCAAACAATCTATCATTGTTTCCGTAATCAGATTGGTTGGCAAGCAGGTGATCAGCCCACTGTGCGAAGTTTTTACGGGATGGGGGTAAACAGCCCCATGCCCATACCCTCCTTAGTCGCTTTTTACGACATGCGTGGTAGGGTGCAGTGTTACTATTCTTTGCTCCCCTTTCGGGCCCCGGTAACACACGGGTGAATAAGTAACATAAATAACATATAAACCCACCACAGAGAGGTTAGTCCGAAATTACCATAGCTTAAAAATTCTTTACTTTTTCCTTCCTCCGTCACATAGATATTACCTAATCACCCCCTTTGATCTACCGGTAAAGCGCCATGACCGGTTGCTAATCCCTGATAGATAGTGTCAGCAATATTCAATAATATACTCAGTTGCCGATATTTATTTCTGGCAGTATCTCTCCTCAGCATACATTTTGCTTGAAATGAAGAGTGAAATGTGTTGTTCAATGCCACCCAAATTAGTCGCCCACATCTTTAGAGTAAAGATTATGTTTAGGGTTTGGTTTATGACTCTTAAACTTAACCCTTACCCGTTATTACTGCGTCTCTGAATTCTTTTTTAAGGCCGTATCCCACATACGTTTCACAGTTCGTTATTTCAGCCTCCATTTTATATAGGGAATTGAATCCCAGTGATAAAGTATCAAATAACGGTATTACAAAGATTGTCATGTTTCGCTATTAACGAGGCATTGAACCATCACTTAAACTGAGCGTCGCGTTTGAAGCTTACGTCAAAGCACCCTATGTGCTGTAATAGTGGAACCATCACTTTCACACAATCATGTTGCAAGTGGAATGAAAGTTTAGAAACCTAACCATACTAGGTCCAACTTTTTATGAGGTGGGGTGAACAGTTCCATTCTGTTACGGTGTGAATTTGTATCTGAACCAGAGGTGTGTACAACAACGAAATGTCAACTTGAAACAGCCAATTATAACTAGTTTAAATAACCTCCGTGAGTAGTTAATTCACACATAAAGCTTTATTAACACATCCACTGTATTTCCACATAACGTGATATTTTAGTACGCTCTCCATATTTGAGCACTATATATATATATATATATATATATATATATATATATATATATATATATATATATATATATATATATATATATATATATATATATAATATTAACGGCAATCAACTCTTGGATTATCCACGCAAGGTTATATGTAAGTATTTTCCATATTAATCTCCAGTCCAATTATTCTATTAATATTTCCTTTCGCTCCTTCAATATGTGTCACTGTATTTAATGGCCACATAAATGCAATACTCATAAACACATTCGTCCACAGCGCCGTTCTATATTAAATACATATCAGAGACGGGTCAAGGAAGAATCACGTCTCAACACTTTCATAGTACGCAGAAAAAAAAACCATTGTCGCTTGGGCCCATCCAAGGCGTAATATCCGCTAATGCTTAGCGACTAATCATCGTGAGCACTATATGTGCTCAAAATACAAAATCCCCAAGTGGTGCGCTATGTTCGCGACACTTCTTAGCTGCCTCTATAACACACAAGGAAGGGAAACCCGAGGCCTGTAAACAGTAAATAAATATTAGACAAACATAAAGGTATGTTTTCAGGCACTCGTAAGAAATAAAGAAGTAGAAAACTAGACAACAGAAAAACAACAGACGTGAGTGGCTTACCCAGGACTCGAACCCAGGAATTTCCGTGCGACAACCCCGCCTAGCTATGCAAGCGAATCACACTATCCTCCCTGCCATCTAGGCATCACCAAAAAATGATGTTTCGATGACGTGTCATTAGTGCGACCAGCAACACATAACACCGGAAATTTACCATGGGCAGTCCAGCCTATTAATGACGCAATCACTTCTGTTGTTCCCCTATTATACAGTATAGGTCAGACTACACAAGACAAAGACCTTAATACTGTGTCTGTACTTACTGTTCTTAGTCTTCTATCATTTACTAGACACAGTATTAAGGTCTTTAATAAATAAATAAATATTACACACATAAAAGTTTAAGGCACTCGTGAGAAATAAAGAAGTTGAAAAATAGACAACACAAAAACAACAGAAATGATAGGCTTGCCGGAGAACCGAACCCAGGACTATCCGAACGGCAACACTACCTAGCTACGGAAGCGAAACACACTATCCTCCCTGTCAACTAGGCACTATAAAAATAGTGCTTCGTGGATAGGGAATATTAGCTTGATTTTCCACACGCAACACCGGATGTGTACCTAGGGCGATCCAGCCTAATTAATGACGCAATAACGTCCGCGGTCCCCCCTATAGACAAGCTCACTTTAGTCGACCTTTTACGGAATTGTGGTGGAAATAGTCGTCCTGTTCTTTATTTCTGTCCTAGGAGACCCCTAGGAACTACTCTTAGAATGTAATACTTAGAATGTAAAATTTAGAATGTAATAATTATAGCGTAATACTTAAAACGCAATACTATTAAAGTGAAATTTAGAACGAAATACTTTTAATGTAATACTTAGAATGTAATACTTAACTTCTTTAATTTTTCTCTGGATGGGATTACAAGAGCCGACTAATATGAGGTTGTGCATGGAGCAGGAAACCTTATTATGTCAAACTAATTGTTACACAAACTACAACTACAAGAGCACATGAATACGTTATTGCAGATTTCTGTGACGGTATTGCCTCCCCTGCTCTGCAGTAGTGGTCCAACAAGAGTATCTAATATGGCTTCCAAGGTATCTACCTTCGCACAAGATTACTCCTGGCAGAGATGTAGATAGAAGGGTGATGACACTTCTATTACAAAGGGAATCTTCAAAAGATATTCAGAATAAGCGAGAACAATACTGCTTTGGCTGAGTATGTTAACTCTGTAATTCTGCCGACGCTTTTGTGAAGGATTTAAGCACTTATTACTTTCAGCTCGTTTAAGCCCCCACCCCAAATTTACTAGGATCGAATTAAAGTAAATTTTGCTCACTCGGTCGTTGTAACATTATCTTACATGACGCAATTTTTGGTCGCGCGGTAGCAGTAATAATATGAGTCATGAGTAGCTTGCGTTATCATTGGGGGATTTCAATAGTTTATGAAATGCAGGAATATTATTGGTTTAAGAGCGACGCCAAGCGATGACGTAGGGCGTGGGTTCTGGCGGGATCCCTTGGATAAATAACAGGGTAAATCATTAGCGGGTCTCTTTTTGCCTCCAGAAATTCAGCCGTGTAAACAAAGTCATTTTCGATTGCTCTTAAAGTGGGAAATTCGAATTGGGTATGTTCATATTTTAATTTAGCGTGGTACTTATAAATCGATTCTTAATAGAACCTTAGCAAGATAACGTAAGTTTCTCTGCAGGGAGTTAAATTACTTTTATATAAACGAAAGCGCCATCAATTACTATCTTAGAGATATAATGTAAATGTAAGTGTGCATATAATGTTTTTCTAGGTTAAGCTAGTTCGATCTTTGGTTGTTGGGGTAGCTTTATGATGTTATCTGTGTGAGTATAGCGTTTGGATACGCGGGCGCTTTGTCATAGGTAATCGGCAGACTGGGAAAATCGCAATGCGATTATGATAAGGGCAGAGTAGATACACGGGAGTAATTGTGTATTTTTAATTAATTGGGGCTATTACTTTGTTATATAGTCAGAAGACAGGGGTGTACTTAATATTTCCTTATCTTTTGATCTATAATATTTGCAGCGTAAATACGCTTGCGAAATTAATTGTAGAAGGTTAAGTCCTTAGACTTTATCAATATGGTAATTGCGAGGGTCAGATATATATATGTAACCTCGATTTGTTTATAAATTTTGCAGTATAAATATGCTAGCGTAATTTGTGTACGTTATTTCATTGTTCATTTTATTGTTGTGTAGTCAGAAGACAAGAGAGGTAATTAATATTACTGAGACGGGAGTTCATCGTTCTTAGTTTATATTGTGTAAGGTGATGAGCATCAAAAGTCAGCCTGTAAAAATAAAGTAGGGCTAGGAATTTAGTACAGGAGTTTCCTTAAGTTTGAATTGTTGTGACTCCGTGGCTAGACGGGCGTAACAAAAGATTTAGGTCAGCCGTGTCTGGGAGTTTTATTACCAGACCGATGTTTACTTTGGAACGGGGTAGAGAGATCAAGAGGGAATTGTATGGGAGGCTGACTTTGGGCATAAATATTTAATTATCGCTGGGCATAGATTAGTAGGGGATTGAGTGGGGCGGTCTTTATTTAGGTGGTTATATGCTATGGTTGAGATCTGTTGGAAGTTGTTGTACATTAGTTGTTATTTGTTTCGTTGTCAGCAGTTTCACGGCACAAATTGGGAAGGTGTAATCTGCCTTCCAATTTACAAGCCAAGGGCTCGAGATATCGCCAGAGGTGAAGAGCACTGGTGACGCGGTGGTTACTGGCGTCAAGTACGTCTGCAGCAGTAAAAAGAAGCCGTTCAATTGCAGCGAAGCCTTCTTCAGCGTGAAAGGAATTTCTAAAAAATCCCGAGCTCTAAGCTCATACCCACACACCGAAACAAAGGCGCGTGGCCTGGTGTTGTCGTTTGGTGTTGGTGGCCCTAAACCCAAAAAGGGGTAACCGGGCAAGTGAATTAATTTCGTCAGTAGTGAAGCAGCTACATTCCGAGTCAAGTATTCAGTCTGAAAACCCAAGTCATCAGCTACAATATTCGTTTGGAGGAGAGAGGGTCAAAATTCCTTCCAAATGCACTAGAGAGAGAAGGGGAGTAGCGGAGAAGCCTATCAGTAGGAACCAGGAGTGTCAGACAGACACTGAACAGAGACATACTTATAAATTAGTCATTCAGATTGTGTAGGACTTTGAAAAAGTTCAAATCAGCTTTCGGTGTAGGCAGTTAGTTAGGTCTACAGCTAAACAGTGGTGTTAGTTAGTGGCGTGTATATCGCCTACAGCGTTTGTAGCTGTGTAGGCAGTTAATTTAGTCATCGTCAGTAGGACAGTGACAGTGGTAACCTTAGGCTAGTTAGTAGTGGTGGCTCTGAAGTTAGAGACCCCACCGAGTAAATTCGTTTGTTTAACCCTTAACTTTCTTTCCTGCAGGCTGAGGGGAGGGTGACATTGTGGGTTTACCATTTGTAATCATTTTAATTGGTTGTTCTTTTCAGGTGTGCGAACACGCACTTTATTTATTTGATATGTACTTAATTTTGTGGTGTAAATAAACTATAAACTTCATACTGGATCGGTCTCTCTCTCTCTCTCTCTCTCTCTCTCTCTCTCTATATATATATATATATATATATATATATATATATATATATATATATATATATATATATATATATATATATATATATATATATATATATATATATATCTAACTATACTGTACGTATATATTTGTCTGTACAGTGTGTCTGTGGTCTTAGTTAAACCTTATCTCCTTTTTTTTAAAGCTATTATTGAAGTCACGAGTGGCGAGGGAGAGTCCATCTAGGTTCCCACCCCTCGAAACGAATAGTCTCATCTTTCCACATTCACTGTCATTTAACATCAAAATCTATCTTCTCGATCTTTTCTCATACTAGGGTCTTGTCTTACACTCAGACTTAACTCTATACTTAAATCCACTTCGTGACAGTCAGACTATATTCCTATATTCCCACGCAATTTTGTTATGAATCTAATCAGAAAGATCCAATCATTTCAGATCATGCAGATAAGGTGTGATGATTTTAAAAAGTCCCACGTGAAATAAGGTGCGTATCTGCAAAGGTCACGTATTACCATATATGGACATCTGATGCCTTTCATACACTCTCACAGGCAGATCGGTAGACACACTTGATAGCCTGGGTAAGCTGTAATACTTATTACTTTATTAGAAAGTAATGTTGTCATAACAAGTCGACCCGAAAGCGATTATGTCGCACTCGTCTGCCCACATGTGTCACACAGACAGTAATCTCGTTATCTGTCGTATGAGTACGCAAAAACTCCGTGTCTGCCAATCTGGGTTACCAAACGAGTCGTCTTATTAGCGGTTCAATCTAAACACGCCGACGACTATCTTATCTCAGTTGCTCACCGCAAGCTAGGATGACTGGGTAACAAACAGGTGACATCACAGAGAGGAGTGTCAACAAATGTTTGCACCTACAAAATATTTGCCACACAAGCAGAAAAAGAAAGAAAGAAAGAAAAGTGCGACAATTGAGAGCAAATAATAAAAATCAGTACCACTAATGTACCGATACTTCCGGAGTGAAACAAAGATCGATAGGGGCAGCCCCGTTTTGTCACATACCCTCTCTCCTAAGAGATTTGTAGAATATCTAGCTATGTGGCGGTCACTTCTCGATGGGTTCTGCTGTCTACCGGGTTCTCTCTTTCTCGTAGTGTTGTCCTCTCTTCCTTTATCTCGGTGGCGAGTGACTGAGTTTCTCGCTTGGCAGTGTGTGCAGTTTTCAATGTACTCACGCACATCTGCCCACCGTCTAGGCCAAAAGTAATCTTCCTTAAGGTTACTCATAGTATTTCCTACTGAAACATGTTCTCCTGATGATGATACATGAGCCGCTTTCATGACGTAGGGTCTTAAGGGGAGATGCATCACTAGTTGCTTTCCTTGCCTCGCCCGTCGAAAAATAATTCCATCTTCGGTGTGGAACGTTCCAGCTGAAGCATGGTTTATCTTGAACTGACTCTGTTCAGAGTATGGCGCTAAAGTAATGTCTTCCATCTGCGCTCGTCGTAACTCTGCTTTACTACACAGAAATGTCGAGTTGAGGTGCGAGTTATCCAACTTTGGTTGTTGGTTACTCTGCTCAAACTCTTTCTTCGTAGTTTCATCCTTCTGGTTGTCCGAGCTATGGCTAACAGAGCAATCTCGCACAAACTGTCGAACATCATGTCGCAAACCTGGCCAGAAGTAATTCAAGTAGAGATGGCTACTGTTTGTGTGTGTGTCGAAACAATGCTTCGAAACAGCGCTGAGTCCGACAGATTCGACACATAGCCTGCTTGTTGTATCGAAACAGTTTCAGTTCCTGTTTTGCAGAGACACACTGTCTCACTGTCTCACCTTCCGTGGGCCTATGTAAAATTTGAGTCAACCGTTCGGGACATTAGTATGGAATATCAAACATGTCATATTTTTCAGGGATGTGTTATGATGACTTGATTTTACAAGTGATATTATTTTTGCTGAGAAGTTATAGACACTGGAAATCGTGTCAGTGCTGCAGTTGTCAATGTTTTAGGCACTATGTTAAAGTTGAAAGTGTCCATGTGTTCGTATAAATGTAATTAGCTCTGCTGATATCTGTGTACTCGGTGTGGATTTGAATCATAATCTACCAAAACTAGCTTACTATAGTTTGATATCATGTGTTATTATTACTGTTATTTTTATTATTATTTTCACTTATACTGCAGCTATCATCATATCTCCGTTTTTATTTCATCATAATGAAGACTTGTGTAAAAATTTTGAATTGTGGTCACACGAAACGCCATAGATTTTCACACACGCCAGTAGCGCGCAAGAAAAAACAGAGATTGTCTCACACAGTTCATGTATACTGTCTATAAGAGACTTCTTTCTCCCCGATACGGGCAAAAGTGCCGCTGTGCCATTGTGTCGAAACAGTGTGTCGACACAGTTTAAATCACTGTTTCGAATGTCTCGAAACAGCTGAGTGTGTCGATTTGCCCACCTCTAAATTCAAGGAGACCTGTTTTACCAGAGCATATGAACCTTTATTGGGATGGGGCATGGTTAAATGCATTTCCTGCATGAGGCGGGTGCGATAGGGGAATGGGACAACTAACTGTCTCTTATTCCCCACCCGTCTATATACCAAACCTTTCTCCCTGTAATATGCTCCCAGGGGAGTATGGGTGTAATTACCATACAAATTGGAAAAGCAAGGCTTTAGGGTTTGATCTGCCCTTTGTGCCTGCTTCAGCTCTGAAATATTTAGGCTGTGTAAAAATGACAACTCAGGGGCCGCTGAGGCATGTCCTGGGTTCTCTATCTTTTGTGTCGGCCTGGAGTATGCCTGGGGGTCATGTTTCCCTATCGGCCCCCTGATGAGGCAAGTGACACTATAAGGGCCGGGTTTCGGCCTCTTACAGTCCGATGTGAAATGCGTGTCAGTTTTGCACGATTTACAATATCGTCTTCCAGTTCCCTGTGCTGAATTGCTCTTTTTCTGCCTCTGGTGATCTTGTGGTTGTTTTTGCTGTTGGTGGGCTGTTTTGTGTGTTGTGTTGTCCGTACTTTTGGAGTTATCAACTGGGTGATCCTTCTGTTTGGGGTGACTATCGTGGGGGCGCCTTCTAGACGGATTCACTTCCGACTGGGCGCTCTGGCACCTATCGGCAAACTGTACCACCTGCTCAAGAGTTTCAGCCCCATGCTCCGCCGGGAACCGTCTCATGTCAGGGGTAAGCGTGTCTTTGAACTGTTCCAAGACAATCATCTCCTGCAACCCTTCATAAGATTCATCAAAGGTGCTGAGAGATCCCCACTTCTCCAAGTACGTTTCTAGTCGTGTAGCAAATTGTCTATACGATTCATCTTTCTTTCGTTTCGCCTCACGGAATTTACCACGAAAAGTATCTGCATTGAGCATGAAACGCTGTAGCAGAGCTTTCTTCAACATGTCGTAGTTGTTTTCTTCAGTGGGCATCTTGAGAAACACATCATAAACAGATCCCCCAAGACTCTGGAATAGCTTCATGTTGAATCTCTCTCTCTCTCTCTCTCTCTCTCTCTCTCTCTCTCTCTCTCCAAGCCATATGTAGCTGCTAATGATTTAAACCTAGAGAGATAGATGTCTATTTCTTATGAAGCCTCAGAATAGACATCTAGTTGGAAGGATACTGCACTATGTGCCACCACCTGAGTGGTGTTTCCTCCATCGCTATTTTGAGAACTGACAGACCCGCCATTGTTAGAACTAGAATCAACTCTTCTTCCTTCGATTTCCAATTCCTTCATTCTAATGGCGTGGGCTCTGTCGGCCTCCTTTTCTTGGAATGCTCTCTCGCCCTGTTCCTTCTTTTCTGCTCTTTCGGCCTGTTTCTTTTCCTCAGCAAATGCCCTCTCGGCCTGTTCCTTTTTTTCTTGGAATGCCCTCTCCTTTTTTTCTCTCTGCGGCTTCGTGTTCTGCTTTGGCTTATTCGTGTTCTCTGGGCAGTTTTCTTTCCTGGCGCTCCACGGCTTTCTCTGCCTCCATCCTGTCCTTTTCCTCTTTATCTTTTTCTTTCTGTTCTCTCACCGAAGTAAGCACGAAGTCAGAAAGTTCTTTGGCTGAAAACCTTAGTTCGCGGCCGAGGTTAAGGTAAAATGCATGGAGGTTTTGGGACTCTGCCATTCTGAGCGAAAGGTCTGTTTACAAAGCTACACAAATGCACAACAGCTACTAACACTACACACCAAATTACAACAATGAATTTGCTTCACCAAGTGAACTTCTTATTTCTTTAACTTTAGTTTACAAGAAATTTTGTTTCTTTCACTTATTCGATTATTCTTTACACCGTTACTTTTACTGTTATTTTTAAATGCAATGTATGATCAGTCTTACAATTACACACTCTCTTGACACTATTATTTCAGTCAATCTGAAGTTTATGTCAGTCGTCTAGGGGAATTACTAGACAAGTTCTATAACCCCGGCGCGTGTCGCTAAACTGTGAATTATCACGCTTGTGCGACCGCGTTCAATCCCAAGTCGAGACCCCAATTGTGACGGTATTGCCTCCCCTGCTTTGCAGTAGTGGTCCAACAGTGGCCAAAACTCAAAAGTATCTAATATGGCTTCCAAGGTATCTACCTTCGCACAAGATTACTCCTGGCAGAGATGTAGATAGACCGCTCCACCTATGTCCCAGTCTTGACATATGGATGCGAGTCGTGGGCAATGACTACAAACCACAAAAGCCAGATCCAAACCTCAGAAATGAGGTATCAGAGGAAAGTGGTTGAAGTAACAAGAAGAGATGTGGTCCGCAACCAGACGATCCGTCAAGGCCTAAAATCCCATCCGCTGCAGACACAAATAGAACAGTCCCAACTAAGATGGTTTGGCCATGTCTGCAGAATGGGAGAAGATCGGCTACCACGACAAGCATGGGAAACAAAGAGCCAGGGATCCAGACCTCCAGGACGACCCAGAGTCCGCTGGGAGGACAACATTAGACAATCTTTGAAGGACCGAGGACTAGAATGGAACCAGGCCAGGAAGAAGACAGCTGATAGAATGGTGTGGCGCTCTCTCTTCCAAACCTCTACACCTTAAGGTAGAAGGGGAACGACTAAGTAAGTAAGTAAGAGATGTAGATAGAAGGGTGATGACACTTCTATTACAAAGGGAGTCTTCACAGGATATTCAGAATAAGCGAAAACAATACTGCTTTGGCTAAGTATGTTAACTCTGTAATTCTGCCGACGCTTTTGTAAAGGATTTAAGCACTTATTACTTTCAGCTCGTTTACGCCCCCACCCCTGATTTACTCAGTGGGATTCTATTATTCTAGTATAGCTCTGTTTAGAGTGTGTACTGTAATTTAACTGAGACAAACATGCAGTAACTTTAAAATGATTAAATCGAAGTTAAATTTGTAACATTACAAATAACAAAATTTAATAATCACTTTAGGTTTTAAATTTGGAAAATAATTTGAATAGTTATGAATCAAGAAAGTTATCATCACAATATTTAGAGAATGTGAGATGTTACAAGAAGTTCAAGTGGCAGCATAGATTTGAACTTAGCTGCCAATGACGATTCTGCTACTTCTTATGGGTTGGTTTTTTTCACTCTGCTCGCGCCCGTCTCTGATCAAGGTTGTTGGGGGTAGCTCGTTTCCCAGAAACGTCAAGGAGAGTCTACTACGTGCGTCCTGCGTCTTAAAGCTTAGGTAACGGTTCCCTTCTTGTTCCAGAGATAGTACTTTCTGCTGGTACCACCAATAACTATGGGGAAAGAATAGAACGAAACGCTCTTCTGAGTATGGCGTTTTCCACCCCATAGTTATGGGTTCCTATCTTCCCATACCACCATCCAAATTACTCAGACTTTACCCTCGACGAGAATTAAATTTAATCCCTCGTGATAAAACTTTATTTACATTTAAATAGAATAGCTTTAGCTTTACATGACATTTAAATGAAAAGGTTAATAATACAGATAGGGTTTGTTTACATATACATCTCCACTGATTGAAAAGTGTTCACAATATAAATTGAATATGTTTTCATTTATGTTTTACACTAATTGAAAAGTTTGAAACTTCCATTACTTTAAAATGAATATTTTCACATAGACATTTACACTGGTTTAAGCTTAAAAACTTACATTAATTTTAACGTGAATATGTTTATAGGGACATTTACACTGCGTTGAAAATGTAAGTATTATACTTAGAATGTACATCATTTCTTTCATCTTTCCCTCCCTGCTCCATAGGGAACCTGGAACTACTGTATGCTTTTAGTTCTCTTTACAAAACTAGCAGTAAAGAAATCACCAGCCCGTGCAGTGGTGGTTCATGAATCATCATTCTATATACTGAGGTTGCCAGTCTCAAATGACTTGGGCGTCCTGTAGCAATTTTCACACATTAAAATTCACATGGTAATATATATATATATATATATATATATATATATATATATATATATATATATATATATATATATATATATATATATATATATATATATATATATATATGTATATATATATGTATGTGTGTGTGTGTGTGTGTGTGTGTGTGTGTTAGTTCACATGGTATTAATGAAACATAGAATGAAAAATGCACTACTTACGCCAATCTTGGCTACAGACTTGTTGCTCAGATGAATAAAAGAGACGAGTCGGTCTCTTACACGCGTCTGGGGTGTCTTTAATTTGACAATAGATTCCCTCTCTGACTCCGTGTGTTTCTTCAGTTTCCTAGTCTCGGTGTTCCTTATTAAAATGTACAGATTTCTTGTACTTTATAAGTCTTATTTGGTTCTCCAATAATAGGTCCGGTTAAAAAAAAGGAATTATGAACTTCACTCTGGCGAGGTCTGATGTTGTCTTGGCGAGCGTGACATTCGCAGTGAAATAAAACTGCGAAATGGTCAGACTATATTACTATCTTCCCGCGCATTGTTGTTATGAATCTAATCAGAAAGATCAAATCATTTCAAATCATGCAGATAGGGTGTGATGATTTTAAAAAAGTCCCACGTGAAATAAGGTGCGTGCCTGCAAAGGTCACGTATTACCATATATGGACATCTGATGCCTTTAATACACTCTCACAGGCAGATTGGTAGACACACTTGATAGCCTGGGTAAGCTGTAATACTTATTACTTTATTAGAAAGTAATGTTGTCATAACAAGTCGACCCGGAAGCGATTATGTCACACTCGTCTGCCCACATGTGTCACACAGACAGTAATCTCGTTATCTATCGTATGAGTACTCAAAAACTCCGTGTCTGCCAATCTGGGTTACCAAACGAGTCGTCTTATTAGCGGTTTAATCTAAACACGCCGACGACTATCTTATCTCAGTTGCTCATTGCAAGCTAGGAAGACCGGGTAACAAACAGGTGATATCACAGAGAGGAGTGTCAACAAATGTTTGCACCTACAAAATATTTGCCACACAAGCAGAAAAAGAAAGAAAAGTGCGACAATTGAGAGCAAATATTAAAAAGCAGTACCACAAATATACCGATACTTCCGGAGTGAAACAAAGATCGATAGGGGCCGCCCCGTTTTGTCACAATTTCCTAACACATGAATACGTTATTGCAGATTTCCTGCATGGTTAGGTGTGGGGGGCTGCATGCTTCTTAAGAAGCGAAATGGGAATGGTGATGATCATGACAGGAATCTGAACCACAATTAGCTTTATACAAACCTAATTCTTGTATTGAAGAAAGTTATCCTTTCTTAAATACTGAGGTCTCACCGTGGAAGAAAAAATAACTCTTTAAAAAAATAAAAACAAGCAAAACCGTAAAGCTGATGCCTCCTTTATTGTATTCTTAACACTCACGCGTAGTCATCAGTTTCTAGTGAGTACGCACCAACTTATGTTGATGTTAGTTTTTATAAATGTCACCTGTCACGCACGTATTTGCACAATTTGGTGTAGATGAATTCGTGCGTGTTTGTGTCCAAGCAAGCGAGATGACGTCGGAGGTTAAAAAAGGGAAGCTAGCATCTCATGCCAGACATTGAGTCTGTTGCCTATATTTCTATAAATACCCAGTGTGTTGGGTTAAGTATTCTTCTGGTACAATGACTTCTTGGTAGAAGCCATTGTCGGCTTACACTACACGTAAGTCCGAACCAGTTTTGGTAAGGAGTGAATTGTTTACTTGAACTTTCGTGTCACCATCCTTCGTTGGCATCTAGCTAGCACCTTTCTGCAAAGTGGTGTTATAATGGATCAACGGGAACTTTCACTGAAAGCATTTTAATATTATAAAGGATTCAAGGCTTCATCCTTTACGGTTTATCGACTTGTAATATTATGTGGATTGCCGTCGCACAAGTCACGGCGACGAAGAGAGGTTAGCCAAGCATTTGGACATAACCTTCGTTGTTTATATTATATGCAAGTATGTATGGATCTGCCATGTCAGGGGTACCAAGCTACTAAAGTACCCGACCAGAATTGTAGGACAGAATCAATATATTCATTCCAAGATTTATAGTTGAATAGTCCTAACGGTCATGACATTGACGCAAGGTCAAACCCTGATCTTATGTGAGGAAGTTATTATGATGCCTGTACCATGCCTATATATATGCTACATGTACGTTTGCTGTGGAATCCATGTTGAAGTACTGTAACCTGTTGTCGTCAACGTATTTCGTCCTAAATAAATTATGATGTCAGTAAACATAACGAGTTCGTCCCTATACACATTGGCACTCGTTGACGAGCCTGTTTGTTACAGCTTATCCTAGCTTCACGTATCAGGAGAGAAACATTCGCGTTCTTATTCTCAAGTACAAAGAGCATCGCCCGTGTTGGACCGTTGTCACTACGACACCATCAACATCTTCTGGTCAGCGGTTCACACCCCAATAAAAGCGAGGCTACAACTATGGCGGCGCAGTGTGGTCTGAAAATATCCATTTTTTCAGTAACGGAATCGAACTCAATTCAAGTTTCAAACTCGGTTGAATAGAATAATGCTGTCTTTCAAGGCGACAACATCCTGGACTTGGAAGCTATTTTAACGGTCATCGTATATCAAGGACAACCCAGGGACTTCAACTTCAAGTATCAATATGGGACTCTGTCATTATGTTACGCCAAATAGAGGCTCAAACGTGCAGTTCTGGATGCGAGGAATATTTTTTCTTGTCCTAAGATAAGTAACTAGGCTGTATGTTTATTACACCGTTTTACGTTTAGCTGTGCCTTATCTTAGTAATATGTCCACTACTTTTTATTCATGTTTCATGTTTCATGTTCTATGTGTTTAAGTGAGAGATTGGGCAGGAGACTTATGACGGGTATATACCAGTTTCACCACAGGTCCGTCTTAAGCGTTCTATGGGAATTATTTTGCAGACTTCCCTCGGTGGAAAGTTCCTACGCGTAAGCGTAGAAGGATTCTAGGTCCACTGTGTTTGGTAGTCTGTGACAACAAGAACGTATTACACACACTTAGAGAAAATTAATTGAAAATTATTTGATCAAATCAAAATGTCGTCGCTTGAATATTTTATGAAGCAGGCAAAATCCGTTGGGATGGCTCCTGACGAAGCGAAAGCATTCGCACCATCAGAATACAAAAAGGCTCAAGAGATAGAAGCTGAACAGAGAAAATTAGAACTTCTCAAACAAGAAAATTTGAGATTTGAAGCAGAAGAAAATGAAAAGAAGAGGATATTTGAGTCTCAGGAAAATGAGAAACGGTTTCAGCGTGAAGCAGATCAGAAAAGATTGGAGGCGGAAATTAAACAAAAAGAAACAGAAGAAAGGAGATTGCTAGCTGAAGAAAATACAAAAAAATATCAACTTCAAATTCAACATGAAAAAGAAATGAAGGAATTAGAATTTAATCACTTTCGATTATCTCAGGAGGCTAGTGCTCAAAAGTCTCAGGAGGGCCAAAATTCGTCTAAACAAGGGAATATTAAAAATTTTCATTTAATATTACCAAAATTTAATCCTCCGTCGGACGATGTGATTCATTATCTACATAGGTTCGAGGCAACATGCGAGGCCTATCACGTGGAAAAATCTCAATATTGTGTAAAATTATCAGAATTACTTACAGGTGAAGCTATGTCAGTATATCATATTGCAACTACTGCTGATAAAAATAACTATGAGGCTCTCAGAGCTGCTTTACTTGTTAAATATCAAATGACAGAGAATGAATATCGTTTAAAATTCAAATCTATGCTGCCACAAACGGGAAAACATTTTAACGATTTTATTGATCAAATAGCACTTACATTGGATAGATGGATCGAATTATCCAAGACGGATAAAACTTTTGACGCATTGAGAGATTTATTATTACGCGATAAAGTTTTGTCCTCGGTTAACCCGGCTTTTCTTGCTTTTTTGCACGAACATAAGCATTCAAACATAAATGAAATGCAGCAAACCTGTGTACAATACTGTACCGCACACCCAAACTTGAATTTTGGGAATACTCAGTTTAAAGATGAATTTCCCGTTGCTTTTGCAATGCAACAGGATTATCGCAGACGCCATCGCTCTTTAAGTGATGACAGAAACTACAAAAAGGGAAATAACGAGAATTTCAATTCTTGTAATTCTTATAAGGGGAAACAATTTCAGTATTCTTCTCCATATAACAATTCTTGGGGTCAATCTCACAAATCTAGAAATTGGGATAACAATAATTGTGGAAATTATCAAGTAGGTACTTATAAACAAAATTGGCGATCAAAATCTCAGAATCCTAACTATAGACAAGATTCTTGTAATAGATTTTATGGTCAAAGCCATAACAGTGATAGCGCTAACTATCGTTCAAATCAATACGGTAACACAAGCAGAAACGATAATAATGGCAATTTTGGGAATGATAGTCACAATCGATCGCGACTTAGAGATAGATCTTCTAGCAGAGGGCCACGCCATCAAACTAATGTAGCTATTGCTGACACACAAGGTAACAAAGAGAATCATACGATTAATGACACGCATAATGCAATGTCTTGTATTGATCTTGATCAGGTAAAAGCTTGTCCAGAATGCTCGACTCTATAGCCCAGGGCGATCACGACGCTCCGTTGCGGACATGTGTTACCCAGTCTACCAACTGTGTGTACGGCCATTTCAGCTCACAATGGAGAAGGAAGACTTGAGTTCAATCGTGGTTTCCTAAATTATATTCCATGCTCTGTTCTTTTCGATTCAGGCTGTTCAACAATCGGCGTCAGGAACTCTTTGGTGGACCCTGCATTTGCCACTGGAAATACAGTTAAATGCCGCACGTTTGGAGGAACTGTAGAAACATTTCCCACAGCTATAATTAATATTCACACTCCATTTTTTTCAGGAAATGTACATGCATGTCTCCTCCCGTCACCAGTTTGTGACATAATACTTGGTCGGATACATGGCATTAAAGAGTGTACCCCACAGCAAATTGCTAATTGGGAAAAGCGACATATACATACTGCTAATGCAGTTGTAACTAGAGCACAAGCTCATGATATGTTGCAAGATACACCTACTGTACCTACTGTCCAAGGTAATAATAATGATGTTAACACTCCTATTTCACAGAAGTCATTTATGACATTACAAAAGAATGATGTTTCTTTGAAAAAAAATTTTCATTTGTCTAATAACACTGGTAATACTTCTTATACAGGATCTAAACATAGATTTGTGTTAAAGAATGGGATATTAGTGAGAGTGATACGTGATGCTGATTCATCCGTACGTTCTCAGATCTTAGTACCTACGACAATGAGAGGTCGTATATTACACCATGCTCACGACACTCAATGTGCGGGCCATATGGGGTTCTCCAGAACCAAATCTAGAGTGCTATCAGCATTCTATTGGCCAGGCGTCCATAGGGATGTCAATATTTACTGCCGCTCCTGTACAACATGTCAGGAGGTCAAAGTACGTGGTCCATACCACGCAGCACCGATTCAGGCTGCGGACATTCCGATACGTCCGTTTGAGAAAATGTCAATTGACATAATTGGTCCTATGCATCCATCAGCTAGAGGTCATACACATATACTAACTTTCATTGACATGTGTACTCGTTGGCCACAGGCCATACCTCTTAAGAATACTTCTTCTGCCAGTGTTGCAGATGCATTGTGGTTGATTTTCTCACGTTTAGGTTTTCCTCGAAAGATCTTATCGGACCATGAAGTCCAATTCATATCGGAATCTATGTCCCAAGTTATGAAGTTATTGGGCATAGATAGATCGCTCAGTGCTATCTACCATGCCATGTCAAATGGGTTAATTGAGCGTCAGAATAGGACTCTTAAACAGTTGTTGGGAAAGATAACTCAGGACCATCCTGAAAATTGGGATAGAGTCCTCCCCGCTGCACTTTTCGCGTATCGCAAAGTACAAAATGAGGCCACTGGATTTTCTCCTTTTCAATTGGTCTTTGGCGTTCAACCGCGCGGTCCTATGTCGTTACTACACGACTTACTTATTGAAGATAATATCACTGATGAAATTCAATCTTCTTACGAGTACGTGATTTCTTTAAGAAAAAGAATAATAGATGCGTGTAGATTAGCTACCACATCATCAGAACAAGCTAAAGAAAATGCTCGACTTTTTGCCAACAGGTATAGACGTCTCCGCCAACTTCTTCCTGGCGATGAGGCATATGTCTTATTACCTTGCAAAGACAATCGTCTCCTTATTACTTGGAGAGGTCCTTTTAAAATAATATCTAGGATCTCCGATGTTGATTATATTGTCGATGTCATGGGAAAGTATAAGACTTTCCATATCAACATGTTGAAGGAATATTACACTCGTCCTGACTATCTTCAGTCAGTATTTCAGGCAACCGATGAGCCTACACCACCTATCCAACACTATTCTTCTTTATCCGTCATTCAAGAAGAAGAATCTTCGTTTCATGACGTACCTTTACCCATACCAGTGGTACCACTCCATCCTAATGAAAGCTGGAATGACGTTACTATTTCTACTGATCTGTCGGTTTATCAACATCAGCAAGTCTCCGCTGTTCTTAGATCTTTTCAAGATGTTCTCACTGACATTCCAGGTCGTACGTCAGTTATTCAACATGACATTCTATTAACTGACGATACACCTATTCGAGTCCGTCCATATCCTATCCCTCTGCACTTTCGTTCTCAGGTTGATAAGGAATTGGATGAGATGCAAAAGTTAAAAATAATTGAACCATCTACATCACCTTATTCTAGTTCTATGGTCATAATTAGAAAGAAAGATAACAATATCCGTCTCTGTGTGGATTATAGGAAGTTAAACAAACTTACCCAGTTTGACGCGGACCCATTGCCATTGTTAGAAGATTTATTGGTTAAACTGTCTAACTCTACTTTCTTTACAAAACTTGACCTCTCAAAGGGATATTGGCAAGTCCCATTGACAGAAAGGGCAAAGCCACTTACTGCTTTTTCTACTCCACGGGGGTTATTCCAATATAATTTCATGCCATTCGGTTTAGTAAATGCACCGGCTACATTTGTACGCATGATGCGTCGCGTACTGTCTCATCGTCCCGATGTCATTACATATATTGACGACATTTGTCTCTTTAATGACACATGGGATGAACACATTACTGGATTGAAAACATTACTGTCCACTTTACGGTCATGTAATTTAACTGCTAAGCCTTCTAAAGCTTTCGTGGGTTTTCACGAAATTTCATTTTTAGGTCACCGCGTTGGTCACGGTCGGTTATATACTGAGGACAGTAATGTCTCTAAAATCCTCAACATTTCTACTCCCAAAACTAAGAAACAAGTGAGATCATTATTGGGTCTGGTTCAGTTCTACGCTAAGTTCATACCGCATCTGTCCACTATTACTGCACCTTTCTCTTCGTTATTAAAAAAGGGCGCAGCTAACGTGATTCGGTGGTCGGAGGAACATCAAATCGCGTTGGACACCACTAAGGCATTTTTTCTAAATCTCCTATGTTACGATTGCCTAATGCAAACCTCCCTTTCATCTTGCGCAGTGACGCCTCTGCTTACGGTATTGGAAGCGTTTTACTACAGGAGTATGCGGGCACCTTGCACCCAGTACTGTTCGTCTCAAGGAAACTTACGTCGGCTGAACAAAAGTACTCCGTTCTCGATAAGGAACTTTTGTCTCTCGTGTGGTCTATAACTAAACTCCAGCGTTATCTTCTGGGATCACACTTCTTTGTAGAGACTGATCAGAAAGCACTTACTGCTTTAAACACCAAAGATGTCAGATCTGCAAAGTCCACAAGATATGCAATTTCATTGCAACCCTACTGTTTCACAATCCGGGCAATACCTGGATCACAGAATGTTTTCGCGGACATTTTATCCCGCTGCCCGAGTGAATCATGCGACTTGTTACGCCCTACAAATGTGGATGCCTCTACACATACTACATCGCATTTGTAAACATGACGTTCTTTGAACTATACTAAGTACATCAGTGACATTTTTGTGTATATTTATACAAGTGAATAAAGTTGTAACATTCCATTGATTTGCTTCAAGCGAAAAAACAGTGAATTATAACAGTGATGATCACATAACTTCGTAAAGTTTTGACATCATATACTGAAAGATACATTAAGTATTTAGATAAACATTAGTATATTGTGAACGATTTAACTATTTTGTGGAATCTATGTTATTTCAACGTACTCAGACTTTTAAAGGATCTTCGTGTTTATGAACTGGTTTTGAAGATAACTTAGAATCTTCGGGAACTTATCGTACTTTTATCTGTGTAATAAACTGAAACATTAGTTAGTACATTTTAGCTAATAAACATATTTAATTAGTTTAATTATTTTATTATAATTAACTATAAATATTTTAATCCTAATGATTAGATCGGGTAATTATCACTCATTTTAGTTAGTGATACGTCATTGGTAGTTATTAATGATACTACTCATCTTTGGACACCGTTAAGTGTGTTGATGACTTCAAGTGTTGTATTCATATTCTTTGATTTTGTGAAGATTTTGTCACTTCTCATTTTTTATTTTTTATGCATTTTCATCTTTTCATTTAAATTCATGTATTACCATGTCTTTTTATTTTTTATTGCATTTGGGTTCAATTAATCATCCTTTATGCTTTTGATTTTATTTCATTTCTTCCACATTGTTCCAAAGTTGGTCAATTGTGATGATATGCTTTTATGCATATTTGTTGTTGAGTTGAGTTGAATTTGATTTTGTTCGTTCACTCTCCTCTTATTATTTCATATGCTTCTCATGCATTATTAGTATTATTAGTATATAATACATATTTGTAAGCTTGTTTCACCTCTCCGCGGTAATTAAAAGAAAAAAATGTAATAGAATTAAATATTTTGCGGACGGTGTGAAGGAAGCTGATGCCTCCTTTATTGTATTCTTAACACTCACGGGTAGTCATCAGTTTCTAGTGAGTACGCACCAACTTATGTTGATGTTAGTTTTTATAAATGTCATCTGTCACGCACGTATTTGCACAATTGGGTGTAGATGAATTCGTGCGTGTTTGTGTCCAAGCAAGCGAGATGACGTCGGAGGTTAAAAAAGGGAAGCCAGCATCTCATGCCAGACATTGAGTCTGTTGCCTATATTTCTATATATACCCAGTGTGTTGGGTTAAGTATTCTTCTGGTACAATGACTTCTTGGTAGAAGCCATTGTCGGCTTACACTACACGTAAGTCCGAACCAGTTTTGGTAAGGAGTGAATTGTTTACTTGAACTTTCGTGTCACCATCCTTCGTTGGCATCTAGCTAGCACCTTTCTGCAAAGTGGTGTTATAATGGATCAACGGGGACTTTCACTGAAAGCATTTTAATATTATAAAGGATTCAAGGCTTCATCCTTTACGGTTTATCGACTTGTAATATTATGTGGATTGCCGTCGCACGAGTCAAGGCGACGAAGAGAGGTTAGCCAAGCACTAGGACATAACCTTCGTTGTTTATATTATATGCAAGTATGTATGGATCTGCCATGTCAGGGGTACCAAGCTACTAAAGTACCCGACCAGAATTGTAGGACAGAATCAATATATTCATTCCAAGATTTATAGTTGAATAGTCCTAACGGTCATGACATTGACGCAAGGTCAAACCCTGATCTTATGTGAGGAAGTTATTATGATGCCTGTACCATGCCTATATATATGCTACATGTACGTTTGCTGTGGAATCCATGTTGAAGTACTGTAACCTGTTGTCGTCAACGTATTTCGTCCTAAATAAATTATGATGTCAGTAAACATAACGAGTTCGTCCCTATACACATTGGCACTCGTTGACGAGCCTGTTTGTTACAGCTTATCCTAGCTTCACGTATCAGGAGAGAAACATTCGCGTTCTTATTCTCAAGTACAAAGAGCATCGCCCGTGTTGGACCGTTGTCACTACGACACCATCAACATCTTCTGGTCAGCGGTTCACACCCCAGTAAAAGCGAGGCTACAACAGTAAAAACAGATATTAAATATTCACCTTGCAGCTCTCATGTAACAGTTCATTATCCTCAGTTTTACGTTCTCTGCAGCGAAGAAAGAGAGGCAACTTTCATTTTGTACGTCTACTCGTAAACAAATGCTCATTTCTCTGGCAGAAGACAAACGAGCACTTAAAGTCAACATTCGTCGATCTTAACGTCTGAAATTACTGCTTGCTTCCCGCCTTGCACACTTTTGGCTCTCTATTGCTGTTAAAGAAATGCAAAATGTACATTAACATGAGGATTGAGATTTCATTGTTGCCCTCGGCGATTGTCAAACTCCGGTGTATTCAAGCTGAGGTAAGTTATGGAGCAACATAAAACTCTAGTGGATTGAAGTAGTTTGTGAGTCGAGAAATCGAATCTCATAGCCTACCATTTTTGTTGACATCATTGTATGCCGTTTCCCTAGGATATAATTCTCGATTTAATAATCATCATCGTCATTACCATCATCATCACCACCATCATCACCATTACCCTTTAGCTTCATAAGGAACCTAGGCCTCCAGTAAATTCGTGCCAGTTTCATGTACTGTGCCATCCAATCAAGGTGTTTCCATGTCTTCTATGTTCATTTCAGCACATCATCAGTTTAAACCTTTCAGATTTTTACATTATTGTCATTTGTGAAGCCGTTTGTCTCCCCTTTTGTATCTTATTATAACATTTGCATTTCGTAACGACGTTCTCATACCTTTCTGCTCCGAAAATGTGTGCCATCTCTGCATAATTTTATTTGGTCTGTATTATTTTCTGCTCTAAATAATACCAAGTCATGATGAAACTTGTGAGGATATGTATATGTATGTGAAATGTCATACATATCTCTAAACTACAGCGCGCAAATGAGATCATTCTGAACGTTATGTAACGTATATGAATGTGAGACGGCATGCGTGTCACTCTACTTAAGCGCACAGATGAGAGTATTTGGAAAAGTGTGTATTTTTATGCGAAGTGCCATGCGTATCATTCTCCTTAATAACTCTTTTCTTTTTCTTTCACTTTCAGTTTGTAATGTTAAATCTGCAGGCCTGTCGTCAGGACGAAGCCCGCGGTCTTTTTTAGATCAGCGCGGCAGCCATATAGCTTCTGCCTGAGCTCAGCACCCACTGGCCAGTTCAGGCGTCGTGGGTCATCATGGGTTGAGCAGTTTTGGAGAATGTGTTTAGGGGTCTGGATTCCAGTTCCACATGGACATTCATTTGTGTGAGATATCCTGAGGCGATAGAGGTGGCCTAGTAATCTGCAGTGGCCAGTTCTCAGGCGGAAAATGATGGTCTGCTGGTGTCTAATAAGCTGGTGAATTGTGTCATATATATTGTATATATCACCTTCCTTTTCCCCACTGGCATTTGTTCTTGTTGTGGATGATGGTTTTAACTTCTCGATAGGGCAATGGGTGGCTGAATTGTTCCATTTTACTGCCACTTCCAGATAAAGTATCTTCTCTCTTATTTCCGGGAATTCCACAATGGGAGAGTAACCACCGAAGGACAATGGTTGATGACCTTTGGCTGATGTGAAAGCTCAGATCTAATCTCATGCATCATGTTTTCATTTCTAGTGTTCTGTATTGATTATAGTAGTGATCTATAGTCAGTAAAGATTACTGTCTTAGCTGGTGACTGCTGTTCTGCTGTTGTGAGGGTTCTGCCTTAATAACGAAACTGAGATAATTTAGAATGACATGTATATGTATATGACGTATGTCATGCACATCTCTTTACTTCAGCGCGCAACGGAGATAATTTGGAACCGTATGTATACTGTATATATGTGACAAAGTCACGCTCATCTGTCTACTAAGTGCGCAACACAGAGAGGGAGGGAGAGAGAGAACGAACGAATGAACAAAATCTGTTTTCATTAGGGTAAAGAAATTAGATAGACAGATAGATAGATGGAACGAACGAACGAACGAACTTTATTGGATAGATAGATAGCTATCAGACATACAGATAGACAGACAGATAGATAGATAAGACAGATAGATAGATAGATAGCCAGCTATCGGACAGATAGATAGATAGATAGATAGATAGATAGATAGATAGATAGATAGATAGATAGATAGATAGATAGATAGATAGATAGATAGATAGATAGATAGATAGATAGATAGATAGATAAAGACTTAGTGTAGAGGCTGTAGAAAGATAATTAGATGCAAAAATAAGAAAAGAAAAGGTTTAGAGAGACAGAGAGACAGAGAGAGAGAGAGAGAGAGAGCATGAATGCAAAATACATTAATCAATAATACTATTATGTTGAAGAATATGCCCGACTCTACAACTAAATTAAGATGCTATGTACTTCTATTATCAAAATTTATGTGTCAAAGAACGGGTAGGACAAACTCCGTACACAAATTTAAAGTTGCAAGTTGAAGTTAACACTTTACGGTTTCCTTTTAAATGCAGTCATCTGGCAGAGAAGAAAACATTGGCTTGACTGTATATATCATCATAGTTTAAGAGGTTTGCCTCGCTTTGACGAGACACGCCCCTTCAACCTAGCTGCCAGGTTGTCGATTAAATTAGGGCGCGTGTAAACAATTTGAAAGAACTTAGGTCTTGCACTGCGTATAATGAGAAGTTAATGCTGGTCATGATCGATCAAAGTCATAATCTCCCGTTTTTATTGTGACATGTTTTGTGTTTTCTATAAATGATTTAGCTCTTAAAAAGTATGATTTTGCTCTTTACAAATTTAATTTTTGCTCTTTAACCGTCAAACTCTGACTTAGCTCTTGAACCGTCTGATTTTGCTCTTTAACCGTCTGATTTGGCAAAGGAAGAGAATATCCATATATTTTTGCCAAAATGTTCATAATACTTTGAACACAGACAGATAATGTCTGTCTGGCTTGTCTGTACTCACAATGCGACTCAACACAGGAAGGTATTGAGTACGCGTGGTAATCACTTTATCATTTTTGTCCAGACATTATCGGCGTCTGTATTACCGATAAAACATGTCGGAAGAGACATTATGAGCAGGGTAATCATTAGGGATGTGTTGGCCAGTCTGTGTAATAGCAGCGGAAGTAATCATGCCATATTTGAAAGATAGATCACGGGTTTAAATTTTAACGTGATAATTTTAAACACGCGGGGAAGAATTAAAATTAATACCCCAACCCCCTAGTTCTAAGAACAGGATTGGTTCAATCGATAGCAAGAAATAAACAATAGCTCTGATTGGCAAGTTTGTTGGAAACACAATGTGGAAGCTTGGAGGAAGAAATGAGAATGTAACCTAAGAAATTCGGAGACTAAGACAGACTGCATTACAACATCAAAAGAGCAGCCCCAGGAGCCAGAGAAGAATCGGATATAATTCCAAATTAAACAGGACAGGACCGAAGTATTTGGGCATTTTTGAAACTTAACCCACATTTCTAAATACCAAGACTGTAAACCTAGGAATCAAAGCACCCGTCAGAACAGGGATTCTAAATTTACCTCAGACCAAGTGTTCGAAGCATCTAATATAAGTTGCTGTGTCCATTCTTCTGTGCCAGGAGATTGTAGATCCCAAGTTGGGTTCGGGGTACGAGACCAGTTAGTAGTAAGAGTTTCTATGCCACTACTTTGTAATTCAAGAGCTGGGAATCGACACTAACCACCTACATTGGACGAGTTGTGTAGAGAAGTGCCCTCATCAATAAAGACTTGACGAAACACCTGCGGCAGTACTCAATCATTTGAAGAGCTAAGTGTTTATTAAAAGACGAACGCAACGGACTTTTAGAATTCCCCTATCAAGTCTCTATGAAGAAACTTTTTATCTAAATTTCACCAATCATTCATATTTATTTTAAACTGTTAAAGAATAATTGATTACTAAATTTGGGACCCAGCTCGCGTCAACAGTGAGGAATGCAGTTAGCGACCCATAGCTAGACTGCTTGCGTCAGGGTCAGCGAACCAGAGCTGACCAAGACCCTACTCCACCTCCAAGTGGTGGTCCTGGAAACAGGCTGCAGCACTGCAGTCTGGCTGAGTGAGTAGGGATCGAAGAGGGAAGGCTAACCCGGTCCCAAAAATGCTGTTCTAAAGTCGGATGTGTCGGCCGAAAGGAGCAAATATCACAGCTTTGCTGTAAACGGACACAACGCAACCAGCGTCCTTTTCAGGACGAACAAAGAAGAAGAAGATTACTAAATTTGTTACGTGTTATTTTACAAATTCATAGTTGATTAAATTATTATAGTTATGAGAGCGTACGTATATATCAGACTCTTTAATATATCTTTACATCTATAGAGCAAACAACTAATAATAAGGAATTTCGCTGAATTAACTCAGCTGGGGGCTTGAACGAGCGAATTATTGCATAACCCATCTTCACAAAAGGCGACGGGTTAGATAATAAAGTTAACATTGCTCCGCCTCATGCAACATTGTTCTTGACATCTGAAATTTCTTGTGAACACACCCTTGAGGTAGAAGCATCATTATCCTTCTACCTGCAACTCTGCCAAGAGTAATCTTGTGCGAAGGTAGACACCTTTGAAGACCCACATCAGATACTCAAAGTTTTGGCCACTGTTGGACCAAAACTGCACAGCAAAGGGGAGGCAACATGTGACAATATATATATATTTATATATATTATCTTCTGTGTTTGTGTGTGTGTGTATATATATATATATATATATATATATATATATATATATATATATATATATATATATATATATATATATATATATATATATATATATATATATATATATATATATATATAAAATTAAGCTATAAAATTAAAATTTTGCTGAACTACCTAAATGAACACAAGTCAAAAATATATTTCTTACAGAAGTGGGCAGGGAATACAACGTTTACAACAAACTTAGATGTTGTTGTACTTGTCATTCTAAAAATCCACGCGAGACTCCCCGAAACAGGAGCACCATCCTCTTATTTATATCTCTGCTAAAAGTAATCTTGAGCGAAGGTTACTATCTTTGTAAAAACTCCTTCCTTTTACTCGAATTTTGGCCATTATTGGACCACTACTGCAGAGCAGGGGAGACAGCCCGCGACACTTGTATATACTTAACGATACTTCACGCAGACTGTTTCTGTCTATCTGGCTTGTATTTACTCACACGTCTTCAAAAGCTCGGTTTACCAGATCCACAAATTCCACGACAAATAATAATGTATTTCACGGGTCGGCATAAGGTAGACCCCGATCTGCCGGTAGATTACAGATGATGATTTGGCAGATCTTTAAGTCAGGGGGTGGGGGAAGAAAGAGGAAGAGAAAGAGAGAGAATTAATAAGCTCGCGTAATGTTGCCCTAGCCTTCTCCCGCTGGCATTAAAAGTGCCTTATCACTGTGGTAAAGTGGGATATTATAAATATTTATAGGGGATTTAGTGTACTGACTGAGATCAGCTGTGAAGGTATCTGTATCTAATAAGTGTGGTGTATTACAGATGACCTTACTTTGCTACCACATTTAGACCCCAGTCAGACTTATTCTGGAATATTGTGATGACTACGTTAAATGTCTAGGGTTATGATAATGATGAAGTGTATGTTCACAACAACCAACAGACAGATAAACAATTTAATTTAATCCACAATACTTTACAACACTGTGACACTCACATACATAGAACACTCTATAAGACTATCTTAATAAGTCAAGTGTTAACTTTTAAAATATGTATTAATTCCTTTCAATAATAGATATCCTGATTCAACTACAAAGTGAATCAGGAATCACAATCAAATGTAATCACAAGTTGTATGTACACAATTTATAGATAGGATCTTTGTACTGACATATAATATTATTACAATATGTGTGTAAGTTGTGATGTAGTACTATGAGGTAATACTGGCTTTTCAAGCTAGGTTGTTGTTTGTCATCATGACTTCATGTGTTTGTTACTGGTGGAAATAATATTGGAAAGGTTCACAGTTTCTTTTATTTGAAAACCAATAACTGTCCCTCTTGATTTAATGTACAGTCAATTTTAGAGGGGGGTACACAAGATTGAGCTGCTCTGGCCAACGAAATCTTAACTTCTGTGTGGGCGGCAGGAAAACTGTCTCCTCTGCTCGCTTGCTTCACAGTTTTCTTGAGAAACAATACTGGTCGATATCTTGAACAAGGAGTATGCTACCAGCCTCTGGATTCAGCAAAACTCAGACCAGGTGCTGCTTTAATACTTCAGTACCACGGTCCCTGAAATAAGAAGGTTGTACCTCCTACTCCAGAACTAATTTATAATCTATTTCCACACTGAAGCACAATACATAACAAACACAGAGTTCAGCGCGGTAGGCCAACTGCTAGCTTCTCATGAAACAATATACACCAGTATTCCTCTCCCTAATGGTTACAACGCCTCTGCAATTCCAGCATTAATTCCTTCTACTCAATAAGATAGGTGTCATAGTACTATTTGGCAATCCCATATATGCCTATGCAGTTATACTCCTCTCCGACAAGGTTTGTTCATGGTGGAGCAATATCTAGGCTTTGCCTCATGTTTGCTACTGAACCACACACATACAGACATAAATTATCAATTCACATTCAATTTTCATCAAAAAGAGATCAAATATGTCTAGCTTACCACAATTCAAGGAAATATTAAACAAGTACGTTGACTGGCGATGAGTTATGGCACAATTCCGATCTGCCTCTGTCTCAGGCTTTTATTAGAAAAATATGAGCTGGTTCTCAACGCACATGCTTCTACAAAGTTTATTTTCAAAAAGTGGCCCTGAACTGACACTCCTAATTGACTATATCAAATGGTCTAGCCAATGAGACCATGTTTACAAAAGCCTTTGAAAAAATGTACCCTTCCTACCGTTTCCATTAACAACCAAAAATAATATTTGCAGTCGACTAATCATGTTTCGCCTTACATATTATTCTAGCCAATCAAATCGGATCTAACGTGGTGGCCTCATTTCCCCTAAAGCAGTGTCCAAACACGCCATTATGAGCAAATATGAGCCTGTGTTGTCAGACAACACCACTATAGTATTTTGGCTATAATTTGTTAATTACTAGACTATTGGCATAACACCTAACATATTCTTTGTCAGCAAGTCCTAAGGCACCCAAATATATAAGTTTAATGGAGCCAAGTGGCTTCGTTCAAAATATGTATTTTCTTCTACCACCCGTTCACTTCTATACGATGGGGTGTCTTCTGTACTGTCAGACTAATGTCAGGATTTCAGACATAAAACAGTATTGTGTCATGTTTCCTAATAAGCATTAACCATGTTTTTAAAACCTTACCTCGTATTGGTAGTGTTTTTTGTCACTGTTTATTTGGAAAAAAAGCAAGCCTGCATGCCTTTCGCGTGGGGTGGCATTAATTTTATATCGCGAGACGACGTGGTAGTATTGCATGCGTTCCTCCGTACATCTCTCTCTCTCTCTCTCTCTCTCTCTCTCTGCTAAGCCCGTCTGTCTTTTAGTTTACGTAGTGCATAAAATGACATTAATGTAATATTAATCTAGGTCATTACGCAGTGTGTGTATCAAGGTCGTATAAGCAATGCAGTACCAGTTTTATTTTTAGAAACGCGTGTATTTTATGCAGACGGAGCATTTTTTTTTCTTTTTTTTTTCTTAACCAGTGGCAATTGGGCTTTCAGCCCTTCGGCCCAATGACATGTCATTGCGAGGCTGGGTGACCTGAGGACTTTCCTTCCAACCCGGTCAGGAGCTTCGCTCCTTCCCATCCACAGAGGGTTTATCATAGGAGCCGTTCAGGATATTCAGTCAAATTTCCGGTCGTAAACATTCCTTCAAACGCTGACGCCCGGGTTTGAACCATGAACACCTGGTCACCAGTACAACGCCGAAGCCATTACACCAGCGCGGCTCCCGCAGACGGAGCATAAAAAGGGGTTTTCTTGTTTAGCTAGTATGACGTTCTATAACACAGGCGTACGCTATTGTGACCGCACTGTTCTTTTACCATTCTTCTTTCCTTTTATTGAATTAATTCGTTAGGCTTTACATTTACTTTTTAATTTATAGATGTGGATTAGAATTTCTCACGACAATCACCAGGATTAAAAGTACTTTTTTCCGAGTTCACAATGAAAACTCACGAGCTAGCTTTCAAAATTCACTTTAGTCATGAACTTCTGGAGAAAAGAAAGCGATCTTTTCTTTGAAGTGAAGTTAACATTCGGTAACATATCATTTAATTTGAAGTTTTCCACCGCACTATTAACAAAAGTGTAAGAAGTCGATCGTCTAGCACAGACAAGAGTTGCATAAATGCTGCATTCATTTCTAATTTGAAATACTCTGAAACCTGAAAAGAGACACGATATTTTAAGGTAGATATTTAGAAAGCTCTTATAAAGTAGATCTCCGCAGATCTTGGGTTGGCTGCCTCTGATGTACGTCGCCACCTTTCTCGGTGCGTAATGTTTGTCGTTAAGGGCACCTTCGAACAAATATTGGCTACTGAAAATCTTTTGAACTCCTAAGAGTACAGAGAATTGTATAAATAAATTTTTTTTTTAAATCTATGGCGAGGGGATGGGGGAGCGATGGTCATGTTTACTAGGGGCAGACTGTTACAAATTCGGAAGTTTACCCCTCTCTCTCTCTCTCTCTCTCTCTCTCTCTCGCGCGCGCTCTCTCTCTTTCTTTCTCTATATATATGTGTATATATATATATATATATATATATATATATATATATATATATATATATATATATATATATATATATATATATATATATATATATATATATATATATATATATATATATATATATATATATATATATATAGTTTTTGTTTTTCTCCTCGAGGTTGAGAATGTTGGGTCTCGTGTGGTTCATCGTGGTTTCAGAGGGGACATAGAAATAAGAGGTCTTCTACTTCCTATTTTAAAACAAATCCCAAGTGGCAACTAACATTATGTTGTGTATGTGGATGGCAGCCTCATTATTTAAAACAAAACTGCAGCGTACTACACTGCTGGCTACAAAAGCACATGACTGCATTATGGAAGCCTTCTGCACGAGGACCAGCTACAGGGGGTGCTATTATGCTCCACAAGGAGCGAAAAGGGGAAAAGATGATGATGATGATAGTTTTGGTAGTGTTAAGGCTAGCGGCTAAACTCTGCAGCGTTGTCGTGAGAAATTCAAATCCACATATATAAATTAAAACGTAAATGTAAAGCCTAACAAATAAATTTAATAAAAGGAAAGAAGAATGGTAAAGAACAGTGCTGTCACAATGACTGTACGCGAAATCCCCCTTGTTTTCTCCTGCGTCTGCAAATTGTAACGTTTCACGTTGATAGTAAAAGCCTACTGCTTCAATACCCGCTTTCTACGATAAAACATGTGCTGCATTTCTAAGAAAAACCTTGAGATACGCAAGTTGACCTAGATTTAAAATTCCATTCATGTCATTTTATACACTACGTTACAAAAAAAAAAGAAAGACAGATGGACTTAAAGATAGAAAGAAAGGGAGAGGCTGAAAGCCGGAACGCAGGCAATACTACCACAGTCGCGCGATACACAATTGCTGCCATCACGCGTGTAAGGCCACATGCACTAGCTTTTTTCAAATCGACAGTGATAAAAGCCACTACCCATACCAGAGTTAGGTTTTAAAATCCTGAAAAACGCTTATTAGGAAATATGACATTATACTGGTTTACGTTTGAAACATGACAGTACCCAGACATCCTAAAGTTTGGAAGTGAGGAGGTGGTAACAGCACGACTATCCTAGAAGAAAATGCATATTGGCTCCATTAAATATATATATTTGGGTTCCTTAGGACTTGCTGACAAATAATATGTTGAGTGTTACGCAAATAGTCTAGGAATTACCAAATTATAGCCAAAAGAAATAGTGAGGGATGTCAGACAACACTAGAATCAGAATCGCTCAGTGGCTGATTTTCACCCCACCATTGTACGGGAAATGGGTCTCCATGTAAAATCCGATTTGATTGGAGCGCAAGAAATGTAAGGCTAAACACGATTAGTCGGGCTATAAATACTATCTTGTGTTGTCAGGGGAAACGTGAGTAGGAGTACTTTTTTTTTTTTTGAAAAGCTGTGTAAACATGGCATGATTGGTTAGACTTGCCAATATAGTCAATTAGAGGCGTCAGGTCAGCACCACATTTGCAAATAAACTTACTACAGAATCAGTGCGTTGAGCACCAGTGCATATTTTGCTAAATAAAAGCCTGGGACATCGGCAGATCGAAATTGTGCTATATTCATTGCCGGTCAACGTAATTCTGTGTTATTTCCATGAATTGTGGGACTGTGGTCCTAAAGCTATTGAGCAGTACCTGGTCAGAGCTTTGCTGAATCCAGAGGCGGACAGCATACTCCTTGGTCCATATAGCAAACAGTGAGGTGTCTCCAGAACACAGGGGAGCAATCGAACAGAGGAGTCTTTTCCTGCCGCCATCACGAAAGTTAAGCCTATGTGGCCAGCGGAGCTCAACATTATGTAACCCCATCTTAAACTGACATTGTATAAAAATAAGAGGGGAAATTAATTGTTTTAATGAACGGAACTGAGAACATCTCCAATACTAGTTCCAACAGAAATAAACACTTGAAGTCATGATGATAAATAACAACATAGCTTGAAAAAACAACACCAGTATTACCTCATATTACTACTACACAACTAACACACATAGGATAATATTAATAAAATATGTCACTACAAGATTCATATTGATAAATTCTGTACATATAACTTGTAATTAAAATTGATTGTGATTCCTGGTTCTCTTTGTATTTGAATCAGGACACATATATATTAATGAAAAGTACTTAATACATATTGATATTTGAAAATTTACCAGTGACTCATTCAAGATAGTCTTATAGAATGTTACATGTGTGTGAGTGTCACAGTGTTGTCACGTGTGGTGGAATAAATTAAATTGTTTATCTGTCTGTTGTTGTTGTGACTTACACTTCATCATATACATACCCTAGACATTCAACGTAGTCATCACTATATTCCAGAATAATTCTGACTGAGGTATAAATATGTGGTAGCAAGTAAGGTCATCTATATTACACTACCCTTATTAGATATAGATACCTTCACAGCTGATCTCAGTCAGTACACTAAGTTCCCTATAACTATTTATATATCCCACTTTACCACAAGCGTCTCGGTGCTAACAAAATGAACTTAGCTCGGACTTATCGTCAGAACATATTTATTACACTTTTGGAGTTCACGACATACTGTGCATGGGGAAAGCAACGCTATTAAGTGCGTTGATAACATCCAGAAATTGGCAGGAAAGAACCTATAAGAGATAACTATGATAGCAAACGACAGAGGATGCTGGAGACTCATTGTAGCCGACCTTTAATGGGAAGATTGCAGCTGACAAGATAAACTATACTTTAAAAATTGAAATTGTTTCTGTGGTATGTCAGGTGCTGCGTTGCTTTTTGATCCTTTGATGACGGTTGTTCCTATCATTGCGAAGCAGAATTCGCGCCAAGCGTTGGTCAGTCCAAGCGTTGCCACTCCTAGAGGGATTCACCTATATCTATGTTTTTTTGTTTTTTTTGGGTCCCGTCTAGGTGTCATTTCCCTTCATTAGTTGAAGAACGCCACCTAGATATCGCCCAAAATAGCCCAAGTCGCCGAAATCTTGGTTTTTTTCTTCTTCAAAATTCAAAGTGGTAACGCTGTTGGTCACCCAATAATAGGGAACGAGAGGACATGAGGTATAGCATACATACAGACATGCGTTATATCATATATATGTGTTCTGTTGCCAGACTGTAACGTCTACGCCGATCTTCTGGTCTCACCAGCAGAGGCTTGCAACATCTTAACCTCTTTCTTCAAGCGCCCAATCTCGTGCCCACCGAGACACCGTTTCGAGGGCACGTTCCTATAGTCAGTAATGACCGAAAAAGATAGATGTATGTAAACTGTCACATGCTCTCATGGGGGAATCATTCCTATACGTTTAATCATCCCTAACCATTCCTTCTCCTCATTATTTTTCTTCCTTTTTTTCATTTTCATCTTGTTCTCGTCATTTTATTCCTTCTTTTCCTACTTCTTTTTGTTCGTCCATATTTGATTACGCACGTGCGCGCGCGCGCACACACACACATACACACATACCTCGCGTTATTGCGCTTCGCTTTATTGCGCTTCGCAGATATTGCGCTTTTTTTCTCTTCAAATTATTCATGTTTATTTATTTGAACGTGCCTTCTTCTTCCGATAGATTTTGGCAAAATGATTACGATTCGCTGAAGGCTCAGAGATGAAGACTGACATTTGTTTTAGCAATAAAGTATTTTTAATTTTACAGTACATTGTGCTTATTTTAGACCTAACGCTATTGCGCAATTAATAGACCTAGTGTAAACATGATTTTAGGCTTCTATATGCGCTGGGAAGCCAAAAAAATGGGTGTGACCCGCTTTATTGCGATATTCACTTTATTGCAGTGGTCTGGAACCAAACCCGCAATTTCTCCGAGGTATGCCTGTATGTATATATATATACGAGGGGCGTTCAGAAAGTAATGCACCACATCGTTTTTCTCAGCTAATAATGAAGATAGAAGCATGAAAATTTGCACACTTCACATATGGCATGTGCCAATTGTGTGCACCAAATTGCACCACAACCTGCCAAAAGTAAAAGTTGTATTTGACGATTGACAGTGACAAGACTGAAAATCTAAACCATAATGAAACTGACCATAAAAATCATATATTAGGATAGCTTAGTGTCTCCTGAGAAATAATATGTTTTAAAATATATGGTAGTCCAATTATTAGCCAAGTTATTGAGATAATACTATATGTCTACGAACGCTAGGACGGATAGACTGTTGTTCTTGCTCGTTACACATAAAGTTATTGGGGACGCAAGTTTAAAAAAGAGGCATTGGAGTAATTCAAATCCGATTGGGTGGTATAAGAGTATAGGAGTAAAGGGGGGAGGTAGGATAAGGTTAACAAAAACTAAACATCTTTTTGTATTGGCATAACTAACGCAGACTGACCAATGGACTACGAGACACATAGTTTGTTTGGAATTTTGTTTTTGTGTTTTCAAAACTAAATTCAAAATTTGTTAGTCGCCTGATTTCATTGGCTAGCTCTAATAGATATTGGCCAAAGGCTTAGGGGTCTCGTGGCCATTTGACAAATCTTTATATCAACAAGTACGTTGAGAGCAGATGTGATAAATTTTAAAATAAATACTAAATTCACAGTCTGGACAGGGCAGAGAAAACTGAGGCCATATCTTTTGCCAGTCAACGTTATTTGTGACATATTTCTTTGAATTTGTGGTAAGAATGCTTTATGTATTAACATGCTTGATTAAAACTGCAAAAGTTAGATACTGCTATTGGGAAAAGTGAAGGACATGCCGGGAGCAAACATTATTGAGTCCTCACATTGAACTGTATTTGACTGTTGCATATTGTTATGATTTGTATTAATATTATTGTATTAGAAGATGTTAGTAAGCCTCAGTGTTCCATGAACACTCTTCAAAATGCCTAGAGCGTTTATAATTAAGAAAAGAAAAGAAAAATCATACAAAAGGAGATGTGGTTACTCCACGTTATTGTATTGAAGAAAACTATGGAAAAGTACAGGGGCGTATCTGCCATAGGGACCTGAGGTGTGGTCACAGAAAGGTGTGAGTCATATAAATTAGGGGCTGGTGCACCTGTATGCACAAGAGGCTGACCCCATACCATCAGGTGTACATAGTGATAAGAAATTGTGATCAGATGTGAAAAGGCCAGGGTGTCTTTTATTGCAGGGTTTTTATTTCCTGTTACCAGCCGGTGACAGGAAACCTGATGAGTGATTGTAAAGGTAAAAATCTCCTTTCAAAAGTTTACGCTGTCAGCAGATAGCCTAAAGGAGCTTGTGTGTGCTGATCTATATATTCTCTGCAGCGACATACTGACTTGTTATCTTCATACCAAGAATCTCAGGTGATGTGTTAACATCTGGGACTTCTGACACTTCATTCAAATAAAAATTGTTATTTCCAAGAATAAACAGAATTATATGGGGCGTGATGAAGCAACAGCTCCTCCTAACAAATGACTAACACTAGTAGATAATAAAGTTTTAGTCTGTGAATACACCTACAGGAATAATATAGTGACATTATACTTATAGGACAAAGAGTCCAGACATTTTAGTTAAATCAGTATATGTAAAATATATTTTCCTCATTTTCACAGACCTGTCCAAAAGAGATGGCAGGACAGGCAGATTAAATTGTACAAAGAAAAGAATTCAATTTTAAAGAAAACTTTAACCACAGTCTTATTCATTTCCTTATAGTGAGTTAAAGTGTATTGTGTTGATGTACCACCATTGTCATTTCACCCCTAGACACTAGGCACATCAGACACCAGCCACTAGAATAAAAATACGGACCGTGTGAGATCTAGGGAGGTAGCGTTAGATACCCTGATAATACATCATCATCATCATCATCATCATCATCTTTTAGAATCAGGGGCCTACATTTGCTTGACCTCACACGGTTGGCACAGACTCAGCTTTCTTTCCTTTTAGGTAACATCTTAACCTCCCCAGCAAATTACACTTGCTACATATATTGGTAGGCTTGTCCGGGATTTGAACGTCTAGTACTACATAAATTGGGGTCCTGGTCTGGGATTTAGCAGTAACAACATTTCTATTTACCCAGGGAATCCCCACTATTAATATTGCCCAAGATTTGGAAATTAATGATGTGTCAGAGCCTGGAAATAATTAATTAGAGTTGTACTTATTTTAGAAATTGAGTTAGAACATTTTAGTATTTATCAGATGGCAGATTTGGCCAAGTTTCGCTCTGCTGCTGTGCAGACTGCCAGAGACATGAACATGGAGGGTCAAGTCTTGATTGACTATGTCACCTCAGAATGTGATAAGTTTATTGCTAGGGAAGAACATAGATTAGCTGAAGAGAGGAGAATGCAGTTAGAAGATGCTAGGGAACTTAAGAAATTAGAAGCTGAGAAGGAAATTAAACGTTTGCAAATTGAGGCTGAAGAAAAACGACTGCAAAGGGAAGCAGACGAAAAGAGATTGGCTGCCGAGAGGAAAGCAGAAGATAAAAGATTAGAGAGGGAAGCAGAAGATAAAAGATTACAGAGGGAGCACGAGCTGCGACTGAGGGAGCTGGAGTTACAAGGCCATGCTCCTGACTATGGTCACAGCCCCTCTACCTCTGACTCTGCTGCAAGCCAGGGAGCCTCCTCATCAGCCATGGGGTTTCACTTAGATTATTTTGTTGAGAGAGACGATGATATTGAAGCATATTTAAGTAGGTACGAGGTATTAGCTACAACGTATGGGCTAGAAAAAGAAAGATGGGGCCTGAAGTTATCCCAAGGTCTTCGGGGAACAGCTTATGAAGTTTTTTCTAAAATGAGCAGGAATGACCAAGACAATTATGACATGTTAAAGTAGGCTCTTTTGCTAAGGTATGAAAAGAACGGAGAATTTTATAGAACAAAATTTAGAAATGCCAAGCTACTGTCGGGTGAGACCTATCACCAGTTCTCTGCACGTTTAGAGACTTACTTGGAGAAATGGACTGCTCTGGGGAAAACCCAAGATCTTAAAGAAATGATCCTTATTGAGAAATTGAGAGAGTCCATGGCTCCAGACTTAAGAAAGTTTCTCATGGAACAAGGTGCAGAGAGGCTGGGTGAGTTGCTTAATGTCGCTGAAAGGTATCAGGCAGCCCAGGCAGAGGTAGCTGGCGCCAAAAAGAAACACGTAGACAATTATAAGGCTCCACAAAACTTTAATAAATTTGACAACAAAGGTAAGCAAAACTTTGATAGGCCACGAAATGACTATAAAAACAAAAACCCACTGTTCAAGAACAGAAAATATGATGAAAGAAAACCTTTTCATCAAGGTAGATTGTATTGTAAATGGTGTAAGAGAGAGGGTCATGACATCAAATTTTGTACTAGTAAACCTTCTGGATTTGCTGCTATGAAAAGGGGGAACAAGGGAGAAAAGGACAAACCTACTGGACAGCAGGAACCTTATCACCCCCAGTGTGTGAGGATGTAGTCTGTAATGGGGTCACCATTAGGTGCCTCTATCACACAGGTTTAGATTTTGATTCTGTCGTGAGTTCGCACTTGGTTAACCCAGATCAGTATACCACAGAAACAGTGGAGATACAAGGGGCGACCAAGGACCTACCACTCATGACACTTCCCATTGCAAGGATAACAGTGAAAACTCGCTATGTGGAAGGAATAATCAGAGCAGCAGTGATAGACGCACCCATTTGCCCTCTGATATTGGGGTGTCATTATGTCTTCTTGGGGACTCCCAAGAGACCGGTGGTCATGGCAACAGTGCAGACCAGATCACAGTCCAAGAAGGAAGAAGATGAACCTATAATGACTTATCCAGAAGAGATGAGGAAGGCACAGGCTGAGGATAGGTCACTGAAGCCGTGCTTTCAAAAATTGCGTAACTGCCATACACCTCCTAATAAAGGTGAATTTTACATGAAGAATAAATTGTTATATAGGAAGGCCGGAACTGGTTCAAATGGTCACGGACAACTGGTACTTTCCAAGATGTTTAGGGCAGACGTAATACGGAGTTTACATGTTGGAAAAGATGGGGACCACGAGAAAGTAGGTACCATCTGCCAAAAGGTTTCTCAAAAGTATTATTGGCCAGATGAAAAGATAATTATTGAGAATTTTGTAGAAGCCTGCGGCATATTTCATGAGGGAACACCCACAAGTGAGGACAATAATAATCAGGACCTAGAAACGCCACGGGGCAAACTTAGGCCTGAAAATAAAAAGAACAATAAATTTAATAATGTAGACCAAGTGGAATGGGAACCCCCTTTTCACACACAGTCTTCACTTGAATGTGTTAGAATGGCAACTCTGCGTCGAGTACAAAGAGTGATTTTACCCCAGAATAAGCCGACAATCCCTCAGTCGGAATTATGTGAACTGGAGGAAAATAAAAGAGAGAAAAGTTCTCTCACTGTGAATTGGAACCTGAGGGGAGACAACCCCAGGAAACGAATTGGGAGTGGACGATTTGTAAGTGATGATAGAAGGAAAGTTCATTGGAACTTCAACCGGAATGGCACCGGAAACCCTATTTGGGAGGCCAATAAAAAGTCCAGTGGAACTTCAACCGGAATGGCACCGGTAACCCTATTTGGGAGGCCAATAAAAAGTCCATTGGAACTTGAATCGGAATGGCACCGGAAACCCTATTTGGGAGGCCAAGAAAAGGTCCATATGTAACCTTATTGAGGAAGTGGACAGATGAGAAGGCAGAAGAGACTGTTACCTCATCATATCACTATGTGAACGAACTGACCACTCGTTTAAGAAAAATGACAAAAGGTCCTGGAGAAACATACAGACGTGTTAACGGATAAGCCGGGGCACACCAATTTGTTGGAATATGATATGAAACTACTAGACCCAACACCCATCTGTATGAGGCCTTATTCTCTTCCTTTCGCAAAGGAAAAAGCTTTGAAAGAGGAGATAGATTATTTGTTACAAGAAGGGATTATTTCTCCCAGTGAATCTCCTTATAGTTCTTGTGTGGTTTTGTTGCGAAAACCATCTGGAGAACATAGACTGTGCATAGATTACAGGAAACTGAATGCTGTCACAGAAGGTCAGGTGGATCCATTACCTGATACTACTCAACTTTTTGCCAGGTTGAACAAGGCAAAATATTTTTCTAAGGTGGATCTTAGCAAAGGCTATTATCAAATTCCAGTCAAGCCTGAGGTTCGACCTTACTTAGCCTTTAGCACCTCGGAAGGTCATTATGAGTTCAACATGCTGCCGTTTGGGTTGAAAAATGCCCCGAGTGTGTTTTCTAGGATGATGCGAAAAGTGTTGGATCCCCTGAAAAATCCACGAATCTCGAATTTTATGGATGATATCCTCATTGCTACTGAAACATTTGAGGAACACGTTAACTCTTTGAATATGCTGTTTGATAGACTCAGAGAGGCTAACTTGACTGCTAGACCAACAAAATGTTGTATTGGTTGTAAAGAGTTGGAATTCTTGGGACATACCGTACATCAGGGTAGCATGACCCCTGACCCCAAGAATCTGGAGAAATTGAAAAGAGCACCAAGGCCACAAACAAAGAAAGATGTGCGATCTTTTGTGTCGTTGTGTGGTTTTTACCAAAGTACATTAAACATTTTAACTCTATATGTGCTCCTCTGACGGATTTAACGCGTAAGGGACAACCTGATACAATTAATTGGTCAGCACAGTGTGAATTGGCTTACCAGGAGTTAAAAGAAAAACGCACAAGCAGGCCGGTATTGAAATTGCCTGACTTGAATCAAGAATTTGTCGTGAGAAGTGACTCAAGCAATGTGGGCCTAGGCGCTACATTGTTGCAACGGTCCTCCTCACAAGATGGGGAATTGAACCCAGTCGCTTATGCAAGCCGCAAGTTGAACAAAGCGGAAAAAAATTATTCAACAAGTGAAAAGGAATGTTTGGCGTTAATATGGGCTATAAAAAAATTCCAGATTTATTTATATGGCAGGACATTAGTGGTCCAAACAGATCATCAGCCTCTAGTATTCTTATTACAGGCAAAGCATGAAAATGCCAGATTATTAAGATGGTCTTTATTGTTACAGCCATATTCATTTCTGATTGAATATATTCCCGGCTCTCAGAACGTCGGTGCAGATTTTTTTGAGTAGACATCCTTATGATGAGAATCAGAAAAACGCGTAAGACTTCATTTGCGCTAAGTTATCTCACAGATTGTAACCTGCAATGGATGCACGTTTTAGGAAGGGAGGTGTGTAGTGAAATCCGTGAGATAATTGCTAAATTCAGTAAGATTTTAGTCCTATGATAATAAATAGACCCGCCCTCAGGTGTCTGACTATTGACATCTTCAACGCCAGTAGAGCGCTGCCTTTTGTGCAGTGGAAATGCTTAAAAAAATGACCCGCCGTAAAATCTACCACGCCTTTTAGTTTCGGGTTCGAGACGTACAATTAACAATTTAACATCTTGCCCGATCTGCTACACGAAACTGCGGCAAGACTTATAATTAACGATCTGCCAGAACTGTGCCGCCAAACCTACTGTCTAAATTAACGTAATCTTTTAACTTAAACGTTAAAATTAGTAGTAACTCGGACATTTTGCAGTAGTAAGAACGAAACGACTGTAATAATTAACGCAAATACTACCAAACGTTTTGAAAAACCCCTCTTCGCTCTGCATGCGATTCCTTTACTATATACACACTGTGGGCAAAGCCAGCAGATATAAACACACAGACAGTTTAAATTCTCGCCGCGTAGTGTATTTCTGACGTCACTCAAACTAGTTGGTTTATTTGAATAATGAAAAAGTGATAGAGAATGGAGGGGGGAAGATGGTCGACTTGTGTAAAAGTTGTATTTGACGATTGACAGTGACAAGACTGAAAATCTAAACCATAATGAAACTGACCATAAAAATCATATATTAGGATAGCTTAGTGTCTCCTGAGAAATAATATGTTTTAAAATATATGGTAGTCCAATTATTAGCCAAGTTATTGAGATAATACTATATGTCTACGAACGCTAGGACGGACAGACTGTTGTTCTTGCTCGTTACACATAAAGTTATTGGGGACGCAAGTTTAAAAAAGAGGCATTGGAGTAATTCAAATCCGATTGGGTGGTATAAGAGTATAGGAGTAAAGGGGGGAGGTAGGATAAGGTTAACAAAAACTAAACATCTTTTTGTATTGGCATAACTAACGCAGACTGACCAATGGACTACGAGACACATAGTTTGTTTGGAATTTTGTTTTTGTGTTTTCAAAACTAAATTCAAAATTTGTTAGTCGCCTGATTTCATTGGCTAGCTCTAATAGATATTGGCCAAAGGCTTAGGGGTCTCGTGGCCATTTGAAAAATGTTTATATCAACAAGTACGTTGAGAGCAGATGTGATAAATTTTAAAATAAGTACTAAATTCACAGTCTGGACAGGGCAGAGAAAACTGAGGCCATATCTTTTGCCAGTCAACGTTATTTGTGACATATTTCTTTGAATTTGTGGTAAGAATGCTTTATGTATTAACATGCTTGATTAAAACTGCAAAAGTTAGATACTGCTATTGGGAAAAGTGAAAGACATGCCGGGAGCAAACATTATTGAGTCCTCACATTGAACTGTATTTGACTGTTGCATATTGTTATGATCTGTATTAATATTATTGTATTAGAAGATGTTAGTAAGCCCTAGTGTTCCATGAACACTCTTCAACATGCCTAGAGCGTTTATAATTAAGAAAAGAAAAGAAAAATCATACAAAAGGAGATGTGGTTACTCCACGTTATTGTATTGAAGAAAACTATGGAGAAGTACAGGGGCGTATCTGCCATAGGGACCTGAGGTATGGTCACAGAAAGGTGTGAGTCATATAAATTAGGGGCTGGTGCACCTGTATGCACAAGAGGCTGACCCCATACCATCAGGTGTACATAGTGATAAGAAATTGTGATCAGATGTGAAAAGGCCAGGGTGTCTTTTATTGCAGGGTTTTTATTTCCTGTTACCAGCCGGTGACAGGAAACCTGATGAGTGATTGTAAAGGAAAAAGTCTCCTTTCAAAAGTTTACGCTGTCAGCAGATAGCCTGAAGGAGCTTGTGTGTGCTGATCTATATATTCTCTGCAGCGACATACTGACTTTTTATCTTCATACCAAGAATCCCAGGTGATGTGTTAACATCTGGGACTTCTGACTTTTCATTCAAATAAAAATTGTTATTTCCAAGAATAAACAGAATTATATGGGGCGTGATGAAACAACAGCTCCTCCTAACAAATGACTAACTCTAGTAGATAATAAAGTTTTAGTACGTGAATACACCTACAGGAATAATATAGTAATGATAATCGTCACACAGAGGGAGTAGCCATCCTAATGACACAGAAAGCAGCAGCATCGCTTATCAGCTGGGTACCTATCAATGAGAGGCTAATATTAGCTAGATTTCAGACACGATTTTTCAAGCTCTCAATTGTACAATGTTATGCACCAACTAACGACGCTCTTGATACCACAAAAGATGACTTCTATGAAGCACTTCTAAGTACCATCAACACAATACCCAAGCATGACATAATAGCAGTCATGGGTGATTTTAACGCCAAAGTAGGTGACAACAACGATGGAGTACAAAGATATCTCGGTACTCATGGCATAGGCTGTATGAATCAAAATGGCGAAAGACTTCTAGAACTTTGTGAAATATCAAACCTCGTTGTGGCAGACACCATCTTTCCACATAAGAATATCCACAAGATAACATGGAATTCACCTGATGGCAGAACTAAGAACCAGATAGATCACTTCTGCATAAGCGCTAAATTTCGCTCATCAGTTCAAGACGTCAGAGCATACAGAGGTGCAGAGATCGGAAGCGATCATAACCTCTGCATAGCTAAAATGAGAATTAAACTGAAGAAGTTATACCAACCGAATAAAAATAGAAGAATAGATGTACACAGACTGCAATCAAATGATATAAAGAAGGAATATAATGTCAAAATGAACAAACTATTTCGATGCTTTAGGCAAAATTGACAACGATATCACCACCAAGACAATCGATACTAAATGGGAACAACTGAGAACAGCAATGACAGAAGCAGCTGTAGCGACCACCGGATACCTAGTACATAAAAAGAAAAAATGGATGAGAGAAGATACTTGGATAAAATACAAGAAAGGAAAACAGCAAAACTTTAAACTACTAGCGGCAAGTACACATAATGCAGTTGAATCTTGCAAACTAACTTATAACTTGTTAAATAAAGAAGTGAAGACAAAAACTCGAAGAGATAAAAGACATTTCATCAATGAACTGGCCGTAGAAGCTGAAAATGCTGCAAGAACTGGTAATAGTAGGTGCCTTTATCAAATTACAAAACAACTATGTCACCAGCCTACTGCTATGGAAACACCTGTTAAAGGTAAATTAGGGAATTCAATACCAACAGAAAAAGAACAAATGAAGAGATGGGCTGAGCACTTCATGGAGGTGCTAAACAGACCACCACCAACAGTAACACCTGATTTTAATAATGAAACATCCACAACCACTTTGCCAATAACTTGCGATGAATTCACGCTGGACGAGATCAAACAAGCCGTTAAAAGATTAAAAAATTTTAAAGCTGCTGGAGTTGACGAAATTTCAGGGGAAATGATTAAAGCAGTTAATGACAACAACCTCTTGAGAATTTTAGATATTATAAATGAAGTATGGAGAGAAGAACAACCACCACAACAATGGAAAGACAGTATTATTGTAAAGTTACCGAAGAAAGGTGATCTATCAGACTGTAATAACTGGCGTGGTATATCTCTATTATCAGTACCTGGAAAATTATTATGTTGCATGATGTTAGAAAGACTTAAATTGCATGCTGACGAAAAGATCAGAGAAGAACAAGCGGGTTTCAGGCCGAAACGATCATGTATTGATCAAATATTCACACTAAGAAACAATTATAGAAGAATCAGTGGAAAGGCAATCGCCACTTATTATCACCTTCGTCGATTTTCAAAAAGCCTTTGATAGTCTACACCGCCCATCATTGTGGAAGATACTTACAATCTATGGTTTTCCAACAAAATATGTGAATATAATCAAAGCGCTATATGACAATGCAAGATGTTGTGTTAGAACAAATAAAGGGAATACAGAATGGTTTTTTTTACAGTAGAAACAGGGGTGAAACAAGGCTGTATTATGTCACCACTACTTTTTGGAATAGCTATTGATTGGGTTATGAGAAACTATACCCACAATGAACAATTGGGTATAAAATGGACAAATGGAAAATTCCTGGGGGACCTGGATTTCGCAGATGATGTAGCATTCTTAAGTTCAACACCAAGACAATCCCAAGAAGCAATAAATAATTTGTGTCATCTCTCGGTTTAAAATTGGTCTCCAAATAAATGCCTCTAAAACTAAAGCTATGAACTTTTCTAACGAGACCTTTGATATCATCTTGAACGGGGAAAAACTACAGAAAGTTGAAAGTTTCAATTATTTAGGCAGTAAAATGACTCAGGATGGTGACACAACAAGAGAAATCCATACTAGAATTGCTTTGGCAGCTAGCGCCTTCAATAGATTATCTAACATTTGGAAATTACGATCATTGAATATATACATACCAAGCTTCGTCTGTTTAATTCAAATGTTATCTCAGTGTTAACATACGGCTGTGAGAGTTGGAAAAATAACAAAATCATTGGAGAACAAGCTGCATTTATTATTATTATTATACTTATAGGAGAAAGAGTCCAGACATTTTAGTTAAATCAGTATATGTAAAATATATTTTCCTCATTTTCAAAGACCTGTCCAAAAGAGATGGCAGGACAGGCAGATTAAATTGTACAAAGAAAAGAATTCAATTTTAAAGAAAACTTTAACCACAGTCTTATTCATTTCCTTATAGTGAGTTAAAGTGTATTGTGTTGATGTACCACCATTGTCATTTCACCCCTAGACACTAGGCACATCAGACACCAGCCACTAGAATAAAAATACGGACCGTGTGGGATCTAGGGAGGTAGCGTTAGTACCCTGATAATACATCATCATCATCATCATCATCATCTTTTAGAGTCAGGGGCCTACATTTGCTTGACCTCACACGGTTGTTCGAGTCTCAGAGACAGACTTATCTAGTTTCCACCATCTCACTCGTGTAAAGCTATTTCTATTATTATCTCCCACTGAGCTATCACCTGTTCTTTTTCTATTCAGAAGGGACCAACCTGTATCTTAATTCTCTTATCACAAATATACGACACTAATATAATGAAGTCTGTACCACTTCACTCCACTACGGCAGTATTAGATATGAGACTACCTCTACCTTTTTCAGAAATCCAACATTTTAACGGACAAGCGTCGTTGTATGTTCTAACATCAGATGTCTAATGTATGCGCATATGTATACAGTTCCCATATGTATGCACTTACATGAAAGCCAATAGTATATGAAACAATGTTTGTTTTGATCACGTTCAAGCACTCCTAACACACTGGTAAAATAAGCATAACTCTTGACTTCCAATGTTCGCGTGAAGAGCAAACAAGAATTTCTGGAAGGATAAAGGGTCCCCACACAGGAAATCTGAGATGCAAGGCACGGTGGCTTTAAATGTCAAAAGACAGTGTAATATTTGACAAACACTGCATATTCTTAAGACTTGAAGAGATCGCAGTAATTACAGCACTTCGTGATCTAGTCTTTAGTTCTGTGTATCACAAATAGAGAATTATTTGTCTGTGCCTCTGTGATCTTTCATTCTTAAAGGCCTCGAGATGTAGGGATCTACTTTAAAAACACTGAGAACTCCAAAGATCTACCTGATTTAAATTGTGCATGTATTCAGGATCAGCAGGAAAAATTAGTTTCAATTGTAAATTGAACAGTTTTAAAATGTCTCGTAGCACTACCTTTCTTGACAAAAATGATGGTGCCTGGTAGCTTTAATCCTGGCGTTTCTTCATTTTTAAAATGACAGCTGGAGAGGGCTAGTCTGAACTTTCCATAGCTTAATTCTACTCCCCCCCCCCCCCCCCGGGTCACCTAAGGATCTACCAAATATCCCAGGTGATCTAACGGTAGAATGCGGTAGACCAGTTGCTGGCCCTTGCTTTATGGTATTCTATAAATATTCAACCATTACCATGTATTGACATTAATTTCATTACCTGAATCAAACTAGCAGTCGTACGTCCTTCCAAGGGCTGGACTTCTGGCCCTAAATGAAAACAAATAAACAAACAATCAAACAAAAACAAGTTGTAAGGTGACGTCCACACTTTACGGTTTCTCGTTAAAAGCAATCATCTGTTAGGGAGGGGAAACAATAGCTTGTACCTAGTGTGGCATAAGATGAATTTACGACCATATGTTTTTGTTTTACTAGGGCTGCTGGGTTTCTTGCTCTTTTGCAGCCAATACCAAGTTGAAAACTCCTTGGTATTATATACACTGTAGATCTAGGCTTTTCCTGTGGCTTTTCTGCAATTCCGAAACATGTTGAGTTGAGTTGTTTCTCCAGCTTCGCTAGCGTGCAAAGAATAATCACACCTGGTTCCAAGTTAAGAGGAAGAAACGAGTGGCATACTGTGCATTCCCCACCATCCAAGAGGCTCTCCAAATAGGCAGAGCTAAAATATTGTGTTCTGATTCTGGGCTCTCCCAAAGAATTGTCACATCCTACACAGAACCACTTTTCAGCTTCCCCCTGCCTGTCACGGGCCCAAAGTGAGATACTCCTGCATGCAGCCAACCAGGTCAAAGCCAAAGAATTACGTCTATGCTCAAATGACTTCTCCAAGCTTAGTGTGAAATTCTGGGTTCTCAACAATGTTTCACCACAGGGGGAATCCATGGAAGTACGTGGATGATTTCAAAAGTCAATGAGAGTGTAATTAGCCTCATATCAGAGGTTCACTTCCACATTTATATATTAAAGCATTGTATTTAGCTATGCCATATCGAGAAGTTAATGTGGGACATAATTATGTCAGTTATAATCTCTCCTTGGAGTAACAAGTGATTGCGTCTATAATTAGTCTGGGTCTTTCGTCGGTCTATAGTTACGTGGATTGGTCGTTGTCAGTAACCACTGCCCACGAAGCACTATTTTTGGAGTGCTTACTTACGATTATTATCGTCATGAGGCGGTGGTGTTGATCGGATGGTCCTGGAATTGAGTTATCGGTAAAGCATATCACTTCTCTTGCTTTTCTGTTGTATAGTTTTTTTTACTTCATTTTCTTACGAGTGCTTGGAATATTCCCATTTATATGTATTATTTATTTGGGGTAAAAATCCCTCTTTATTCTTGTGATGCCTAGTTGTGCTATGTAACCGCATGGTTTTGCTGTTTAACTATCTGGTTTGCTGTGTAACCGCCTGACTTTGTTTTGAACGATATGACGAATTACTCATTAATGATCACTGGCCATCCATTAGTATTCTATGCTATAGGACAGGGGTCGGCAATCAGTTGATCCCAATCTACCAGTAGATCCCAGTGGATGATTTGGTAGATCTTTAAGCGACTGCGGGGAAAAATACTTTTTAAGCTAGGGAGATTTTGGATTAGACCTCTCTCGCCGCCATTTAAAATCGCGGTGTCTCCAGGAACAGAAGGTACTTTTTCTTCTTTTCCAAAGGAAATTCTGGAGCTGGCTTCTAATTCATATATGTATATAAATATATATATGTGTGTGATATTCGTGAACTCCATGAGATAGGATCGCGGTCTTTTCTTTGTAAGGTTCACCATTTCTCCACTCCCCCCGCCCCCTCCCCCGGCTTAAAAATCACACACATGGTAGATCTTTAAGAAGGCTCAGTGTTACAAAAAGGAGAGGGGTAAAGTATCCCATTACACGCACAGTGAGGCATATTGGGAATATGTTGTTAGGCCCATATTGTCTTGGCCATCGGCACACTAGGGGTGATGTGGTCAGCATCACACCGGCCAAATTAACCTTCCCAGAGGCTGGATCGACCTTGGAGCCGTTTGTTGTCGGTCTAAAAATAAAATCCCACCTCAACTGGGGATCGAACCATGGACCACCGAGCTAGGAAGCCAGTGAGTGTTACAAACGTAGACCCCAACAGCTCCTTGCTTGCCGACCCCTGCTATAGAATGTATGAAACATTTATTTTCTTGTTTTTTGTTTTAATGTCTTTAGTAACAATAATAACAGTTGATGCCTGTAACTTTTCCCGTTTTACTTGTCTTTTTGCATGTTACAAAAAAGCTGGCCTAGTTATAACGTGTGCTGTTTATGAGTTTGTAGAATGTGTTGTATGATTCTGTATCTGGCAAAAGATAGAAGCTTTACTGTTCGGATGACAGCGGTTTGCATTTTCTCATATCCTTTGTCTTATTAATAGTACATTTTCACATATTATGTTTAAAAGATCTCTTTCGTTGGTTTTTTCTTCCAATCGCTAACGATTAAGAAAGTCTCTATTTAAAAAGAAAAAAAAACAACAACAGAAAACAACTAAAAATAAACAAAGAAACAAAATAAAAAAGGAAGGAAGTGGCAAAGACCACTCGCGACTTCTAACAAGTCCTAAGACCGCTAATGCGACTGTGTATACGCGTGCGTGCTTGCGACAGCGTGTTTTGAAAGTTGTTCGTTAAGCTGTTAATTTGTCTTAAGCACAACGACATTTTCAAAACAGTCGTCAGGTTTGGATGTTAATTCGGACGACAAATAGTGAATCTGCCGGCTGATACTTCATGTGTTTCAGTTGTTGTTTGCTCACGTTTATGCTGTGTTGAGCTCAGGGCAGCTTGCAACGTTTGTGGTGTTTGTCTTTTTAAGAAGTCCTGTCTGAACAAATATTGCCACTTTTTAAAGGGCTAAATATGGTGTTTGCAGCAACTGGTTACAAAGTCCGACATCTGCTAAGAGAGCCGATGCAGTTACAGGTTCAATAACTGCGTGAAAATCAACATCAGTTGCGAAAAGTTGCAAGTTTACGGGACTCACTTTTATTTTATCGTTGTATGTTATAATCATTTTCGTTGTAAGTGTCGTTAACAGCAGACGAGAGTAAACAGAGTAGCGTCAAAGAAATTTATATTTTACTTTATAATCGTAGGAATGGTTTTGCAGAAGAATATTAAAAATACAATGGGCATCTAAAAATACCGAGAATGTCCTGAAAGAGGAACATGCATAAAAGAAGAAAATTCACATTCTTCGTCTTCTTTGGTTCTTGATCCCTGACTGATAAAGCACTCAGTACAGCACGCCTGGTGGCGTCTTGTAGGGCAGCAACAAACTGTCTCCACTTTGGTCCTTGATCCCTGACTGATAAAGCACTCAGTACAGCACGCCTGGTGGCGTCTTGTAGGGCAGCAACAAACTGTCTCCACTTTGGTCCTTGATCCCTGACTGATAAAGCACTCAGTACAGCACGCCTGATGGCGTCTTGTAGGGCAGCAACAAACTGTCTCCACTTTGGTCCTTGATCCCTGACTGATAAAGCACTCAGTACAGTACGCCTGATGGCGTCTTGTAGGGCAGCAACAAACTGTCTCCACTTTGGTCCTTGATCCCTGACTGATAAAGCACTCAGTACAGTACGCCTGATGGCGTCTTGTAGGGCAGCAACAAACTGTCTCCACTTTGGTCCTTGATCCCTGACTGATAAAGCACTCAGTACAGTACGCCTGGTGGCGTCTTGTAGGGCAGCAACAAACTGTCTCCACTTTGGTCCTTGATCCCTGACTGATAAAGCACTCAGTACAGCACGCCTGGTGGCGTCTTGTAGGGCAGCAACAAACTGTCTCCACTTTGGTCCTTGATCCCTGAGTGATAAAGCACTCAGTACAGCACGCCTGGTGGCGTCTTGTAGGGCAGCAACAAACTGTCTCCACTTTGGTCCTTGATCCCTGACTGATAAAGCACTCAGTACAGCACGCCTGGTGGCGTCTTGTAGGGCAGCAACAAACTGTCTCCACTTTGGTCCTTGATCCCTGACTGATAAAGCACTCAGTACAGCACGCCTGGTGGCGTCTTATAGGGCAGAAACAAACTGTCTCCGCTTTGGTCCTTGATCCCTGACTGATAAAGCACTCAGTACAGCACGCCTGGTGGCGTCTTGTAGGGCAGCAACAAACTGTCTCCACTTTGGTCCTTGATCCCTGACTGATAAAGCACTCAGTACAGCACGCCTGGTGACGTCTTGTAGGGCAGCAACAAACTGTCTCCACTTTGGTCCTTGATCCTTGACTGATAAAGCACTCAGTACAGCACGCCTGGTGACGTCTTGTAGGGCAGCAACAAACTGTCTCCACTCTGCTCGGTCGACAACCATTCTTAGTGTGGTGCCCCAGCTCTGGTTCATGCTTAGCATCTCTGCCTCTACAGTTCTCCGCCAGGTGGCTTTTGGCCGTCCTTGCTGTGGCTTTCCTTCTGGAGTCCATAGCAGAATTGACTTTAGATGGAAGCAATCAACTTTCTTCGGGCATGTTATAATAAGTCGAAAGATGAAATTTATTGCGACAGCATAAAGGATTGAAGGAGAAAGAGACAAATGATAACAAAGAGAAAAGAAACTGGATAGTGTGACGTCATGGCATGGAAAGAAGTCAACAGCAGAATTGATGAACAGTTCTGGAGACAGGAAGTTGTGGAGCGACATGACCGCGTGCGCCACCAGACATGTTACATGAAGAAGAAGAAGAATGTATTATAATGTCTTATAGAAGAGACCCCATCACCCATCACCTGAACTGCTTGGTAATGTGGTACTTGAAGTAGTGGAAAGACCATCGTCTGTAATTCCGCAGTTCTTGGTCGCTGTGGTAGGAGTTATGTATGTGTGTGTGTGCTGACGTCTGTGCTGGCGTTTGTGCGTGTGTATGTGTGTGCGTGCGTGTATGTCTGGTTGTGTGTGTCTGTCTGTGTGTATGTGTGTCTGGCTGTGTGTCTGTGTGTCTGGCTGTGTGTCTGTTTGTCTTCGTCTAATTTTGTCTGTCTTGGCTGGGTGCAGACGAGCGTTTTCTTGCTGCGCGTATCTCGCGCGTGGAAAATGAAACAGTAGGGATTTAGAGAAAGCAGACAGACTAGCGAGGTTTTTCCCGCTGCGTAGAAAAAAACGCAACTGGTTCCATTTTCTTCGCGTATCGCCGGCGTTTATGGCTAACCTTGAACTTTATCACGTGACCAAGTATGTTAGCAGACGAACTTGCGTTGTACACTGTCCTGGCATTTCTATTCTGAATTTGGATTTATCAAGAACATTTGCGTGAAAATTAGTTATTTCGAATCCGAAAGGTTAATAATTGAAGTGGGAAAAAAGGCCAGGTCTTTACAACTCGGCGCTTCCAAAATATAGTAATAGAATTCTAAAAATCAAATTGTGGGAAGAAGTCTACAGAGCCCTATATCCAGGATGGGAAAATTTTGAGGCACAGGAGAAAGGACAGAAAGGTAATTAATTTTTTTTTAATACACTCTGTGTTTAAACCTGTTTAAGTGCCAGTCCGGAAATATATTTTTAGGTGCGAGGTCACGGCAAAAATACGCTCGTCTGCACTACCCTGCGATTCGGTAAAAAAAAAACCGTGCGAGATACGCACAGCAAGAAAACGCTTAGTCTGCACCTAGCCAGTCTAATTTAGCCTGGCGCTGCGCCTTGAAAGAAAGCCTTGGGAACCTAAATGATCTTAATGTGTGACCATACCACGTCAAATTTATTATTTCATTTGCATTTAAAAAAATTTAACCCCAAAAACACATCAATTAATCAATCAATACCCTTTAGTTCCCCGAGGAGCATAGGCCTTCAACAAACACATGCCAAGTCTTCCTGTCCTGTGCCATCCGCTCAAGTTCTTTCCATGTTTTCCTCATCATTTTCACCTCTGTTTCCAGTTCTCTTCTCCATGTGTTTTTTGGTCTACTTCTGCCTCTCTTTTCCTGTAGATTCCAGAACAAGGACTGCCTTGTAATGTTATCAACAGGTTTTCTCAATGTGTGTCCTATCCATCGTCAGCGTCTTATTCTCAACTCTTGTTCCACTGGCACATGTCTGGTTCTTGTCAATAACATATAGTACCACTTTATTCACAGCTACAGAGCACCGTATATTGTCTTGTGACATCCTGTGTGATGTGTGCTGCACTGCAACTATATGGTCATCTAATTTTTTTTGTCTTCGTATGGAGCATGGAGGCACCACGGCAATAGCCCACACTTTGCCTTGGTTTCTGTAGCAAGTTCTTTTACGTGTTGAGGTTGTCAGCCCAAGCAGAACCTCATACTTGTCGCCTCTTATGACATGCATTGGAGCCGCGCTGGTGTAATGGTTACCACACCGCGCTGGCGATCGGGTGATCCAGGTTCAAGCCCGGGCGAGGACACTTGAAGTAGTGTCGTCGACCGGGATTTGGACTGGATTAATTCGAGCCCTGGCGAGAACATTTGAAAGAGTGTCGTCGACCAGGGACTGGAATAACCTGAACGGCTCCTGAGCCGACCCAGCTCTAATGGGTACTCTCCGGCGAGTATCTGCCTGAATGGCCAGAGGACACCTGTCAGCGTAGAGGGAAAATAGGATACTCACGTAAAATCAGTCTCAGGTTAGACATACTCGAGTAATAGCGGGCGTACGTTAAAAAAACAAATGACATGCATAATGAATGAATAATCCTATTCTATCTGTGTCTCCCCAGATTTGGTTTAGTTTTGGTTTTAAGGACTATCTTCATTGCACACGGACAACTCCATCAGTGCTCCAATCTCCTCCCTTAGATCACTCAAGGAGGATCTCAGCACAGTGCACGAACTCCGTAGCACCGGCGAGAATCCCAGTGTGCGTATAAGGAATCACACATTCTATAAACATTTTTGTGGTGGGTAGGTTTCGTACATTTTTAAATTTTGCTTTATATATGAAGGTAAATGTAGTACCATAGCAGATATAGCCGTAGGGGAGTGAAGCGTTACAGACTTCACGGTCCAGCATCGAGAAGTGAGGTGACCAGTTCCCTTCCTCGCTGCCTTTTCCTTCCCTAACTCAATAGTAAACTCAGGTACCCAATTACAGCTGGGTAGACTGGAGAGTGATGATACCGTGAATCAACCCGGCACCTTTGCCGCGAGAGACCAGCATACTAACCACTCTGTCAATCAAACGCTCATATATACATATATAATACTTTGTGCATGGTTTTGACTGCAGTGTAGAACATGGCTTGACATAAAGGGATGCGAATTTTATGTACATTTTTTGTATTTTCAGATACAAAGATGTTGACATCAGCCTCGACAGCTTGCTCAGCTACGGAATTTTTGGATTCAGGTTTGCCAGTCTTGTCAGTTCGGCATGAAACAAAGCCGCGTACAGTTAAAATGTAATGGATGTATAATGAGACACATTCATTTAAATTATATGGGTGAACATTGTAAACTTGGTGTATTATTTACAGTGCCTGTGACAATCGTGACGTGTTCAGACTGTTTTTAAAATTAAGGTGCTACTGTTAAACGCACCCGGAAGAACCAGTCACATTCTTTTTTAAGATAATTAGGTATCTTATACTGAACAGTGTTCATATTTCAGTAGTAGAAGTTGGTAGTTTTTACAGGGTCGACTGATTTTCACCTACTAAAATCTCGTGGAGTACAGAAGTTTGACAACATTCATGGGCGTACGGACCATGCAGCAAGAAGTGATTACGTCACATATAACTTGGTGTGTTTTTTAGGCATACTATTAACTTTAGCTCGCTTAAAAATATCCCCTGTAATTTACGAAATTCAGATTTTGCAGTTCTTATTCATTTTTAGCCAATCGAAGGAGAGAAATAAAGTAAACCTTCAAAATTTACGGTTCTCATTTCTATTTGGATTAAGACAACACAATGCCTGCTCAAGAAATCTACACACATAGAAGACGGCTTCAGTAATCTCAAAATGTGGTGCATGTGTTATTAAAGTAAAGATCTGTAGACTATACACACACCCAAACTGATGTAAGCTTAGTGATCATGAACTGACCTGGCAGCATTAAGCCCGTTTGACTGCGATCTAGACGACAGCCATGTTTGGCTTGAGGATACCCATCTCACGAAGTGAACAGGGAGATGAATTTGATAGTGTTTCTACCATCCTATCACACAGGTGAGATTTGTGGCAGTTGTTTTTATCAGAGCTCGTTCTAAATCTTGTTCAATTACCGTTGTTGTTGTTGTTGAAGTCGCCATTGCTAGATCGATCAAAATCCTTTAGCTTTCTTGAATGTTTATAAAGTTTAGCATGCGCAAAAGAAAATGTCTCCATGTCTCTCCTTAGATGTATTTTCTGCGCTTCTCTATGAAGCCTGTTCATTGCTAACACCGACTCTAACTATTGGCCTCGAATGCTGCAATGCTTGAGTTTATAAGTTATTATGATAATACATGTAAACAGTTTTTACATCCACCTATAAAATTAATTGCTAGTCTAAGCAACAGAGAACAAATCGACAGCTAATTCACATATAACTAGCCAAAGTAAAGTGTAACGGACATCCCAGAGTAGCCTCGTTACAATAAGAGCCACGCAGGCTTTAGAGTAGAACCCACAAGACTGAGATCTATTCAACAAGCTAAAGGTAAGAACTACCGATGAGTGTAGCTGTGACACTTATGAAATAACTGCTGAACATCTACTTCAAAGGAACCCAACATGAGGAACAAAGAAAACGCACATGTCCATCACCAGTACCATCACCAGTACCATCAACAGTACCATCAACAGTACCATCACCAGTATCATTGTAGTGAAATTGACAGAGATACAACGGTAAAATATCTCCAAAGATAACATTTAAGGATAAAAACATAATGCGTAGGCTGCGAATAGTACATGATCGCCTAGACCGCGGGTCATCATCCTCCATAATAATTGACTTGCTAGACAGGAGGGGAACGGCGGATCAAAAAGGAAAAAAAATATGACTGGAAAGATTGCGTGAGACTAGAAAGGCTAAGGAGACGCAATTGGGGGGGAAACGGAGAAAAGTCACGTTTCCCAAGTTGACATAAAAAGTAAGCAACTCGACAGAAGGGACCATAGATATGTTACGCCACAGTCATTTGTTGGACGCTTTTGCGCGATACCAAGGCCTTGATTTGAATTCAGCGGCTAAACGCAGATGTTAGGAATATTACAAAAATTAAAAAGTACTTTTTTTCTTAATATTAATGTTAGGAATATAAAAATTAGCTGGCCGGATGGCCTATTCTGAGCAGTGAACTAATATGTTCTTAATTTTACAGACGGATAGATAATATTGAAGATAATGACAAAAAGACAGTGTTGTTCACATCATCGACAGACTGTATTGAATCTAAAAGTGTCGCTAATTGCACAAAAAAACACGACTTTGGGACGCAGGTGTTCAAATTTACTTAGTATGGAGGAGAGGGTTTTTTTTTGGGTGGTAGCTGTGTCTAAATATAACTTTTAACGAAAAAATTTTGGAGGGGAGAGAAAGGTTGGTTCAAAAATCAAGTACATTTTGTAGAAACACAAGTAGAGACGGACAGACTAACAGATAACCATCCATACTTGACTGAAGCATGACTGAAATGACTTTAGTGTAGGAAATTTGAAATTCAAATAAACCTAGGCAGTGATTGGCCACAGACAAGCATATTGTCGGCGCTTAGACGCGGATTTGGGGTCATTTCTCAATAGTTGTTCAGTGATAGACACAGATTTTAAAGTGTGGTGATTTCCATATGAAAGAAAGTGTAAGAAGTTTAGGGACGCCATACTATAGCCAGCAGCTCAGCTGAGTTTTGCTAGCAGTTCTGTGTTATTTATTCATAATCTGGTAAGATTGAAATTATTTCCTTATATATTTTGAATATTGTTTCATGTTCGAGTGATTTGATACTGCCATATCGAAATCTAGCCTTACAAACAAGTAGGGATTTGCTCTAGACCCCCCGCCCTAGTCAGGGTCTAGGGACCAACAATGTACATAAACTCCAGCAAGGATTATGCAAGACAGATCAAGTGTTGAGAATAATGAAACATATTACCTATCCTCTTTTAGGGCAGACAACTAATAAATATTTTTCAGAACCTATAGTCTGGGAGGATCTATCTGATGTAAAACCACCATGGTAAATGTGCTGTTTGGTCAGAGAGATCTGACCTGTCTGTATGATGTGGTTGTTGTGTCAGTGTTGTGTCCAGACGTGGGTAGAGAATAGATTTTGACACATGGCCCATACTTTGATTGCAGAGCTGTGAGTTTCTGTTGTCAACAAAGCAGTGACTATTCAGTTGGTGACTTTACTCGAGTGTATCTGTGCAGTACTTGTGACAGAGACCACCATTATTGCCCGCCAGCACGGAGAGGTGGGACCACCTGATTTCAGCACCAGAGCTACAACGACAAGATGAGTGAGCCTCTGGTCTGCTGGACATTCACCAACGCTGTGTAGTTACTAATACCCTCATAAAAATTCCCACCATTTTCTGGACACTGTGTAGTCAATATAGACAGGTGTGATGAGGCCACCCCAACAGCACAAACATTAAATATCCTCCCAAGTAGATGACTACTAGAACATTTTAATAAAACTAACTAGTATAGTACATATATATGTACACTATTGCATTTATGATATAATATTCCATGCATTTCTTTCATAATCTCTAAATCTTTTTAAGTTCTGGTCAACCTAAAAAATTGATCCAGAACAAAATAAATGTAATATAATTTTATCAAAAAATTTACACACGTGAGTTAGTTCAGTGTATTTTAACATTTATTAATATTATTAGTCTTGTTAAATATCTGTGGGTATATCTATAACCTATTACACCACACTACATATCATAACCCTAGACACTTTACGTAGCCACATTCATTAAAAAAAAATTAAGTGTGAGGTCGTAGTGGTAGCAAGAAAGGCCTTCTGACAATTCACAACTACATTTTATCTCAGGAGCCTTCACAGCTGGCCTCATACAATTACATTTAGTAATATCACCATCATACAATACCATCAACACCACTACATAAATTGGGGTCTTGTCCAGGGATAATTAGCCCAACAGTAATATTAGGATCTCCTGGTGGGAGAAATAAAAGTAGGGAAATAAATTGTAAAATTCCCTTTAAAATTAAAAGTGTCCCTACAGATAAAAGTTGGTGAATCTTCACAGCCAGTAATAATTAATTAGTTAACTGGTTAGTTAGAATTGGTTAGACTATAGTCATAAGAAGTACTTAGTGTATTTACTGGTTAGAGATTTATCTTGTATATTATTATATTGTCTAAAAAGTATGGCGGAGCTGGCAAAATTTAGATCAGCTGCTGTGCTCACCGCGAAGGAGATGGGAATGGATGGTCAAATTTTAATTCAATACGTAACGGCTGAATGTGATAAATATATTGAACGGGAAGAAAGGAGATTAGAAAAAGAGGCTGAAAGAAAATTGGAGTCTGACAGGTTGGTTGAAGAGAAGAAGTTAGAGGCTGAGACTAAGAGGTTGCAGATTGAGGCTGACAAAGAGGCAAAGGCATTGGAGGCAGAAGAAAAACGACAGCAAAGGGAGGCAGAAGAAAAACGACAGCAAAGGGAGGCAGAAGAAAAAAGGTTGACTGCCGAAAGGGAGGCAGAAGATAGAAGGTTGCAACGGGAGCACGAATTACGACTAAGGGAGCTGGAATTACAAGGCCAGGCTCCTGAAAATGGTGCCAGCCCTTTTGCCTCAGATGCTACGCCCAGTCTGGGAGCCTCAAACTCAGCTATGGGGTTTCATTTAGACCATTTTGTTGAAAAAGACGATGACATAGAGGGGTACCTAGGACGTTTTGAGTTATTAGCTACTACATATGGGTTAGAGAGAGAGAGGTGGAGCTTAAAGCTATCACAGGGATTGAGAGGTACTTCTTATGAAGTATTTGCCAAAATGAACAGGGAAGACCAAGACAATTATGACATGTTAAAGCAGGCTTTGTTATTAAGGTACGAGAAGAATGGTGAATTTTATCGTAAGAAATTTAGAAATGCTAAACTGTTGTCTGGGGAGACATACCACCAATTCTCTGCTAGACTAGAAACCTATTTGGAGAAATGGACGGCTCTGGGGAAGACCCAAGATCTTAAAGAAATGATCATGATTGAGCAATTGAGAGAGTCCATGGCTCCAGACATGAGAAAATTTCTCATGGAACAAGGTGCAGAGAAGTTGGGGGAAATTTTAAATGTTGCTGAGAGATATCAGGCAGCCCAGGCAGAGGTAAGTGGTGCTAAAAAGAAGCACATAGACAATTTTAAAGCTCCACAGCAATTTAATAAATTTGATAATAGAGAGCAGGGAAATAAAGGTAGGACAAACTTTGAGCGGCCAAGAAATGACTATCGCGACAGAAACTCACAGTTCAATGACCAAAAGTTCAATGAAAGAAAACCGTTGAACCAAGGAAAAAGATGGTGTAAATGGTGCAAGAAGGATAACCATAACACCGAATTTTGTAGAAGGAAACCTTCAAACATTGCTGCAATGAAGTCGGGGACGCAAAGATTAAAGGTTAATCCTAAGGGACAACAGGAACCTTATCACCCCCCAGTTTGTGAGGATGTTATTTGTAATGGGGTCACCATAAGGTGCCTTTATGATACAGGTTTGGATTATGATTCAGTTGTGAAGTCTAGCCTAGTGGACCCAAGTCAGTATACCACAGAAACAGTGGAAATACAAGGGGCGACTAAGGACATACCACTCATGACACTTCCCATCGCAAGGATAACGGTGAAAACTCGCTATGTGGAAGGAGAAATCAGAGCAGCAGTGATAGATGAACCAATCTACCCTCTGATATTGGGGTGTAGATACGTCTTCTTGGGGAATCCTGAGAAACCTGTGATCATGGCGACAGTGCAGACCAGGTCACAGAAGAAGGAGGAAGAAGGTGAACCTATAAATGCTCATCCAGAGGAGATGAGGAAGGCGCAGGCTGAGGATAGGACACTCAAGCCCTGTTTTAAAAAATTGCCCAAATGCCACACACCTCCGAGCAAGGGGGAATATTTCATGAAGAACAAACTATTATACAGGAAGACAGGAACTAGATCCACTGGTCACGGACAGTTAGTTCTTCCCAAGATATATAGGGCAAACTTAATAAGGAACTTACATGTTGGAAAAGATGGTGACCATGAGAAAGTCGGTACCATCTGCCAAAAGATTGCTCGAAAATACTATTGGCCCGACGTAAATGTCGATGTTGAAAACTTTGTAGAAGCATGTGGCGTATTTCATGAGGGAACACCCACAAAGGGAAAATATGTGCAGGACCTAGAAACGCCACGGGGCAACTTTAGGCCTGAAAGGAAAACTAATTATACTCGGGTAGACAAAGTGGAATGGGAGCCCCCTTTTCACACCCAGTCTTCACTTGAATGGATTAACATGGCCACTATGCGACGAGTACGAAGAAGAAATTTTACCCAGGATAAGATGACAATCCCTCGGTCAGACTTATATAAACTGGAGGAACAGACAAGAGAGCGAAGATCTCTCATAAGCAATCTAAAGTGGGGAGACAAACCCCAGAAAAAAATTGGTAGTGGTCGATTTGTGAGTGATGATTCTAGGAAGAAAAGTCCTCATTATAAAGCTTCTAAGGGACGGGACCAGACGGGTTCCAGGAAAAATACGTATGATAAATTAAAGATCCAGATGTAACTTTATTAAGGACCTGGACAGATGAGAAGGCGGAAGAGACTGTTACCTCATCGTATCAATATGTGAACGAACTGACCACTCGTTTGAAAGCTGGATGGAAACTGGCAAATGATAATTTGAAACAAGCCAGGAAGAAACATGCAGCATATTTTAATAGGAAGGCAAAGGACAGGGAACTGGCAGTCGGAGAGAAGGTGCTGCTTCTACTACCCGGAAGCCAGAATAAATTACAAATTGGTTGGCAAGGTCCATATACGGTTCTAGAGAAGGTGTCTAGAACAAACTATAAAATTGACAAAAAGGGGAAGGAAAAAGTTTATCATGTAAACCTGTTAAAGAAGTATCTGGACAGACCACTCCAGGAAAGCACCCCCTTATTGACCTTAGCTATTGCAACCCAGATGCAAAAAGAACCACTCACCTCACATGAATACCCATTACATCCTTGTGAAACAGCAGCACAGGTAAAAGTCAGTAAGCACCTGACTAAAAACCAGAGGGAGAGAGTTCTACAAGTTCTGGAGGAACATACAGATGTATTAACAGATAAACCAGGCCATACAAATTTGCTACAGTATGACATGAAACTGGTAGACTCAAACCCAATCTGTATGAGAGCCTATTCTATTCCGTTCGCGAAGGAGAAGGCATTGAAGGAAGAAATAGAGTATTTGTTGAAGGAGGGGATTATTTCGCACAGTGAATCATCTTTTAGTTCTAGTGTCGTTTTGTTGAGAAAACCGTCTGGGGAACACAGACTGTGCATAGATTACAGGAAACTGAATGCTGTCACAGAAGGACAAGTGGATCCATTACCAGACACAAAACAGCTATTTGCCAGACTGAACAAGGCAAAATACTTTTCAAAAGTGGATCTTAGTAAAGGCTATTACCAGATCCCAGTGAAGCCTGAAGTGAGACCTTATTTGGCTTTTAGCACTTCGGATGGACATTATGAATTCAATATGCTACCATTCGGACTGAAAAATGCTCCGAGTGTGTTTTCAAGGATGATGCGCAAATTGTTGGATCCCCTGAATAACCCATGTATCACGAATTTCATGGATGATATTCTCGTCGCCACAGAGACATTTGAAGAACACATTGAAGCTCTGGAGATGTTGTTTGATAGACTTCGGGAGGCGAACTTAACTGCTAGGCCAACAAAATGTTGTATTGGATGCAAAGAGTTGGAATTCTTGGGGCACACTGTATATCAGGGTAATATGACCCCTGATCCTAAGAACTTGGAAAAACTGCAGAGAGCACCTAGGCCACAAACAAAAAAAGACGTGCGATCATTCGTGTCGTTATGCGGATTTTATCAGAAATACATCAAAAATTTTAACGCTATTTGTGCTCCTCTGACTGATCTGACTCGCAAGGGACTTCCAGATAAAATTATTTGGACTGCACAATGTGAACTAGCGTTCCAAGAGTTAAAGGAAAAACTCACTAGCAAGCCTATTCTCAAACTGCCTGATTTGACACAGGACTTTGTCTTAAGAACCGATGCAAGTAATGTAGGACTAGGAGGGGCTTTGTTGCAAAGATCATCTTCACCTGATGGGGAACTGAAACCAGTCGCTTATGCAAGCCGTAAATTGAATAAGGCGGAACAAGGATACTCCACAAGCGAAAAAGAATGTTTAGCGTTAATCTGGGCAATAAAGAAGTTTCAAATCTATCTGTATGGTAGGACATTTGTGGTGGAGACGGACCATCAGCCTCTCGTGTTCTTGTCTCAGGCTAAGCATGAAAACGCAAGATTGCTGAGGTGGTCTTTATTGCTTCAACCTTATCAGTTCAGTATCCAATATATCCCAGGCAAATTGAATGTCGGTGCAGATTTCCTCAGTCGGCACCCCTGTGATCAAAATTAGAGTAGTGGCAGACGTGAGGAGTAATTTTACCTATGTGTATCGCTGGTGTTGGAACTTGCCATAGGCATGTTTTCAAGTGGGGAGATGTGTAGTGAAATTGACAGAGATACAACGGTAAAATATCTCCAAAGATAACATTTAAGGATAAAAACATAATGCGTAGGCTGCGAATAGTACATGATCGCCTAGACCGCGGGTCATCATCCTCCATAATAATTGACTTGCTAGACAGGAGGGGAACGGCGGATCAAAAAGGAAAAAAATATGACTGGAAAGATTGCGTGAGACTAGAAAGGCTAAGGAGACGCAATGGGGGGGGAAACGGAGAAAAGTCACGTTTCCCAAGTTGACATAAAAAGTAAGCAACTCGACAGAAGGGACCATAGATATGTTACGCCACAGTCATTTGTTGGACGCTTTTGCGCGATACCAAGGCCTTGATTTGAATTCAGCGGCTAAACGCAGATGTTAGGAATATTACAAAAATTAAAAAGTACTTTTTTCTTAATATTAATGTTAGGAATATAAAAATTAGCTGGCCGGATGGCCTATTCTGAGCAGTGAACTAATATGTTCTTAATTTTACAGACGGATAGATAATATTGAAGATAATGACAAAAGACAGTGTTGTTCACATCATCGACAGACTGTATTGAATCTAAAAGTGTCGCTAATTGCACAAAAAAACACGACTTTGGGACGCAGGTGTTCAAATTTACTTAGTATGGAGGAGAGGGTTTTTGGGTGGTAGCTGTGTCTAAATATAACTTTTAACGAAAAAATTTTGGAGGGGAGAGAAAGGTTGGTTCAAAAATCAAGTACATTTTGTAGAAACACAAGTAGAGACGGACAGACTAACAGATAACCATCCATACTTGACTGAAGCATGACTGAAATGACTTTAGTGTAGGAATTTGAAATTCAAATAAACCTAGGCAGTGATTGGCCACAGACAAGCATATTGTCGGCGCTTAGACGCGGATTTGGGGTCATTTCTCAATAGTTGTTCAGTGATAGACACATATTTTAAAGTGTGGTGATTTCCATATGAAAGAAAGTGTAAGAAGTTTAGGGACGCCATACTATAGCCAGCAGCTCAGCTGAGTTTTGCTAGCAGTTCTGTGTTATTTATTCATAATCTGGTAAGATTGAAATTATTTCCTTATATATTTTGAATATTGTTTCATGTTCGAGTGATTTGATACTGCCATATCGAAATCTAGCCTTACAAACAAGTAGGGATTTGCTCTAGACCCCCCGCCCTAGTCAGGGTCTAGGGACCAACAATGTACATAAACTCCAGCAAGGATTATGCAAGACAGATCAAGTGTTGAGAATAATGAAACATATTACCTATCCTCTTTTAGGGCAGACAACTAATAAATATTTTTCAGAACCTATAGTCTGGGAGGATCTATCTGATGTAAAACCACCATGGTAAATGTGCTGTTTGGTCAGAGAGATCTGACCTGTCTGTATGATGTGGTTGTTGTGTCAGTGTTGTGTCCAGACGTGGGTAGAGAATAGATTTTGACACATGGCCCATACTTTGATTGCAGAGCTGTGAGTTTCTGTTGTCAACAAAGCAGTGACTATTCAGTTGGTGACTTTACTCGAGTGTATCTGTGCAGTACTTGTGACAGAGACCACCATTATTGCCCGCCAGCACGGAGAGGTGGGACCACCTGATTTCAGCACCAGAGCTACAACGACAAGATGAGTGAGCCTCTGGTCTGCTGGACATTCACCAACGCTGTGTAGTTACTAATACCCTCATAAAAATTCCCACCATTTTTCTGGACACTGTGTAGTCAATATAGACAGGTGTGATGAGGCCACCCCAACAGCACAAACATTAAATATCCTCCCAAGTAGATGACTACTAGAACATTTTAATAAAACTAACTAGTATAGTACATATATATGTACACTATTGCATTTATGATATAATATTCCATGCATTTCTTTCATAATCTCTAAATCTTTTTAAGTTCTGGTCAACCTAAAAAATTGATCCAGAACAAAATAAATGTAATATAATTTTATCAAAAAATTTACACACGTGAGTTAGTTCAGTGTATTTTAACATTTATTAATATTATTAGTCTTGTTAAATATCTGTGGGTATATCACTCAGGATGGTGACACAACAAGAGAAATCCATACTAGAATTGCTTTGGCAGCTAGCGCCTTCAATAGATTATCTAACATTTGGAAATTACGATCATTGAATATACATACCAAGCTTCGTCTGTTTAATTCAAATGTTATCTCAGTGTTAACATACGGCTGTGAGAGTTGGAAAATAACAAAATCATTGGAGAACAAGCTGAATACATTCGAGAACAAATGTCTTAGAAAACTCATGAACATCAGTTGGAAAGAATTCAAGACTAATCGACAAATAAGAGAAGACTCTAGGCAGAAATATGTCTCCGACTATATAAGGAAAAGACGATGGTCATATATCGGTCATGTCCTACGAATGCAAAACAACAGAATACCACTACAGGCGCTCACTTGGGTTCCTGAGGGTAAGCGGAAAAAAAGGAAGACCAAAAGAAACACTCAGAAGAACAATAATAAGAGAAGGAAGAACGTTGGGCCTAAATAATGTGCAAGAGCTAAGAGGAGTGGCGTCACAACGAACAACCTGGAGAGCACTGGTTTCTGCCTTATGCGCCGTGTTTGGCGCTTAAAGAATTTATTATTATTATTATTATATCTATAACCTATTACACCACACTACATATCATAACCCTAGACACTTTACGTAGCCACATTCATTAAAAAAAATTAAGTGTGAGGTCGTAGTGGTAGCAAGAAAGGCCTTCTGACAATTCACAACTACATTTTATCTCAGGAGCCTTCACAGCTGGCCTCATACAATTACATTTAGTAATATCACCATCATACAATACCATCAACACCACTACAATCATCACCAGTACCATCACCAGTATCATCACCAGTACCATCACCAGTACCATCACCAGTACCATCAACAGTACCATCAACAGTACCATCAACAGTACCATCACCAGTATCATCACCAGTACCATCACCAGTATCATCACCAGTACCATCACCAGTACCATCACCAGTACCATCACCAGTACCATCACCAGTACCATCACCAGTACCATCACCAGTACCATCACCAGTACCATCACCAGTACCATCACCAGTACCATCACCAGAGGCATTCCTGGAAAAACACTACGGAAATACTAATAGCCTCAAGCTAAGCACTGCTTTATTTGAACATATTCAATTCGATGTCTGAACGGCAACGAAGAAGAAGAAGAAGAAGAAAGAAGGAGGGAGGAGAGTGGGAGGAAGGAAGGAGAGACAAAGGAAGGAATGGAGAAGAGAAGGAAGGAGAAGGAGGAAGAAGAAGAAGAAGAACAACAACAACAACCCACAAGGAAAGATTGGAGTTGCGGGGGATCAATGAATATTGATACAAGTTAAATCAAGGGCTAACATTCAATACCCTGCACATACAGATGTGAGAGCATACATCATCATTATCACCGCCCCCCCCCCCTCTGTAGTTCCTGGGGGTCTCTGATGCGATAAAGAAAACAATAGGACCACTGCTTCATCAAGCATGTCGTAAGAGTGAAATTAATATCAGGTGGTGCATGGGGACTGGCAACCTCATCTTGTCACATGACTTGCTACATACACTACCATTGCAAGAGCAATCAGGACCATATTCACTGGTGGGTACGTAAGGAGCGAAAAAGGCTCATCATCATCATCATCATCATCATCATCAGTTCTCGTCACGCCCGGATGTGCATTAAGTCCTAAACACAAGCTCTGGATCTAATCTGACCGTTTCGTGCTGGGATGGTGACACTACTTTTCAGTCCGTGGAGTGTTTACATCTTTGTTGTTGAAAATTGCCAGTAATGATCGTGATATGAGTTGTTAATCAGCTGTTAACGTTTATCCAAAAATCCCATCTTTGATTCAGGCTTTTCTTCCTACTTGTCATGTTTTCTCTACTGTTTTAGATTGTAGCTGCCGTGTAGCTAGCAAATGTTATGTTTACAGCTAGTGCCTCTAGTCAGATTGTTAATTCTGATGTGTGGTGAATGTGTTTAATGATTTATTATTTCCCCCTTTTTGCGAACTATACAGTATTAAGGGGAGCCGCGATAGCGCAGTGTTTAGTGCACTGGCTTCCTAGCTCGGTGGTCCATGGTTCGATCCCCAGTTGAAGTGGGATTTTTTAAACCTCAAACGGCTCCGGGGTCGACCCAGCCTCATGAATTGGGTAACAAAATAAAAAACAAAAACCACCAATCCAAAACCAACAAAAGCCCAGCAGATAAAAAGATGTCAATAGCGAGAGAGAGCAATATGGTATCGTGGAAGAAGATACATTACAAACACCATAGACATTAAACATTGCCACAACAAACGGCAGATAAATTACTGTCTGGAAGAGCCAACACACAAGAAAAACAACAAAGTAATACACTATATGGAATGATGAACATTATATACCCAAATTATAACCCACAGGGGGTTGAACTGGAAATCCATTGCACACAAAAAACACCAGTTTTCAAGTGCGGGGTTAAAAAACCAAACCAGAACAACTCTGAGAAGGTTAAGGCGGCCGGCGTGATGCTAACCACATCACCCCTAGTGCGCCGATGATCAAGAAAATACGGGCCTAATACTGTATTCCCAATATGTCTCAATAGGCGTGAGCTACACTCGAATCCACTGATGTCCAATACATAAATGTCATGAAATACAGTTTAAACTTTGTACTAAAAGTTGTCTCCACCTATCGTTTATTTTCCTCTGGAAATACTTTTGAGGAAGGCAGGCCTAACTAAGGCAAGGTAGTTGGGACATGCGCCCTAATATAACCGAGTGGTTGAACGGTACGCGCCTCGCCAAACAAGGCAAAACTCTTAACTAAAAAACCAAAACTCACTAAGGTAAACTGGTTGTCTGCTGAATTAAACTGGTAAATAGCCAATGAAATTAAGCTGATAGCTAGCAATGAAGCTGATAGCTAGCAATGAAGCTGATAGCTAGCAATGAAGCTGATAGCTAGCAATGAAGCTGATAGCTAGCTAATCACTAACGTAAATTCATAGGGTCGGAGTGGCTATGAGATATGGTGTCCGCCTCGAGCTCTAGAGGTACCGGGCTCAATTTCCGGTTGATAGAATATAATTTATGGACATTTTTTTCTTCAGAACCAGTGGTTTTAATGATGTCATACTCCCCCCTGGTCTCCTGGGTAGTGAGATCGGATGCCTAGCCTTCTCGGATAAGGGCGAACAAATAGGAGGTTCCGTGTGCAAGATGCGCACGTTAAAAATCCCACGGGAGTTGGACATCGAAAACAGTAGGCCTATCAGGCCGCTGCTTTGGCAAAATTTAAAAATTAGAAACCTACCCACCACAAAAATTTTTGTAGAATGTGTGATTCCTATATTCACACTTTGGGATTCTCGCCGGTGTTACGGACTTCGTGCACTGTGCTAAGATCCTCCTTGTATGATCTAAGGGAGGAGATTGGAGCACTGAAGGAATAGTCCGTTTGCAAAGAAGACAGTCCTTAAAACTAAACCTAACGTAAAGTCAAAGATATCCACACACAGTCTAAATCTTTCATTCGCACTTAGCCTAAACGTGCAGGCCATTTTTGCTTATACCTTACTAAGGGAGCCGCGCTGGTGTAATGGCTTCGGCGTTGTACTGGCGTCCAGGTGTTCATGGTTCAAACCCGGGCGTCGGCGTTTGAAGAAATGTTTACGGCCGGAAATTTGACTGAATAGCCTGAACGGCTCCTGTGATAAACCCTCTGTGGATGGGAAGGAGCGAAGCTCCTGACCGGGTTGGAAGGAAAGTCCTCAGGTTCCCCAGCCTCGCAATGACATGTCATTGGGCCGAAGGGCTGAAAGCCCAAGTGCCGGTGGTTAAGGAAAAAAAAAAAAAAAAAAAAAATACCTTACTAAATCTTAACTGCATAACTTTATTACAAGCCTGACTTGCGCAGGTGCAGCCATCACGCTGACAACAAGGTATGCTGATGTACTTTTCATGTCAGGTCTTGAATATTTCTAGGTTATTAAGAAACACGACAATGTTATATATGATGCTAAGTACTTTCATGGTCGGATGCGAGTCACGCAGTATGAGTCACGCAGTATGAGAAGTTGTGATTATCCGGTATAAGTGGTTAAAGGATGAGTCAAGCAGTATAAGAAGTTGTGATTATCTGGCGTACGTGGTTATAGGACGGCGTCTAGCAGTATGAGAAGTCAAGAACAGATAGTTTGAAATAATGAGGTACAAACGAAGGCATTATGAAAAAAAACTTACAAGATAACGTATACAACAGAATGAATAGAAGGGCTAGCATTAAACAAATCACCATTTCCCTTCAACTGCCTTCGGAGGTCAGCCCTTCAGTCAGTTCACGCAACAACAACAAAAATGTGTCCTGTGCTGTCTGCTCCTGGCAGTGTCTTCTTAAGTTTTTAAGAATGTCTTAATCCATATTTTTCATGTACAACGCAGCGAAATCTGCCACGTTAATCTACGGGTTCTTTCATTTTAATTAATGAATTTTACTTAGTTTTCTCTTTCTTTCCCGTATGTTTCCGTTTGTTTTGTTCCTGACGAGGGCCCTATGGCCGTAGCGTATGTAATTTTCCTTGACCTTGGTCATAGTAAGACTTATAACCTATCTTTTGTTTCTTCTTCTACTTGGATCCTTAGCCCCTGACTGACAAAGCAGTAAGCGGCTATCACATCTATAGTGCGTTTCAAAAAGGTCGATCGACGATTGACTTCAAATATCTCCATATTCCTTGCACTGATAAACATGATTTTTTGCATGTGGTCTTATATTTTCAATGTCTCAAAGTTTTTATAAAATTCAATGTTGCAGGTAGTGTTCTTTTCTTGCAACGGCTAATTCCTTTGATCTTTTTTGACGAAGTAATTATTTTGTCCTGGAAGAAAATAATTTACCGTAAATGAAGGAAGTTGCATATTTTCGGCATAGGCGTCTATGCAATTCGAATGTTAGAGGGGTTTGTTAACTGATTACTAAGTGAGGTCCTTTTTTATTTCTTCGAAATATTTGAGAGAAAAATAACGCCCACTCGTTGTAAATGTTACTTTTTATACTAAAACGTGAATGGATACATGAAGAGGTGAAAGTACTGTGTATGTTAAAAATAGTAGTGAAATCGTGGAGATAAAAAGGAAATGAATTGGTTTACATATACACATAGATGGAGGAGAAAACATATAAAACATATAAGGTATTTACACACTTATTCTGAGTCAGACGAGTCTAACATATTGATGACTATTCTCGGCTGAACGAACGACATCTTTTTTCCAATAGTCATTTTCCTCTTTTAAGACATGGTCTTCACATTTACACCAATAATCTTTGTCTATTTGCGAGAGGGCGGCATATGTTAGTTCTTTCATATTGCATAGTTTGAAAGTTTTATTTTCAGCTGCCACCTGTCATTTAACTTTTGCCCAAACGAGTTCAATTGGGTTTAAATGTGAATGATAAGGTGGCAGTCTCAAACACATATGACCATGCTGTAGAATCAACTTGTCTATATGGAATATCTTGGTCTTTTGTGATTTCTTAACAAGGGACAGTAATTCAGGTTTCAGAAACCCCTCGTTAAATGGAATGTCTTCTTTTCTGAGCCAAATCTTTATAGCATCTTTTGTACTCGAAGATGTCGGGATTTTGTCTTCTTCTGCCACAGCGTTGTGGTATGATGCGTTGTCCATTATCAGACAGGATGGTCTGTCTAGGGACGGAAGAAGAGTATTTTCAATCCACTCTCTAAATAGGTTACCGTTCATCTCGGTATGATAGTCCCGGTTGTCAGTATAATTGGAAGTGAAAATAAGTTCAGCATTTTTCACTAGCCCATTATGTCTGCTGCCTGCATGTGCCATTATCAGACGTTGTCCTTTTCCACTGGGTACACATCTTTTAAACTTTCCATCTGATAACTGCCATTCCTTTTCACTTGTATGGTGAGCATTGATCCAAGTTTCATCATACACAATATCATAATCTAGATTACGCATTTCCCGTACTTCACGTAAATATTTACTTCTCATAGATACTTAGTGCGGCTTCTCGCAGATGACGTTTCTTCCACTAGCGTACTTCCTAAACGTAAAGCCAATGCTTCTAACAGTTCTCCATAATGTTGATTTTGACACATCAATGTCATTGTGTGTTCTCAGCCGAATTTTCAGTTTTCTTAGTGTCACAGTTTCTTTGGAATGGAACATTCTACAAATCTCTCTTCTAATTACATCCCTGTTAAAACTATCTACTACTTCCTTTCTTCCTTGCGTCCTGGTATTGATTGAACTGAAAATTTCATTAGCTTTGATGAAATGAGCGTTTACTTAAACCTAAAGCGTGAATAGTTCTCTTTTGTGGATTTGAGAGATCCGCTACAGTTTACCACGCTTAGCTTCTCTGCAGAAATATTTATACATCTTCACTGCCATTGTATGCAGTGTAAGGAACTTGACTTTCATACCCATTGTATTACAGACCTAGAATACCGCAAGATACGCCTATGCACTGAAATACACAATCAGTAGAACGATAACTGAACACACCGGAAGGATCAGTGTAATGTTCAAAACGGTGCGGCAGTGAGCTGAAACACGGGGAAAATCACGTAAAATACGTTAAAGATGTTAAATCGAAATAGCGCACAAATATGAATGGGTAAGCCCTCTCAATACACGGTTGGACTAGGAGGTGGTCGATTTTGTATACTTTAAATAAAGAAAATTTAAAACCATAAGTTTGTTAACGAGGAATAAAATGTCCCCCTCGGGACATAGCGTTCATTAGGTCATATGCAAAGTTGCAACAATTACGATCAAGTGGTTGCAGAGATATTGAATATTAAACAGCGGCAAACATTGTGAAACGCACTATAGTGGCGTCTTGCAGGGCAGAAACAAACTGTCCCCATTTTGCTTGGTCGGTGGCCATCCTTCGTGCCGAGCCCCAACTCTTGTTCATGTGCATGGAGGCATATCTGGAGTCATCCTTATATGACCATCAGCTATGCACAATGCTACAATATATGCATGTGAAAGTGAACCTATGTTTGTGAGGCTAATTACATCCTCATTGACTCTTGATATCATCCACATAATTCCAGGGATTCCCCCTGTGGTGAAACTTGTTGAGAATCCAGCATTGCACACTACGCTTGGAGAAGTCACTTGAGCCTCAGGAGTAATTCTTTGGCTTTGACTTCGTTGACTGCATGCAGAAGGATCTCACTGTGGACTCAGTGATAGGCAGGGGAAGCTGAGAAGTGGCTCTGTGGATGACGTGACAATTCCTTGGGAGAGCCCAAATCAGAGTAAAGTATCTTAGCTCTGCATAGTTGGAGAGCCCTCTTGGATGGCGGGGAATGCACAGTATGCTACGCACTTCTTACTCCTAGGTTGGGACCAGATTTGACGATTCTTTAAATGTAAGCCAAGCTGGAGAAACTGGAGCTGATGACTTCAGCTCAACACATTTCGGAATGGCAGAAGAGCCACAGAAAAAGCCTAGTCTACAGTGTAGATAACACCAAGGAGTCTTAAACTTGGTATAGGCTGCCATAGAGCGAGAATCTCAGCAGCCCTAGTTAAACAACAACAACAACTACTCTGGTTCATGGTTTTTAACAAAAACATATTATGTCAGAGATAAAGTATTTTGTATGTAAATATTACGTAAGAATTAATAATTCTGGATTTTTCAGGAATCGCCGTTAGCCACGGCAAAGATTGTCAATGTTATTGTTGAACAGAATCGACATTATTGCACTCCGGGCAAACCCATAGGTGCTCAGTCTCCCTCAGCATGTGTCCAAGAGTATGAATACTAGCTGTTTCTGTTGCGCGCTGGTTGTATACATGATGGATACATCCTCTCATACGTTCATCCCAGTTAGCCTTACGTTTGATGCCAAATTCTAACACACTTAACCTTGTTGATTCATCTATTGCAGTGTTGTTCTCTAACAGGCGATCAGTAATTATCCTCAATATCCCTCCCTTATCCATATCCAATATACCCACAATGGGTGTTCTTGGTGCTAGTCTGTCAGTTCTCTCATTACCGCGTCCCCCTACATGACCAGGTCAGTAGATCCACAACAGTTCCTGACGATTCGAAGCATCTATGGATGTTTTCCATTCATGCTGTAGCCAACCATTTTGAACCTTCCGAAGCACTGACTTAGAGTCGGGCACAATAACTGACCTGGTTGACGGAGTCTCAGACAGCCACCCAAGAGCTGCAGTAACTGCCTGTATCTCCATTCTCATGCTGGAAGTTCTTGCAATGTAAGCTCCGCTCTGTTCGGCGACGATCCATCCGTTTACTCTAGCAGAGAAGTCGCAGCCTGATTTCTCACCACGGAGTAAAGACCCATCGCTTTACACAATGGCATCATCAGAACTTGAAACCACGGCAACCAAACATGAGGCAGATAGAAAGTTATGTGATATAAATATGTAGATATATTAAGATTACTTTTCCTTCGCAACTGTGATAACTTATACCTTAGACTTTCCTTCTCGTCTGTGGCAACTTATACCTTAAAAGTTCATTTTTTGATGCCACAAGAAACGAAGGCAAGAAGGGTCTCATGGGCAGAACCGAACAGTGGCCCAAATAAAATCGACGCAGGCAAAAGTTGCAGTCCTATAGTCCACCTGGATCGAAAAAGAATGGTGATGAATTTAATAACAAAAAGAATAACTGTAGTAATGTGGAGTTTAACTGAGATTTGTGTGTGTTTGGAATTAGTTCGGCGTTGGTCTTAGGAAACTAACAATATGCCATTGTGAACAGCGTCAGAAACTCCATACTTACATTACAAAATAACGTGACATCCGCTTTTGAATGATAGGAATGTATTTTTTCAAAACCTTTGATTGATTTTTTGTTGCAAAGCACACCGGGAGTCGTCTACAACCACATTAGCGTACCTAAGGTAAGATACCATATCACCTCAACGTGCCATCTGAATTGTTTAAACACCTTCCATCAAAGAATTTAACTTTTATTTGTTCCACTATCTTTTGTAATAATTCGTGTGTGGAGTGCTGAATAAACTTCTTTTCGAACCTCTACCAGCAGCAGAAGGACAGAAAACTGTAGATCAGTTTATCGCAAAGATAATCACATTCCCCTGGGGTTATCGTTCCCTTCTAGGCTTCGGTCTCCCCCCCTTCTCCCCCCTAACACTTCAAGATTACCCCATTCATGTGACAGACAGTGCGGCTGATGACCTTATAACTGTCGGTTATTTACTTTTAAAGTAGCAAGAGTCATATATCATTGATTTTTTTCCCCCTATATTTTGCGAACAGAGTGCGCGCGCGCTGTGTGCAGATATATTAGCTGACTCTATAATTTTGTACTTCTATCGATTGTAAAATGCACTTGAAAATAGTTAATAAGTTAGGCAGTACCGTAAATCAGCTGGAATTATGGGGTTGCATATAAAGTTGCGAGTATACACGTACACAGTAAACTCTTAGAGTACATTTAAATGAGGCTTTGCATTTTTTTCGATGACGAAATTTATGTTCTAAGTTATAAATTATGGAAATTTGAAACAATGAAAAACGGCATTAGTTTTGGGTTTCATTGCACACGTACAATTCCATCAGTGCTCCGATCTCCTTCCTTAGATAACACAAGGAGTACAGGCGCGATTCCAATGTGTGTTTACAGGAATCACATATTATATCAATATTTTTTGCGTGGGTAGGTCACCTAATTTTTTAAAACATTTGACAGGGCAGCGGCCGTATCGCCTACTCTTTACGATTTCCAACTGGTGAGTGATTTTTAACGTGGGCAACTTGCACACGGGATCTCCTATTTTTGTGCCCTTATCCAAGAAGACTAGGCATCCGATCTCACTACCCAGGATATCAGGGAGGAGTATTATATCATTAGGAACAACTGGTTGTGAAACATGTCCATCAATTATATTCTCTGTACTTAGAGCGAACCGGGTACCTTTAGAATTAGAGACGGACGCATTACCTGTTAGCCATTCCTACCCCACGTATGAGTTTTACAAACGAACGACTCACAAGAAACGACGGACTTTCTGGATAATCATTAACCAGCCAGTCACAAAAAGGACACAGCAGAGGAAAAACATAAAAGGTATGAGAAAATGACAAAGGACGCAGTAGACACGTGGGAACGTTCGTTCGTTCGAAAACCCGGGAATTTGAGTCTTCACTCTTCACCCTTGCGGCATCTGGAGGTAGGTTGTTTTTTTTGGGGGGGGGGGGGGGGTGGGGTGGTGGTGGGGGGGGGGGGGGGGGGGGCGGGGGGGTGTTTGGGCTTTCTTGCAACCCCAGAGGACTTTCCCAACTCAGTGGGCTGAACATTAGCGGAGATCACACCAGATCCACTAAATAGTAAGCGATGCAATGCCACAAGTTGGATGATCGTCTTCCCTAGAGGGGGTCCATTTAAGAGCTATAAATACCAAACGAGAAAGAAATATTGGAGTAAAAGAAACTTAACAAAAGCACAGTAATTAACACCACACAAACAATTTCATAGAAATCATTTTTTGTGTGTAAAACGTTTATCACAGATAAAGAGAAAAGGTGTAAAATATTAGTTCCGATGACAAAGACGTCTCTAAAAAAGATATGCCAGCAACTCAAAAACAACATACTTTCGTGTTTTGTCAGGGTTGTGGTGTCGGGCTAAAAAAATTTCCGACTCCGACTTCTGAAATTTTAGAAGTTCAACTCCTGACGCCCAACTCCTGACTCCCAACTCCTCCTGACTCCCAACTCCTCCTGACTCCCAACTCCTGACTCCCAACTCCTTCTGACTCCCGACTCCCAACTCCTCCTGACTCCCAACTCCTGACTCCCAACTCCTGACTCCCAACTCCTCCTGATTCCCAACTCCTGCTGACTCCCAACTCCTGACTCCCAACTCTTGACTCCCAACTCTTGACTCCCAACTCCTGACTCCCAACTCCTGACTCCCAACTCCTGACTACAGTTTTTTTACTAGTCATATGGCAAAACATTCACAGTCGGAGTCCTGACATTTTTTTTACCGACTCCACTAAAAAACGACCGACGCCAAAACTCTTGATTCCCGACTCCAACGCCACGACTCTTGACTTTCGACTCCGACTCCGCCGCTCTGACTCCCGACTCCGACTCCACAGCCCTGGTTTTCATATGTGTAGTAACAATGGGAGCATCTGATTGGCTTGGCAGTAAGAGCGCTGGCCTCTCGCAGGAAAGTAACTGGGATCCGGGAACGAAACCTGGTAGAGTCACGCTCCAGTCTACCAAGCTGTAAATGGGTACCGGACTCTGCTCATGAGTCCGGGAAGACGAAGGCAGCGAGACAGGGAACTGGTCACCCCAACTAAAATAAAAATGACTGTGTACGTCATAGTGCGCTAAACCGCTCGCCGATGTAAAATGTGGGAATGTGGGAATGTGGGAATCTAATGAAAACATTTTGACGTCATTAACCTCACTAATTATCTTATCCGTCACGATAGTTCCATCTTTTCCCACAAAAGTTGCATTCTGTTTTCATGGCGCATTTTTCGGGTTGGGAACTAAAAGTGCACGCCTATTTATACAAATGCGCGTTCTCTTCTCATCCTTAATAATGACGGATGTTTGATTTTAGATACAATTTGAATTTTTCCTCAATAGTTTTCGGGTGCGTATGAGTAAGTATCTTATATATTTATGAATGGAGTTCGTTACATCTTCAGTAACTTATCCAATTTAGTCGCTCAAGTCGATACTCTCTTAAATAATGATTTGGAGATGGAGTAATAGGAAATTTAATTTTGTTTTTTGAATACGAACCAAGACAAGATTTAATCAAAATAGCCGTGCATTTATAAAACATATTGTGATAAAGCAGCTAATTAATTAATTAGTCAAATGTCAGTCTCATTGGCTTCCTTTTCACTTCTCCACATGCCGTTTTTGAGGTCTCGTGTTAAAGCTTCATAACCAGTGCGTCCCAGGTAAATGACCACAGGAGAATTAGTGCCATCATGAGGATACGCAGCAGAAAAAAAGCACAACATTTTTATTTCCCTTTTTGTTTTGGCGGATTATTTCCTTTCTGTTTTGGCGGGTGACTTACTCGCTCGATCTTATCTGATCAAAGTCCATCAAACGTTGTCCGTGATGTGACAAAATTTGAGCAGCCGTCTTGCTAATCGGCCAACAAATTGCCTTACTATTGACAGGAAAGTAACATTTTGATTAAGTTGTTGGGATAAGGGTTAGACTTGGCACATGCTGACAGATAGTGACAAAGATAAAGATAAAACTGAAAGCTTGCGTTAAGTCTCCTGAGTAATGGAATGATTAATTCGTAATGTGAAACTAGGATTCAGTTCGTTATTTTTTTCTGTTTTTTTTTTTTTTTTTTTTTTGTAATGGAGGGGAAATATTTATATTTATGCCAAACACATTTGAAGATACAGAAAGATGTTGAGAATACCCTAGACAGAAAAAAAAGACCAACAGAGAATTACTGCACTCACTAAACGTAGAGGAAAATTGGCTCCTAAATACCATCGCAATAAGGAAGCTGAAATATTTCGGTCATATAAAAAGACATAATAGTCTGGACAAATTAGTAATGGAATGCAAGGTCCCTGGAAAAAGGGGAAGGGGTCGACCTAGACGCCGGTGGATCCAGGACATCACAGAGAGTCTGAACTTGTCTTTGGTTGATGCAGGTCGACTTGCCCAGAATCGTGATGCGTTCAGAGCAGCTATAATGGAGACAACGTTCTGGAGAGAATACGTCACATGATGATGACATTTGAAGAAATATGGAAAGAATATGACTACTGATGCCTCAGGCATCTTGCACAAGGCGACTAATATGGCGTTGGACATGGGCTGGCAACCTCAACATGTAAAACAACTTACCACAGCAACCACTTCTACAGGAGCACATGACTGAAAGCTGTATGCTTCCTACTTCAGGACCCGCTGCAGTGGTGTCTCCGTGATCTATAAGGAGCACAAAACTAGGAACAAGCTATTTCATGGTGGAGGAACCCTACTGTGCAACATGTCTGGAGAAAAACACCCTAGCACATTGTGTGTTAACATGCAAAAAATACGAACAGCACAGAAAACCACTAATGGAATACTTGAGAACCCAAAACTCGACATCACTGTCAGTGGAAAATGTACTGAAAGTTGACCTACCCAGGGAGGTACACAACATAATACAATTGTATGTTACCAAAACAAGAACCAACATATAACAACTAGAACAAATTAGAATGACAAGGAAAAAAAAAAGAAGTCCATTCAATATTAGTAGAAGAATTAAATTAAAAAAAAATAAAAATAAAAAACAAACAAAAACCACCAATCCAAAACCAACAAAAGCCCAGCAGATAAAGAGGTATCAATAGCGAGAGAGAGAGCAATATGGTATCGTGGAAGAAGATACATTACAAACACCATAGACATTAAACATTGCCATAACAAACGGCAGATAAATTACAGCCTGGAAGAGCCAACACACAAGAAAAACAACAAAGTAATACACTATATGGAATGATGAACACTATATACCCAAATTATAACCCACGTGGGGTTGAACCGGGTATCCCTTGCACACCAAAAAACACAAGTTTTCAAGTGCGGGGTTCAAAAACCAAACCAAAAGTAGCACACATAAAATAATGGCGATGACGTTTGAATCAGTCCTAAAAAGGTTATAATGTGTAACTTTGCTGCCAAATAGAATGCTTAATAACTATAGTCATTTATTTAAATCGTTACACCAGTGGCGCTAATCATGGGCTATTCCACGTCAAGTTTCTGATTTGTTTTTTCTTTCATTGTATTTAAAGAAGAAGGAAAAACATAAATAAATAAAAGAATGAGTCAAGTTATAAAAATATACTAAAGCTGACAGATCTGGCGTCTCTTCCAGATAAGTATCTATGGAATGAGTTGTGATACCTTGATCATTTGATTCTAATTACAGGCGGATAACCAGATGTTAAAAGTTCTCGCTCTGTCTTTTTCTTCTTTTTATGAAACAATGGAGAATATGTAATAACTACTTGGGTCTGAAGTTGAACTTTCAACTGCTTTTTTACCCTTTTGTATTCTCCTCTAACAATAATAATAACAGACCTGTTACTGTTGTTTTGGGTCATACCTTCTGTTACAGGCCATACAGGCCATCACTTCTGTTGCATGAATATTTTGGCTGCCACTTCTGTTGGTGTATGTGTGGGAGTTGTATGAAAGAGATAGTGCTACTGTCTCTCACAGCTGACAATGTTGACGTCAGCAATGTCGGACTTACTGTTAGTGGCCGACAGGTGTGTAAATATAATGGGTGAATGTCGTGAGTTCTTTTGGTTTGTTTACATCTAATGTCACCCACACAACAGTAACGTTAGGTCAGGAAATAGACCAACGGATAAGACGAATTAGTTTTCAACTTATACACAGTTTATTTACGACTTAACGTTGACATCATGAACAACAGATCACAGCAAATCACAAGGTATGATAGTAGGTATAATCCATAGATAAATTGAGTGCATCACCAGCAACTCATCATAAATGGTAATAATATATAATCCGTCAGAAAGTTGAGTGCATCACCAGCAACTCATCATAAATGGTAAATATATATAATCCGTCACAAATTGGTTGCATTAACAGCAATTCATTATAAATGGTAGTAGCCAGTATAATCCAAGGCATTAATAATATATTGAATCTCTTCCCTTCAAAAAACACTCTGGACACACTAGCGAGACTATCAAAACCGTCTCGAAGCTCTGCCAGATACCTAATGACCGAGATTAGTGTTTCTCAATACAAATCAGTACATCTTCACTCAAGCGCGAACTAACAGCTTGAGATGTGAGCTCAGCTCACCCGTATCTCTCCCCCAACTACTCAGAACATTTAAACACTTTCTTTATGTTTAAAAAAAACTAACCCATACTCAGTTGAGCTATGATCACGCACCCAAATAAAAAATCATCTCATAACTTTACACGTGCTTACAAGCGTGTCTATAAAAAATCAGACCCGTACATAAAAATCCCAAACACTTAACTCCCACTCAAAAACATGACTTAACAAGACCCTTCAGTCGTAACTGACTATGGGAATGCGTCCCTGAGGTGACAGCCATTAGCTGCTTTTTTCCTAGTGTTTCATTCGACGTTTTCTCCTCTCTTCTGCTCGTTGTGAGAGCTTCATTTCGCCCATTCTGAGGTGGCACCTTAGAGAGCAACGCTACTTTACGCAATCGGCAGCTTAATCCTCCCAGGTTGCTATTCTTCTCTAACAGTGTTTTCATTGTTATTGTTGTTACCCAACATTATTTATATTAGTTCAAGTGCCGCGTCCTTCCTAACGGTTCCTCATAATGATATCTGTTACCGGAGTTTTGGTCTCTATGTTGTCATTGGTGTTTACTGGTCGGTCGGGCCTGCTAATGTGGCCGACGTACTTTTGGATGACGCGAATATATTATGGGCCGTTACTTTGGGATATGATGATGATCTGGCTAATGACAATGGGACCCGGTAACGATGGAGGATTGGGTCAAGACAGTATGACCAACTGGCAACGGATAAACACTGTACTCGTTGGAAGAGTTATTGACGACAATATGTTTATTCTTGACGATACTTTTACATCAGTAGTTCAGACATTCTCTAAAATGAAATCCATGGTGATATCACGAGAAGAAAGTAGACATCAGATTACGCTGAGAGAACAGGTCATGGAGCAGGTCGACCACTTTAAATACCTTGGAGCTATTAAAGGCCGAAAGGGAGGCATCAAAGAAGAGTTGGCCACTCGAAAAGCAGCAGCTGGGATACTTTTTCAGGCCATAAATCGAGGATTCCTCAGCAAGAGAGAGGTTGGTAAGAAAACGAAGATGGCTGTATACCGCTCCACCTATGTCCCAGTCATGGGCAATGACTACAACCCACAAAAGCCAGATCCAAACCTTATAAATGAGGTATCTGAGGAAGGTGATTGAAGTAACAAGAAGAGACATGGTCCGCAACCAGACGATACGTCAAGGCCTAAAATCCCAACCCCTGCAGACCCAATTAGAACAGTCCCAACTAAGATGGTTTGGCTATGTCTGCAGAATGGGAGAAGATCGGCTACCATGACAAGCATGGGAAACAAAGAGCCAGGGATCCAGACCCCAGGACGACCCAGAGTCCGCTGGGAGGACAACATTAGACAATCTTTGAAGGACCGAGGACTAGAATGGAACCAGGCCAGGAGGAAGACAGCCGATAATAGTCTGGCGCTCTCTCTTCCAAACCTCTACACCTCACGGTAGAAGGGGAACGACTAAGTAAGTAAGTTCAGACATTCATCATCAGCATGGTCATGGCAAAAATGTACATATTATATAACAATCACCACGGACGTTCCCCGACCGCACTAGCCGCTGCCACATCAAGGTTAGCGGAAGCTCTACGGCAACGCATTGGTAGGATACATGGGTTTACAAAAATGACCATGTTAAAACTTTGAGCATATATATATTTAATCACGATCCAAATAGCTCCTAACTGAACTTTTAAACATCTATCTGACCCTCCTATCAGGCGTGTCGTAAAAAGCGACTAAGGAGGGTTGGACTTGGGGCTTGTTACTCAATCCTGTAAAAATATTTTTACCACAATAACTTCAATAAACAATATGGATAAGTCAAATACATAATAAGAAGTCAATTCAGATGTCAAAGACTGAAAAAGGTTCACCGAAAAAGAGGCTGATCAAGCAGCTCAGAGATAAACACCAAGCCCTGAAAAAGGTGAGACGTCGGAAATGATGTAATAAACTTCCAGACAGGCTTGTTGTAAGCAAGATAAATGTAAGAAGGTGTAGTGGTAATTGTTACCGAGAATTGACGGACATACCAATTCCATATACGGAGAGTGACCGTTTGAATTTTACAAACGCAAGAGTCATGTAGAAAAGTCCATGAGGAAAGTTATCACAACATGTACTTTCGAATGCTATTGGCTTAGCAGTTTAGAGGCTAATATACATTCACGTTGATTGGAAGTTTTGTCGGAAGCGCCAGGTGTGAGTGTGGGCAAGACAACTGCAATATAACGTAGAACGGTTAAGACATACAACACTGCATTCCAGAATCGTCAAAGCAGACAGCTCGGACTGAAGCCAGGAAAGAAAAGAAGTAAGGATTCTGACCTTATAGGACAGGACGTGTTTGAGCACCTTTTGAACACTACAACAAGGAAACTCTACAATTTAATACGGAAACCTGACTCCTACAGGACCTACTCAAAAAGTCACAGAGGGATTCTGTAATAGAAATAATACCCCAAACGTGTGTTCGAGGCATCTGCATCAAGTTGCCGAGACTATTCAACTGAGCAACTGATGGTTATGCAGGTCCTTAAGAGGTTGGCGACCTCAGCACGTGAAAATGATATATTCATGAACCACCATAGCAAAGCGCTGGTGATTGCTTCATGCGGGTTTTCACAGGGAACCAAAAGCAGAGGTAACCCCAGACTCCAAGTGGAGCAGGGAATGGAAGATGATGCCATCATATGTATATATTTACAATCATTTGTAATAAGTGTATGCATATTTAAACATGTCCAACCAGGCACAAGCCACTTGCCGCTGTCCAATCGAAATTTTCCCAGTAAATTAACTAAAAGAATGGTCATTTTCATCATATCCCTTGGGTTATATGATATACGCTCAGAGAGAGTAAAAATTCAGATAAAAGAATCGGTTGAAGGATAGCAGGAAAGGCGCCTGATTAATATCACGGAAACAAAGACTTAGCAGCGAAATTTGTTCTTTTATTCCCTCTAAAATTTGTGGTACGAGTTTACGAGACCATTTGAGGTACAATTCTAAGATACCAGCTGTGTTACTGTTTTGTGGTTCAAAGCTTATGATCGACACTTGAAACCTACATTCAACGGGTTGTGAAGATACCTGCCTTGACCACGAGACGTGCCCTCGCCACACAGACGAGTTGACGGAAACCGCAGCATCAACACTCCAGCAGTTTGGAAGCTAAGTGGTATTTTTAGCAGGCCAATACAACATAACTTATTGATCTACATTCCACAACTAAGCTTCCTAAATTTGATATCAGTGTCAATGACGAAACCTATGTTTTAGTAATCACCAGTTCAATTTACATTTGTTCCAAAGTAATTGATCATTAAATTTTGTTAATGTAGTTTTTTTTAAACAAATTCATAGTTAATTTATTACAGAGAGAACTGCACACGGATGAATCAGCATCTGTAATATATCTATATTTATAACTATAGAGCCAAATAACAAGGAGAATTTTACTGTTAATTCAGTTGGGGGCTTATACGAGCTAAATTAAATTATATAATACCTCTTCACAAAAGGCGGCGGGCAGATAAAAGTTAACATTGCTAAGACACATTCTGCATTGTTCTTGACTTCTGAAATATCTTGTGGATACACCCTCGAGGTAGAAGCATCATCATCCTTCTATATGTATCTCTGCCAAGAGTAATGCTGTGCGAAGGTAGATCTTTGAAGACCCACATTGGATACTCTAGGTTTTGGCCATTGTTGGACCATCACTGCAGAGCAAAGTAGAGGCAACCAGTGACAAATAGTTATATCTTGAATAACGCATGTAAACGTATATATACTCGTGTGTGTGTATATATATATATATATATACGAGGGAAGGTCAAAAAAGTAATGCCTCCTATTTTTTATGTATGTAAATACTGCATCGGTGTGCAATTTGTAAATCTAGCAGGATTTCTCAAACACTCTTCTGCATTGTACAGCATTACCAACCTGTTTCAGTAACAGGTGGCACCACTGTAACAGTTTTAAAATGGCTGCCAAAGACGTTTGGTTAAAACAACGTTATGTCATAGAATGTTGACAGATAGACATAAAGAAACAAGGAAAACCATAGTCATCAACCTCCTGCACCGTTACGAAACTGAAGATGAAGAGTTTTTATCGAATGTTGTGAGGTGATGAGACTTGGGTTCATTTTTTTTTTAACCAGAATCCAATAGGCAGTCAATGGAATGGCATCACTCAACATCGCCGACAAGAAAGAAGTTCAAAAGTTCACCATCTGTAGGGAAAGTTATGGCCTCCGTGTTTTGGGATGAGAAGGGTGTGATTCTTCTCGACTTCTTGGAACAGGGAAACACGGTGAATGCAGACCGTTACATTGAAACTTTGAAGAAGCTTAGAGGTCGTCTTCGGCGACTTTACCCATTAAAAGATCAGAGAACTGCACTACTGTTGCACGATAATGCCACGCCACACACCGCTAAACGCACCATTGATGCGATTGCAGAATTTGGCTGGACATTATTACCACATCCCCCTTACAGTCCCGATCTTGCACCTTCTGACTTCCATCTGTTTGGACCACTGAAAGAAGATCTTCCCGAACATCACTTTGAGGACACCGAGACCCTTAAACGTGCCGTACGCCAGTGGATTAGGAAAAAGGACAAATTTTTACCGTGCGGGGATACATGCCCTTGTGAGAAGATGGAAAAAAAAAACTGTAACAAATAACGGAGACTACATTGAGAAATAAATTTTTGAAGTTCAGACTTGGGGCTACATTTTAATCTGAATTTTATCTGTTTTCTTACCTATTGAATGAAATTAAAAATTACGAGGCATTACTTTTTGACTGTCCCTCGTATATATATATATATATATATATATATATATATATATATATATATATATATATATATATATATATATATATATATATATATATATATATATATATATATATATATATATATATATATATATATATATATATATATATATATATATATATAGAGAGAGAGAGAGAGAGAGAGAGAGAGAGAGTAATGTTTCTGTATGCCTGTTTTCTGCCTGGTTGGATGAACTTTAACTAACAGATTTTTAACTCTTGAGGACCACTTTTATGATTAGAATACAAGAACATTTTGAACAAACCATTTTGCTTCTGCAGAGCGTACAATTGCGAAGATCATAAATTTTATATCAACAACGAAAGTTACTAAAAGGAATACCAGATATGATTTATCGCATTAGAATATCCTAATGGGTCTGGGGTTTGATTTATGGTAAACGTAATCACGACGTAAGCCGGTCGGATGTTGAAATTTATCACCAGTGTTATCAAAACTCAGCCTGAGGAGAAGACTTCAAGTGGGACAGTTCTGTTGTTGTCTAACACGAGGGGAAACAATAATAAAATTAATGTCTAACCTTCAACCACAGTCTTTTTTTTTTTTTTTTTTTTTTTTTTAGTCAATTTAAGAAAACAAAATGTAAAGTAAGGCCAATTAATAAAAATAATATACAGTACATAATTAATATTAAACAATAATATGAAACACAATATGTACTTGGTAACTAAGTAAAAGTCACTTTTATGTATTCATAAAAATTAGTCACAGAAAGGATAACAGCTTTTCATTTTCTTAACGTTTACAAAAACATGTATGCAATAAATAAAAATAAATACACACACACATACATACATACACACATACATACATACATATACATATATTTACACAGGCATGCCTCGGAGATTTTGCGAGTTCGGTTCCAGACTACCGCAATAAAGCGAATATCGCAATAAAGCGGGTCACACCCATTTTTATTTTTGGCTTCCCAGCGCATATAAAAGCCTAAAATCATGTTTACATTATGTCTATTAAGTGCGCAATAGCGTTAGGTCTAAAAAAAACAACAATGTACATTTAAAATACTTGATTGCTAAAAAAAATGCTAATCTTCATCATCCGAGCCTTCAGCGAATCGTAATCTTTTTGCTGGCGGAGAGCCAAAATCTATCGGAAGAAGACGGCACGTTCTAATAAATAAATATGAATAATTTGAAAAAAAGCGCAACATCTGCGAAGCGCAACATCTGCGAAGCGCAATAAAGCGAAGCGCATTAAAGCGAGGTATGCCTGTGTATATATATATATATATATATATATATATATATATATATATATATATATATATATATATATACATATATATATATATATATATATATATATATATATATATATATATATATATATATATATATATATATATATATATATATATATATATATATATATATACTCATACAGAGTATAACATGATTACTAGGAAATCTGCATCGTAAGAAATAGTATACATTCAATTTGTCTATAAAATAACTTATGAAAAACAAAGTCAAGAATTTTAAAAACTGTCAGGCCTTTTAGTCCAATGGTGACACTTTGCATTTTGGCTTAATATTTTTGTGTGCTCAGTTAGCGGTTCCTACACGGATTGCTAGAGCGATAACCACTGAAGGACAGGTAACCCGATGTAAGAGTTATACACCCCTTATGCAGTGTCTTTTCAGTTACTTTTATGTTGTCTGTCGTTTTCCTTCTTACTGTTTTACAAGTGTCTGTCCTGTAGTGAAGACTGAATCAATGTCTCGGCGATCATTTAATATTATACACCACTAAAAACCCGTGTAAGTAACCAACCAATGAAACGCCAGCTTAGTACACGTAGGGTCAGAGATATGTTAGGCCATTCAACATGGAGACAGCAAAAGTGTAGATGCTGGAAATATTTCGGAAGGCAGTGTGTACATGTTAGATGGGCGGACACACTTGCCGCGAAACTAAAAAACTGAAGACACGGAGAGCAGCATCTGCCACAAGCTTCATTGCCATCTGCATATATGTGAGCAGACTGTTATAATTCTTGAAAGCCTGTCTGTCTGAGATTGAGGGTAAGCGAGATATTAATATTCTTCTTCTTCTCTTCTTCTTCGTTCGTCCTGAAAAGGACGGTGGTTGCGTAGTGTCTGTTTACGCCTAAGCTGTGATATCTGCACCTTTCGGTCGACACATCCGACTTCTGCACGGCATTTTTTAGGACCGGGTTTGCCTTCCCATTTCGATCCACACTCGCTCAGCCAGACTGCACAGCTGCACACTGTTTCCAGGACCACCACGTGGAGGTGGAGTGCGGTCTTGACCAGCTCTGGTTCGCTGGTCCTGACGCAGGCAGTCAAGCTATGAGTCGCTGACTGCGGTCTCTATTGCTGCGTCTTGAGGTCCCAGATATTAATATATATATTATTAATATATATATATATATATATATATATATATATATATATATATATATATATATATATATATGTGTGTGTGTGTATGTGTGTATGTGTGTATGTGTGTATGTATGTATGTATGTATGAATGTATGTATGTATATGTGTATGTATATGTATATATATATATAGGAATCCCGGCCTGTGTTAGTTACATTTATTTGTGTAATCTAATCGGAAGAAAGAATGGAATGAGATATTAGTTTTCGGAAAGCCTTTAAATATTTTATGCTGGCTGGATCCGGACTATACAAACTGGAAGAAGGAATGAATGAAAAGAATTGATTTTCTGTATTGGTTGAGATATCACACAACATTTACCATAAGGCCTATGTGTTTGTAATGAAGACAGTTATGGACATAGATGTAAAAGTGGTTTTACTGGAATATTGTGCTAGTATTTGGATAAATCGTGTTATTTATGACTTACTCTGTCTCTTATGGTTAACCCCAGATTGTCTGAACTGTCTCACTATACCTCCTGTCTGGATAGGGAAATAGTAGGACGATACTACATAGGAAATACTATATTTCAGATCATATCCTACCCTGAGTATCATAACAAATCCTGTAGAGTCATAGTCAGCAATTGGATGGCCGTGTTGTACCAGTGCCTTACGTTGAAAAACTGAGGCCACAAACATTGTCATTTCAACTGATTGGGAAACCCACAGCTGTGGGGTTTTCTCAAATCATCTTATGCTGCAAGAGTCCTAAGTGGGAGTTTCAAAAGTTAAGTGGCTCAAATTCGGGCTGCCTCATATTACGTACATATATTACCACACCTGACAGAACCTTACATCATGAAATTTAGTCTGGTGGTGTAAACCAAGAGAATAAAGACAGGCATTATCATTCTATGTGACATTCTAATTAAATAACTATGAAGACTTTTGGAGACAATAAATAATCATTCAATACTATATAGTACAAGTGAGAGACAGATTGTAATAACAGTTATTTGTGGAACAGAGTTACTTCAAGGATCAAGATCACAGAGGAAAGATTGACATTGATAATTAAATTCAGTTAACTGTAAAATATTTATTGAAATTGAACCATATTTTTATTTTATTTTATTTTGAGTTCTATTTGAGTTTTCAAAGAATATCAAAAAAAAAAAAAGAAAAAAAGATCATGTATATATATATAAAATTACCAATTGTATCCACAATTTTGAGTAAATCATTTACGTTGGTTTGAGTTACTTATTTGATAATTAATTATCCCTAGATAAGCTATAGTCTTAGGTTGGTCTGGGAGAGGAGGCATCATAGGTGACTGGGATTGCACATTACCATCTCACCCAGTAATCTATACAGCCTGACTTTAACCTTTGACCTCGATACACCATTACTCTTTTCAGAGAATGGGGTATTTCTTTTAAGACCAGTCTCTTATCTGGCACTATCCTGTTATCATCTGATACACCTAATTGTCCATTATCTTACACACTAAATAACCTTTCTGTGGTAAGATCCGCGATTACCCCTATCTCAAATAAATAAAATGTTATTGTTTATAAAGTCAAAATAATGTAGAGATAAAATAGTGGAGTTGCGATCAGCTTCTTCTCCCGTGCCCGCAATCTCATCAGTTTTGACAGGCCTTAACGTAGAGTGAATGGTACTAGCTTTTCTAAGTCGTCCTTGAGAATTAAATATAACATTTTTACAAGGTCAAGGCGTATTTGTTCCAAGACCGAGTGAGAGAAGAAAGAAACGGAGGGGTGAAGGAGAGACTGAAGGAATGCTACCAGTGTCACGCGTTGGGTTTCGAATCGCAAATTGTAACGAACGCGCGTAGTATTGCCTTGGCAGATTTGAGAAAAAAACGACGCAAAGCCACATACATGCCTCGTTCTATAGTCACGCAGTTGAAATGTATAACCACTTAGATAGGGAGACGATAGTGTATAAACACACACACACACAACTCTCATTTCCTGCCAAGTAGTGTAATTTCTGACGAAACACAGACAAGTTGTTTTATTTTGAATAAAAACGATAGAGAAGGGGGAAAGATGGCGGACTTATGGAAAAGTATAAAATTGTCAGTTAACAGTGGAAAATATGAAAATCCAAACGACAATGAATAGGGCCATACAAATCATATAGAGTGATAGATAACAGTCTTCTGGTCAATAATATATTTCAATCTACAAAAACGCCCCATTATTAACGAAGATATCATCAAAATAAAATATATGTTCGGACAGTGTGACAGCCTTGCTCATTTTTTTTCATAACATTTTTTGCGACGCGTTTTTGAAAAGAGGCAGAAGAGGGTAGTCAAATCCGATTGGTTAGTATAGGAGTACGGGAAGGGGGTTATTGGTTGGCCCAAAACTAAATATATTTTTGCAGACTAACACATAGTTGTTTAGAATTTTGTTTTTTTAAATTTCGATTCAAAATTGTTAGTCGCAAGAGCTCATTGGCCAGTCCATTAGATATTAATGAAAACTTTGAAGGCTGGACGCCATTTCTAGAAAATCATTCCCTTCATACGGACGATGAGAGCAGAAGTGTCGCTTTTTAAAAAATAATAATAAATAAAGTGACAGTCTGGACAGCGGCTGAACTGTATGAGCCATCATTATATGTTGCCAGTCATCGTACCTGTGTATTTCATTGATTTTGTGGTAAGAAAGAATTTATTAACATTATTATTTAAAAATTTGGTGTGTGAGATACTGCTATCTTGGGAATGTTTTACCACTGTAAGTACATAGGTCCCTAGCCGACTTAGGCAGGGCCTTTGGGGTTGTTCGAAACAAAAGGGAACTCATATGAGTTGTATAATACTTAAAAAAAAACTTCATAGATACCAAGGGAAAGAGTAATCCACCATATTCTATGGAAGAGGATCATTGTTGAAGTGTCAGAGGTGTTGTAGCAATTGGGAAAGAAGAATAGGAACACTGGTATGAATTGTTAAATCAGATGAGAATGGGTGTAATGGGTTGGTCAGAGAGATCTGACCCTTTTCTTTTATTTGAAATGTACCTGTATAATTTGTGGAATGTTAGTATGGATGTATTATAAAGAAGGACTCATAACCTTCTTATTGCAGGGTTTCTACTGACACTAACATTGTGTCAGACACCTGGTGGACTGATCTTTGTGAGAGAAGCTGTTGTTTTGCTGGTACACGCTCTCTACCACAACCACCACCGTCAGTGTGAAAGATTGGCCTTATATTTTTTTGAGATTTTGCTGGTACACGCTCTCTACCACAACCACCCCCAGGCAGTGGGATGGGGGACATCTTGTTGAGAGTCTCCAGTTGGTTCTTCTACAGATTGAAAGTTAAGTGCCTGTCTTGGCACTAGATTGTTCATCCACTGAAATAAACTGACTTATATTTTATTATCTATATAAACATATTGACATTTCCACATAAAATATAATAAAGAAGAAAGAAAATATTGAAAATAAAATAAAAGAGAGGATATGATGAAAACACCCCAACCCTCCATTTAATACCAGTGTTACCTTTATTTAGTGGGATACCATTACCTACTTAGATTTCAATTTTGTTATAAAATATATATGGACAGAAGATCCATTGTGTTATTTGATTGATGTAAATAATTACTTGATTTCAAATTTGATTGACAATCCTGATCCAGAAAAAAAATAGGGTCAGGACAATAAATTGTAATATATCTTATTACATAAATTTCAACAAAAGACTTCCAAAAATAATATTATTGATTGGTAGTCTGTTTGTGGTTGTTGTATTGACCCAGTCCTATTTATGTGATAGAATTAAAGTGTATTTGTATTGGTTTGACTTACACTGCATTACGCCTTCATTACCCTAGACAATTAGACGTAGTCACATAACTAATAAGTAAAAATATAGAGCCAAGTGAGATCATAGGGTGGTAGCAGCTAGGTTCCCTGAAAATACTTAACCATCAACTATTAGACTCAGGGACCTACACAGCTTGACCTCACCGGGTATACAAATAATATTAATAAATAACATCCATAACACCAAACCCACCACACTCTCGTCACATGTCCTATACGTGTTTATATTTATTATTTACTATTCACGGACTTGATGTTTCACTCATTGTTTATCTTCATATCCCAACTGCATAGTCCCCTTGCTATCAGATTTTAACGGCAGCCATTTCTTAACAAACCGTGGTGATCCAGTGTTCTCTGAGTCGACTCGACGATTACGTTCTTGCTGGTCCAATAAATTTTAGTATTGTGATGCACCGCCAGAGGCTCAGGATGTTTATTAACCGTTTAATGCCTGTTCACCAATAAATTATGTACGGCCAAATGTACTGTAACTTAGGCAATGAAGGCAGAGCTTTTACTTCTATCCGAAAATTCTAGTTATCAGAAGCCTACTTAACCGGAATTTTTTAACACAGCCATCGAAGACAATTGGCCAAGACCTTCAGAACTGCTTCTATTTAAGTGTAAAACCGACATAAGCGAGTTCGGCTTAAGAGGCCTGCACTATACATGCATACATAAACTACTTGGGGGGCGGCAAAGGCCCTAGCGCGGCCCTCCCAAAAACTATTGTAGACTATGACTGCATTTTTTACTGACTGACCGAATTATTGAGCGCTTTATCACCTAAATCATTGACTTATTGAATGAACATTATTTTCCAGTTTGCTGTTGTCTATTTTTAACGCATGTAAATTTGGGCCTGACGTTTTTAACGGTAACATTAAAATAGCAGCCGGCGTGACATCGAGTACTGTTGTTCTTGACAGAAGCAGCCGACATGACACGTTGGAGAGCTGTTGGTCTTGACATATACTCCAGGGAAGAGTGGGGACTAGGTATAAGGGGTCAGAATAGTAGGTATAGATTTAATGAGAAAAACAATTAAACGTTTGTTTCAACACGGTTACAGATTCATTATTGTAAGTTTTAATGGAGATGACACATCCATTCATTAATTACGCACAGCTGCACAAGGAGAATAGGTCTTCAACTAACGTTTGCCAGTCCTCCGGTCACGTGGCATCAGTTCTAGGTCTTCCTCGTCCCTTTCGTTTATGTCTCCAGTTTTCTTCTCCGCGTGTTTTTCAATCTTCCTCTGTTTCTCGTAGCCTGGGGATTCTAGGACAAGATTTGACGGGTGTTGCTATCAACAGGTTTCATCAGTGTGTGAGCTATCCATCTCCAGAGTCATTTCCTCATCTCTTGTTCCACTGGCTCTTGGTTTATTGTGAACGAATGGGTTGTATTCCGCATATTTAGATATGAGATAGTTTCCTGCTAAAGAGATTCGTGTGTAGATTCTGGCGGTGTTTTTAGTTGTGCCAGCGTAGTTCGTGAGATATTGTATTGCTCGATAATTTGAGATAAATCACGTAGTACAGTTTTGTTGTTGACGTGGCCGGCATTAGACCGATTTAGCCTATTTGACCGAATCCAGGTCCAGTGCTCACATGGGGCCCCACACTCAGTTTTTCACCTGCAGATACTAACATTTTAAAATATCCTTACACTCACTGCATCATTCACCAACATGAAAACCGTTTTGTGACACAGATATGTTTCAGAATAAAGATTTAAAAAAAAAAAAAGATGGATAGTACCAGCCCTAGGAACCCACAGGCGAGGAGAAGGGCGGAGAGGCCAAAGAGAACTTGGAAAAGAACTGTTGAAGAGGAGGCTGGAGAAATTGGAATGACTTGGGCACATATGAAAAAGGCAACCCAGAATAGAAATCGATGGAGAGCAACAGTTTCTGCCTTTGTTCCACAGGGAACGAAAAGGAATGATGATGACTAGCCCAGCTTGTATCATCAACATTATCATTTACGCTCCGTATGGGACATGGAACCCCCACTGTAGCTAGTCCCCTTGCAGGAAGCCTGCATCAAGCAGTAACATGCTCTAACTGCGGTGGTTTCTGTGGGAATTAGTTTTCCACGAAGAGTTTGCCAGCCGCAGCAAAACCTCATACTCTCGACATGCCAGAGGGTGCAGTAAACCTGTTATTTCATTGTCTCTTCAGAGACACCTCCCCCCACCCCCTCCCCCACCCCCCGGACTTTGCACGGGGTCAGCTTGTTTCCTCGTTTCTCAAACCCTTGGGAAAAAAAACTTCGTTCATTCATTCGCTGTACCGTAAATTCCATTTTCGTTTTTTTTCCCCCCAAAGACTATTATCACTTGCGTTGTGTCATGGTCCACAGTGATGATCTGTTGGCATGCAAGGATACAGCGGTCAATATTGACTCTCTCATCCCGACGCTCATCAGACATCTACATAGCCACTCGAGACAACACTTTAAGTAGACTGTAATTTTTTAAGGGGAAAAATGAGGTACAAAGTTGTGAGAAAAGAAGAGTTTTATACTCAGATTGTATTTCTTTTAAAAAAAAAAAAAGAAAAACCCTTAGGAGAAGGGAATCTTTAGCTGGGTGACGGGTCAGATAAGTGCTGGATGAGTGGGTGTCAGTCTCTGCTTTTTTTAAAGTGATGTTTGCCTTTCTTGTTGGTCTACTCTAGGGCGTCTTTGCAATTCTTAGTGCTTACAGGGAACAAGGTGATGTCTAGAGAACAAGATTCATTTGAATTCTTTATTTGATACAGTACGGACATACGGACAGATTGGCGGATGAGTTCCGTTAGTTTTACAGGGTGAAGGAATAGACGTAAACATCAATGGGTCCACAGTTGTCTCATAAAAATACTACTTCACAAAGTTAAGATGCATTTTCAATTGCCAGATAGAAATGCATCCAGTATTACGAGGGATATAATTAAATTTTTTTTTTTTTTTTTTTCATTATTTCAAATTTTCATGATTACCTGAAAGAAGTTTCACATCGTAAGATCGCCAATGTGGAATTGATGGAAAGAACAAACCAAATACAATTATAACAAAAGGGGAGGAAAAAAACCATGATAACCTATAGGCCACACACAGATAGCATAGCACAGTTGTCGTGGTTCTGGAACCAGCAGAGTAAAATAAAAAGTAAGAGGCCTTAAAACATAGTGAAGGAATTGAAGCCAGAAAGGGTCAAGAAAACTAATAGTGTTTGAAGGGGTGACGCATGATAGACGGACTCTGCCACAGCTACTTGAAGCATGCGGAAAGGCAGTGAGTGAAGGAATTCTCATTTAATATGATCGGAAACTCTATACAGAGCGATACAACAGGAGGCAATCTGATCATCAGAAGGAGTCCCCACGTCGATCAAGTGTTTCGGCCCCTTATGTCTGGATTACACTCTAAGGAGACGGGCCCACTTGGGTCATGACTCCCAAGTGTCAGCCTCCTGTTGTCTAGTGCAGAGAATTGAACCCACTCCACCTTGGTTGCAGCTTTCATTTCACTCCTATTTCCTGCCAGCTGGAGGCAATTGTGAAAGTAACCCCTATGTTGAAAACAAATTACTGTCTCGAGTTCCTTAGCCCGTTGCGGTTGTTCCACAGCCAGCACGATGCCTTTTCCGCAGTTTCGCTGAGCCTCTTAATGCCCTTGTTCTTGACTTTCCCCTCAACCCCAACAGTTTCAGTAGATCATACACTGAGGCAGCCACGAGACCTCTTGCACCCACCTCAACAGCCATGACCCTTGCAGTGGACATATTGCGTCTCAAGTCCGCGGCCAGATCATTATACTTGTCTACTTTGAACGAGTGTTGCTCGTCCAATCTGTATTGAAATGGCACGGTCAGCTCAACCATAATCTGGTGTGATGATGAGGAATGCAGCACTATATCTGGCCGTCTACGAGATCTTATGATACTCTCTGGATATGCCCCTAGCCCAGGTAGGTCTACTGCCATCTCCCAGTCATTTTGCACAGTCAAGAAGAGATGGTAAACTGCTACTTGGTCTACCTGGTTTGGGATGTGCTGACTTTCCTGCTCTCAGAAAGTATGTATTTTCAGTGCTCGGTCTGACTTTGCTGTTCGCCTTCACCCTTGCCAGGTCTACTGTAGCAGCCAGCTCATTTAGTACTTTGTTGTGGCGCCATGTGTATCCCCCTTGCTCTAATAACACCTTGCAAGCTAATCTAAATGTACTCATGCGTAGTCAGAATACACTAAACTGGAAACAGCCATTCAGCAAACCACATTGCATAACACATTTCATAGTTCTCACGTTTCAGTGTGGAGAATTGTCGTCGGGAACCCTTTTGGCGCGAAAGTGTGAATGTTTGGTTAGAAACGCCACTTGCGTGACGCACCTGCAACGCACGATGCGTGGTGGGGTAAGGAAAGTTCATTCTAGTGCAAAAGGACAAGGGTAACAATTTGTGTAATGTTTCTCAGTTTGCTGACCAAATTTTCAGATTGCACAAAGGAAAGAAAACTGGAAGGCTTTTGTATTTCAGAAAGTTTTATGGCAAGCATGCGCCATGCATGAAATGAACGGTTACAACAAAAGAATGTATCCAAGCTTTTTTTCGTCTTTATTTCTCCAGGGTTGTTTTAACGTGTGTTGGCTAAGCTCTATCTTGCATCTCCTTATCCTTCTTCTTCTTCTTCTTCTTCTCCTTCGTTCATCCTGAAAAGGACGTTGGTTGCGTTGTGTCCGTTTACAGCGAAGCTGCGATATTTGCGCCTTTCGGCCGACACATCCGACTTCAGCACGGCATTTTTGGGACCGGGTTAGCCTTCCCTCTTCGATCCCTACTCACTCAGTCAGACTGCAGTGATGCAGCCTGTTTCCAGGACCACCACTTGGAGGTGGAGTAGGCTCTTGGTCAGCTCTGGTTCGCTGACCATGACGCAAGTGTCGTGAAATATTCTAATCCACATATATAAATTAAAAGGTAAATGTAAAGCTTAACAAATAAATTCTAATAAAGAAAAGAGCAATGGTAAAATAACAGTGCTGTCACAAAGAATGTACTCGAAATCCCCCTTGTTTTCTGCTTCGTCTGCAAATTGTAACGCTTTCACGTTGATAGTAAAAGCCTACTGTATTATTACCCGCTTTCTTCAATGAAACGTGTGCTGTATTTCTTGGAAAAACATTTGAGATACGCAAGCTGAACAATGACCTAATTTTAATATTTCATTCATTCCATTTTATACACGGCGTAACTAAAGACAGATAAAGCAGGATAGAGAGAAGGGAGAGGCAGAAAGCCGAACGCATGCAAAATTAAACACGCGTCTCGCTATTAATGCCACCCCAACAAGCGTAACGCGATACACAATTACTACTATCACGCGTGTAAGGCCACATGCACTAACTTTATTTCAAATCGACAGTGACAAAATTCACTACCCTTCCCAGAGTTAGGTTTTTAAATCCTGAAAAACTCTTATTAGAAAAGATGACAATAGATGGGTTTACGTTTGAAAACATTACAGTACCCAGACAGCACATCTTCGAAACAGGAGGTAGAAGAAATTGCATATTTTGAACGCAGCCACTTAGCTCTTTTAAATTTGTATATTTGGGTTCCTTAGGGCTTGCTGACAAAGAATATGTAAAACGTTACGCGAATAGTCTAGGAATTAACAAGTTATAACCAAAATAAAATAGTGGGGATGCCTGACAGCATGAAATCATTTCTGCTCATAAAATTTTTTTATAACGTGTTTGAAAAAACCTTGCGTACGGAAATAGCCTACCATGTAAACTCCAAATTGATTGGAGCGCAACAAATATAAGACTAAACACGATTGGTCGGACTATAAATACTATCTTTGGTTGTTAGGGGAGACGTAGGAAGGTAAAATTTTTTCAAACACTTGTCGAAACGTGGCTCCATTGGCCAGACTCGCTGATATAATCACTTAGGAGCGTTAGTTCGAGACCACTAGTTCAAATAAGCTTGATAAAGCAACAGTGCGTTGAAGCCAGCTCATATTTTTGCTAAATAAAAGCCTGGAACATAAGCAGATGGGAATTTGTGCCAGTAAAACGGCATGGAATGGCCAAACAGTACACTGACACCTAGATGATTGACTAGAAAGAAATAATGCTGGAAGTGCAGAGGCGTAGTAACCATTAAGGAGGTTAATACTGGTATAAAGTATTTCAGATGAAGCTGACAGTTGGCCTAACGCTCTGAACTCAATGTTTGTGGTGTATTGTGCTCAGTGTAGAACTAGAGTATCAATTAGTTATGAAGTAGAAGGTACATCCTTCTTGTTTTCAGGGACCGTGGTCTTGACGTTATTGAGCAGCACCTGGTCAGAGCTTTGCTGAATCCAGAGTCGGACAGCATACTCCTTGGTCCATTTAGCTATCAGTGAGGTGTCTCCAGAGCCCAGGGGAGAAATCGAGCAGAGGAGTCCTTTCCTGCCGCCATCACGCAAGATAAGCTGATGTGGCCAGCTGAGCTCAAAATTATGTACCCCCATCTTAAAATAACATTGTAACATAAACTTAAGAGGGGAAGTAAATTGTTTTAATATCAGGAACTGAGAACATCTCCAATACTAGTTCCTGTCATGAAATATTCTAATCCACATATATAAATTATTAGGTAAATATGAAGCCTAACAAATAAAATTAATAAAGAGAAGAGCAATGGTAAAATAACAGTGCTGTCACAAAGAATGTACTCGAAATCCCCCTTGTTTTCTGCTTCGTCTGCAAATTGTAACGCTTTCACGTTGATAGTAAAAGCTTACTGTATTATACCCGCTTTCTTCAATGAAACGTGTGCTGTATTTCTTGGAAAAACATTAAGAGGCAGACTGCGTAATGACCTAAATTTTAAATTCCATTCATGTCTTTTTCTACATTACGTTACCAAAACGAACGAACAGATGGACAAAAGGATAGCGAGAAGGGAGAGGCAGAAAGCCGAACATTAAACACGCGTCGCGCGATACACAATTACTACTATCACGCGTGTTAGGCTACAAGCACTAACTTTTTTTCAGACGGACAGTGATAAAATACACTACCCTTTCCCAGAGTTAGGTTTATAAATCATAACAAACTCTTATTAGAAAAGATAACAATAGATGGGTTTACGTTTGAACACATAACAGTACCCAGACAGCACATCTTCGAAACAGGAGGTAGAAGAAATTGCATATTTTGAACGCAGCCACGTAGCTCCTTTAAATTAGTATTTTTGGGTTCCTTAGGGCTTGCTGACAAATAATATGTAAAACGTTACGCAAATAGTCCAGGAATTAATAAATTATACCCAAAATAAAATATTGGGGGTGCCTGACAGCATAAAATCATTTCTGCTCATAAGATTTTTTTTTAACGTGTTTGAAAAAAATTTACGTTACAGAAATAGCCTACCATGTAAACTCCAAATTGATTGGAGCGCAACAAATGAAAGCCTAACCACGATTGGTCGGGCTATAAATACTATCTTGGTTGTTAGGGGAGACGGGAAAAGATAACATTTTTTCAAACACTTGTCGAAACGTGGCTCATTGGCCAGTCTCGCTGATATACACACTTGGGAGCGTTAGTTCGAAACCACTTGTTTAAATACACTTGATAAAGCATCAGTGCGTTGAAGCCAGCTTATATTTGGCTCAATAAAAGCCTGGAAGATAAGCAGATGGAAATTTGTGCCAGTTTGTGCCAGAATTCATTGCTAATCAACGTATCTGTGTGTATTCGTATGAATTGTGGGACAGTGGTCTTGATGGTACTGAGCAGCATCTGGTCAGAGATTTGCTGAATCCAGAGTCGGACAGCATACTCCTTGGTCTTTTTAGCTATCAGTGAGGTGTCTCCTGAGCCCAGAGGAGAATTCGAGCAGAGGAGTCCTTTCCTGCCGCCATCACTCAAGATAAGCAGAGTTGGCCAGCTGAGCTCAACATTATGTCCCCTCATCTTGAAATAACTTTATAAAAATACTATTCAGAGGGGAATTTACTTGTCTTAAAATCAGGAACTGTGACATCTCCAATACTGGTCCCTAAAGACAAACTATTGAAGTCATGATGACAAATACCAACAGAGCTTGAACAAAACAAAACCAGTATTACCTCATTTTACTACTACACAACTGACACACATAGAACATTTGTACTAATATATGTCACTACAATATTCATATTAAATACATTCTGTACATAACTTGTAATTTAAATTGATTGTGATTCCTGGTTCCCTTGTAGTTGAATCAGGACACATATTCATTCATGCCAGTAATGAATACATATTGTTATTCGAAAGTTTATCAGTGACTCTTTTAAGATATCTTTGTAGAGTGGTATATGTATGTGAGTGTCACAGTGTTGTCAAGAGTAGTGGATTAAATTAAATTGTTTATCTGTCTGTTGTTGTGACTTACACTTCACCATACTCATACCCTAGACACATAACGTAGCATCACACTATTCCAGAATAATTCTGACTGAGATATATAGATATGTGGTAGCAAGTAAGGTTATCTATAATACACTACTCTTAATAGATATAGATACCTTCACAGCTGATCTCAGTCAGTACACTAAGTTCCCTATAAGTATTTATAACTTCCCACTTCACCACATATATTGGGGTCTCGCTCTTGGGATTTTGAATCTTTAACTATTAAAAATATTGGGGGTAATTCACTTCAGGGAATATAAGAATTAAAAGGTATCCTTGGGTGGAATTAAATAAGGTTGAGCTCACGGTGCCTGTGTTGTCCATTAGAGATTGAATTGTTGGTTAGACATTATAAAAATTTACCTGATAGACAATGGCGGACCTGGCCAAATTTCGATCTGCTGCGGTTCAGACTGCAAAAGAGTTAGGATTAGATGGGCAAGTTATGGTTGCCTATGTCACAACGGAATGTGACAAATTTATTGAACGTGAAGAAAGAAGGTTTGAAGCCGAAAGAAAGTTAGAGGCTGACAAGGAAATTAAGAGGTTGCAGATTGAGGCTGAGGCTAAGAAATTGGAAGCAGAAAGAGAAGACAAAAGATTAGCTGCAGAAAGAGAAGCCGAGGAAAGAAGACAGGCTGCAGAAAGAGAAGAGAAGAGATTAGCTGCAGAGAGGGAAGCAGAAAAGGAGGAGAAGAGATTACAAAGGGAACATGAGTTACGACTAAGGGAGTTTGAGTTTCAAGGCCATGCTCCTGAAAATGGTGCCAGTCCCTTTGCCTCTGATGCTACGGTTACTCAGGGAGCCTCGACCTCAGCTATGAACTTTCATTTAGATCATTTTGTTGAGAAAGACGATGATATTGAGAGCTATATAAATAGGTATGAACTATTAGCCACCACGTATGGGTTAGAGAGAGAAAGGTGGAGCTTAAAGTTATCTCAGGGACTTCGTGGGGCAGCTTATGAAGTTTTTGCAAAAATGAGCAGAGGTGATCAGGAAAATTATGACATGCTAAAGCAGGCTCTTTTGTTAAGGTATGAAAAGAATGCAGAGTTTTACAGGAAAACATTTAGGAATGCTAAACTACTGTCAGGTGAAACCTATCACCAGTTCTCTGCACGAATCGAGACATACTTGGAGAAATGGACTTCTCTGGGGAAAACCCAAGATCTTAAGGAAATGGTCCTTATAGAGCAACTAAGAGAGTCCATGGCTCCAGACCTGAGAAAGTTTCTCATGGAACAAGGTGCAGAGAGGCTGGGTGAGTTGCTAAATGTTGCTGAAAGGTATCAAGCAGCTCAAGCAGAGGTAACAGGTAATAAAAAGAAACAGGTGGATAACTTTAGGGCACCACATAACTTTAATAAATTTGATCCTAGGGATCAAAATAAAGGTAAGCACCAATTTGATAGGCCACGGTATGAAAATAAAAATAAATTCCCACAATTCGATGAAAGGAAATATGATGAAAGAAAATCTTTCAACCAAGGAAAAAGGTGGTGTAAGAAGTGTCAGATGGACAATCATGACACTGACCGTTGCAGAAGGAAACCTGTGTATATGGCAACCCTTCAGGTCAGGTCGACCTCAAGACAGGAGGAGGATATTATGTTAGATACCACTCCAGAAGAGATGAGGAAGGCACAGGCTGGGGATAAAACACTCAAGCCTTGTTTCAGAAAATTGTCAACTTGTCATACAACTCCAGGCAAGGGAGAATTTTATATGAAAAACAAGTTGATGTATAGGAAGACTGGAACTAGATCCCATGGTCACGGACAGCTGGTTCTTCCAAAAAGATACAGGGCAGACTTAATAAGGAGTCTACATGTGAAACCAGATGGGGACCATGAGAAAATAGGTACCATCATTCAAAAGGTGGCTCACAATTATTATTGGCCCAAAGCAAGATGGGACATTGAGAACTTTGTAGAAAGGTGTAGTATAGCACATGAGGGAACACCCACAAGTGGGAACATGGATCAGGACCTGGACACGCCATGGGGCAAAATCAGGCCTGACAATAAAAAGAGAAATAGATTTGATAAAGTGGACCAAATGGAATGGGAAGCCCCTTTTCACGGACAAGCTTCACTTAACTGTTTTACAATGGCCACTATGCGGAGAGTGCAAAGAGATGTCTTACCCCAGGATAAGCCGAAAATCCCTCAATCGGACTTAAACAAACTGGAGGAAGAGGATGTAGGGAGGAAATCTCTCATCAAGAATTTTAAGTGGGGAGAAAGCCCCAAAAGAAAAATTGGTAGCGGTCGTTTTGTGAATGATAATTCTGGGAGGAAAAATCATCACTATAAAGCTTCGAGTGGAAGAGACCATACCGGTGCATGGACAAATAGGTCCACACAATTAAAGGTCCATATGTAGCTTTGTTAAGAACGTGGACTGATGAAAAGGCAGAGGAAAACATTACATCTTCATACCAATATGTGAATGAGCTGACCACTCGGTTGAAAACTGGCTGGAAACTTGCCAATGAAAATTTGAAACAAGCCAGGAAGAAACATGCTGCCTATTATAACAGGAAGGCGAAAGACAGAAATTTGGCTGTGGGAGAGAAAGTACTGCTTCTTTTGCCTGGGAGTCAGAATAAGTTACAAATTGGATGGCAGGGTCCATATACAGTTCTAGAGAAGGTGTCTAGAACAAATTATAAGATAGATAAGAAGGGGAAAGAAAAAATCTATCATGTGAATCTCCTGAAGAAATATTTGGAAAGAGAACATCAGGAAGAGACACACTTGTTGACCTTGTCCATCGCCATGGAGATGAAAAAGGAACCACTTTCATCATTTGAATATCCATTACACCCCTGTGAGACAGCAGCACAGGTGAAAATCAGTACACATTTAACGAAACTCAGAAAGAGAGAGTGCAACAGGTTCTAAATAATCATGCAGAGGTGTTAACAGACCGACCAGGGCATACAAACCTATTGGAATATGATATGAAACTCATAGACTCCACACCTGTCTGTATGAAACCATATTCGATTCCGTTTGCTAAGGAAAAAGCTTTGAAGGAAGAGATAGACTATCTATTGAAGGAAGGAATTATTTCGCACAGTGAGTCTTCGTATAGTTCCGGGGTGGTACTCTTAAGGAAGCCCTCTGGAGAACATAGACTCTGTATAGATTACCGGAGACTGAATGCTATTACAGAAGGACAGGTGGATCCATTGCCGGATACAAATCAGCTGTTTGCCAGACTAAATAAAGCTAAATATTTCTCAAAAGTGGATCTGAGTAAAGGATACTATCAGATTCCAGTAAAGCCTGAGGTTAGACCATACCTAGCTTTTAGTACCTCAGAAGGACACTATGAGTTTAATAGATTGCCATTTGGATTGAAGAATGCGCCTAGTGTCTTCTCTAGAATGATGAGAAAATTATTGGATCCTCTGAATAATCCCTGTATAACAAATTTTATGGATGATATCCTTATAGCAACAGAAACATTTGAGGAACACATTGACTCTCTGAACATGCTGTTTACTCGACTTAGGGAGGCAAATTTAACAGCCCGACCAACCAAATGTTGCGTTGGATGTAAAGAATTGGAATTTTTGGGACACACAGTTTATCAGGGAAACATGACCCCTGACCCAAAGAACTTAGAGAAACTACAGAAAGCCCCGAGACCACAAACCAAGAAGGACGTGAGATCCTTTGTCTCCTTATGTGGTTTCTACCAGAAGTATATCAAGAACTTTAATTCCATATGTGCACCGTTAACTGAATTGACACGTAAAGGACTTCCAGATCGCATTACATGGACACCACAATGTGAAATGACTTACCAAGAATTGAAGGAAAAGCTCACAAGTAAACCCATTTTGAAATTACCTGACTTAAGTCAAGAATTCATTGTAAGGACGGATGCAAGTAATATTGGGTTGGGTGCAACTCTACTACAGAAATCAGATGCATTGGATGGGGAATTAAGCCCAGTGGCATATGCTAGCAGAAAGTTGAATCAAGCTGAAATCAACTACTCAACTAGCGAAAAAGAATGTCTTGCAGTAATATGGGCAATAAAGAAATTCAATATTTATCTATATGGGAAGGCATTTAAGTTGCAAACAGATCACAAACCTTTATCGTTTTTAGCACAGGCTAAGCATGAGAACTCTAGGTTACTCCGATGGTCTTTGCTTCTGGCTCCATATAATTTTAGCATTGAGTATATATCTGGAAAAACAAATCTGGGAGCGGATTTTTTAAGCCGCCATCCGTGTGATGAGAATCACCGTAAACCCCAGAAATAATAATAAATTTCTCTATGTGTATATAGAATAAAGGACTGACATATAATGTCTGTTTTAAGAGGGGAGGTGTCATGAAATATTCTAATCCACATATATAAATTATTAGGTAAATATGAAGCCTAACAAATAAAATTAATAAAGAGAAGAGCAATGGTAAAATAACAGTGCTGTCACAAAGAATGTACTCGAAATCCCCCTTGTTTTCTGCTTCGTCTGCAAATTGTAACGCTTTCACGTTGATAGTAAAAGCTTACTGTATTATACCCGCTTTCTTCAATGAAACGTGTGCTGTATTTCTTGGAAAAACATTAAGAGGCAGACTGCGTAATGACCTAAATTTTAAATTCCATTCATGTCTTTTTCTACATTACGTTACCAAAACGAACGAACAGATGGACAAAAGGATAGCGAGAAGGGAGAGGCAAAAGCCGAACATTAAACACGCGTCGCGCGATACACAATTACTACTATCACGCGTGTTAGGCTACACGCACTAACTTTTTTTCAGACGGACAGTGATAAAATACACTACCCTTTCCCAGAGTTAGGTTTATAAATCATAACAAACTCTTATTAGAAAAGATAACAATAGATGGGTTTACGTTTGAACACATAACAGTACCCAGACAGCACATCTTCGAAACAGGAGGTAGAAGAAATTGCATATTTTGAACGCAGCCACGTAGCTCCTTTAAATTAGTATTTTTGGGTTCCTTAGGGCTTGGTGACAAATAATATGTAAAACGTTACGCAAATAGTCCAGGAATTAATAAATTATACCCAAAATAAAATATTGGGGGTGCCTGACAGCATAAAATCATTTCTGCTCATAAGATTTTTTTTTTAACGTGTTTGAAAAAAATTTACGTTACAGAAATAGCCTACCATGTAAACTCCAAATTGATTGGAGCGCAACAAATGAAAGCCTAACCACGATTGGTCGGGCTATAAATACTATCTTGGTTGTTAGGGGAGACGGGAAAAGATAACATTTTTTCAAACACTTGTCGAAACGTGGCTCATTGGCCAGTCTCGCTGATATACACACTTGGGAGCGTTAGTTCGAAACCACTTGTTTAAATACACTTGATAAAGCATCAGTGCGTTGAAGCCAGCTTATATTTGGCTCAATAAAAGCCTGGAAGATAAGCAGATGGAAATTTGTGCCAGTTTGTGCCAGAATTCATTGCTAATCAACGTATCTGTGTGTATTCGTATGAATTGTGGGACAGTGGTCTTGATGGTACTGAGCAGCATCTGGTCAGAGATTTGCTGAATCCAGAGTCGGACAGCATACTCCTTGGTCTTTTTAGCTATCAGTGAGGTGTCTCCTGAGCCCAGAGGAGAATTCGAGCAGAGGAGTCCTTTCCTGCCGCCATCACTCAAGATAAGCAGAGTTGGCCAGCTGAGCTCAACATTATGTCCCCTCATCTTGAAATAACTTTATAAAAATACTATTCAGAGGGGAATTTACTTGTCTTAAAATCAGGAACTGTGACATCTCCAGTACTGGTCCCTAAAGACAAACTATTGAAGTCATGATGACAAATACCAACAGAGCTTGAACAAAACAAAACCAGTATTACCTCATTTTACTACTACACAACTGACACACATAGAACATTTGTACTAATATATGTCACTACAATATTCATATTAAATACATTCTGTACATAACTTGTAATTTAAATTGATTGTGATTCCTGGTTCCCTTGTAGTTGAATCAGGACACATATTCATTCATGCCAGTAATGAATACATATTGTTATTCGAAAGTTTATCAGTGACTCTTTTAAGATATCTTTGTAGAGTGGTATATGTATGTGAGTGTCACAGTGTTGTCAAGAGTAGTGGATTAAATTAAATTGTTTATCTGTCTGTTGTTGTGACTTACACTTCACCATACTCATACCCTAGACACATAACGTAGCATCACACTATTCCAGAATAATTCTGACTGAGATATATAGATATGTGGTAGCAAGTAAGGTTATCTATAATACACTACTCTTAATAGATATAGATACCTTCACAGCTGATCTCAGTCAGTACACTAAGTTCCCTATAAGTATTTATAACTTCCCACTTCACCACAGTTCCAATAAAGACAAACTATTGAAGTCATGATGACAAATACCAACAGAGCTTGAACAAAACAAAACCAGTATTACCTCATATTACTACTACACAACTGACACACATAGGATACTTTTAATAATATATGTCACTACAATATTCATATTGAGAAATTCTGTACATATAACTTGTAATTAAAATTGATTGTGATTCCTGGTTCCCTTTGTATTTGAATCAGGACACATATTCATTCATGACAGCAATGAATACATATTGTTATTTGAAAAGTTATCAGTGACTCCTTTAAGATATCCTTGTAGAGTGTTTTATGTATGTGAGTGTCACAGTGTTGTCAAGTGTGGTGGAATAAATTAAATTGTTTATCTGTCTGTTGTTGTTATGACTTACACTTCATCATACACATACCCTAGACATACAACGTAGTCATCACACTATTCCAGAATAATTCTGACTGAGATATATATATATGTGGCAGCAAGTAAGGTTATCTATAATACACTACTCTTATTAGATATAGATACCTTCACAGCTGATCTCAGTCAGTACACTAAGTCCCTATAAATATTTATAACATCCCACTTCACCACATATATTGGGGTCTCGCTCTTGGGATTTTGAATCTTTCCCTATTAAAAATATTGGGGGTAATTCACTTCAGGGAATATAAGAATTAAAAGGTATCCTTGGGTGGAATTAAATAAGGTTGAGCTCACGGTGCCTGTGTTGTCCATTAGATATATATTTAGAGATTGAATTGTTGGTTAGACATTGTATAAATTTACCTGATAGACAATGGCGGACCTGGCCAAGTTTCGATCTGCTGCTGTTCAGACTGCAAAAGAGTTAGGATTAGATGGGCAAGTTATGGTTGCCTATGTCACTACGGAATGTGACAAATTTATTGAACGCGAAGAAAGAAGATTAGAAAAAAGAGGCCGAAAGAAAGTTAGAGGCTGAAAGGGAAATTAAGAAGTTACAATTTGAGGCTGAGACTAAGAGGTTGCAGATTGAGGCTGACAAAGAAGCTAAAGCATTGGAAGCCGAGGAAAGAAGACAGGCTGCAGAAAGGGAAGAGAAGAAATTAGCTGCAGAAAGGGAAGAGAAGAAATTAGCTGCAGAAAGGGAAGAGAAGAAATTAGCTGCAGAAAGGGAAGACAAGAAATTAGCTGCAGAGAGGGAAGCAGAAAAGGAGGAGAAGAGTTTACAAAGGGAACATGAGTTACGACTAAGGGAGTTTGAGTTTCAGGGCCATGCTCCTGAAAATGGTGCCAGTCCCTTTGCCTCTGATGCCACTGCTAGCCAAGGAGCCTCAACCTCAGCTATGAATTTCCATTTAGATCATTTTGTTGAGAAAGACGATGATATAGAGAGCTACCTAAATAGGTATGAACTATTAGCTACCACGTATGGGTTAGAGAGAGAAAGGTGGAGCTTAAAGTTATCTCAGGGACTTCGTGGGGCAGCTTATGAAGTTTTTGCAAAAATGAGCAGAGGTGATCAGGAAAATTATGACATGCTAAAGCAGGCTCTTTTGTTAAGATATGAAAAGAATGCAGAATTCTATAGGAAAAAATTTAGGAATGCTAAACTACTGTCAGGTGAAACCTATCACCAGTTCTCTGCACGAATAGAGACATACTTGGAGAAATGGACTTCTCTGGGGAAACCCAAGATCTTAAGGAAATGGTCCTTATAGAGCAATTAAGAGAGTCCATGGCTCCAGACCTGAGAAAGTTTCTCATGGAACAAGGTGCAGAGAGGCTGGGTGAGTTGCTAAATGTTGCTGAAAGGTATCAAGCAGCTCAAGCAGAGGTAACAGGTAATAAAAAGAAACAAGTGGATAACTTTAGGGCACCACAGAACTTTAATAAATTTGATCCTAGGGATCAAAACCAAGGTAAGCACCAGTTTGATAGGCCACGGTATGAAAATAAAAAAAAAATAAATTCCCACAATTCGATGAAAGGAAATATGATGAAAGAAAATCTTTCAACCAAGGAAAAAGGTGGTGTAAGAATTGTCAGATGGACAATCATGACACTGACCGTTGCAGAAGGAAACCTGTGTATATGGCAACCCTTCAGGTCAGGTCGACCTCAAGACAGGAGAAGGATATTATGTTAGATACCACTCCAGAAGAGATGAGGAAGGCACAGGCTGGGGATAAAACACTCAAGCCTTGTTTCAGAAAATTGTCAACTTGTCATACAACTCCAGGCAAGGGAGATTTTTACATGAAAAACAAGTTGACGTATAGGAAGGCCGGAACTAGATCCAAAGGTCAAGGACAGCTGGTACTTCCTAAAAGATATAGGGCAGACTTAATAAGGAGCCTACATGTGAAACCAGATGGGGACCATGAGAAGATAGGTACCATCATTCAAAAGGTGGCTCACAATTATTATTGGCCCAAAGCAAGATGGGACATTGAGAATTTTGTAGAAAGGTGTAGCATAGCACATGAGGGAACACCCACAAGTGGGAACATGGATCAGGACCTGGACACGCCACGGGGCAAAACTAGGCCTGATAATAAAAAGAAAAATAGATTTGATAAAGTGGACCAAATGGAATGGGAAGCCCCTTTTCACGGACAAGCTTCACTTAACTGTTTTACAATGGCCACTATGCGGAGAGTGCAAACAGATGTCTTACCCCAGGATAAGCCGAAAATCCCTCAATCGGACTTAAACCAACTGGAGGAAGAGGATGTAGAGAGAGAATCTCTCATCAAGAATTTTAAGTGGGGAGAAAGCCCCAAAAGAAGAATTGGTAGCGGTCGTTTTGTGAATGATAATTCTGGGAGGCTGCCATCAATGGTACCTATACCTTGTAGCGGTATGGCAGCTTGCGTACCCTGACAATCCCCAGAGCTATGCCAGTGGGAGTTTTACTCCTGGTAGGTTCAACCAAGCTGGACTGGTCTGTGTGGGTAGGGGTCAGACAAAAGCTGGTACCCTGGTCCTCCAGGTTGGGGGTTTTAGCATAGGGCTGACACCCCTGTCTATGTAAAAAAAATAATGAAGTTACGGAAACAACATCAAATGAACAAACTTTGCTGCGGGATGGACATTCGGAGTCTGTGGCTCGTATGACTGTCAGTGGTGAAAGCCGAAAGGAAGCCACTGACATGAAAACGGATGTCCTGACCGCAAAACAGGATACAAGAATAGGATTTTGGAATGTCAGGACAATGTACGAGACAGGTAAACTAAGACAGGTCACGGCAGAAATGAGAAACTATAGGTTACACATCCTGGGGATAAGTGAAAGCAGATGGACAGGGGCAGGAAAAGTTAAAACAGCAACAGGAGAAACAGTACTTTACTCTGGAAGAGAGGATGGACAGCACAGTGAAGGCGTAGCCATTATTCTACAGAAAGGGATAGAAAGGACATTACTGGAATGGAAACCCATCAACAACAGACTGATACGATTGAGATTGAGAGGGAGATTCACCAACACTACAATAATACAATGCTACGCACCAACGAATGATAGCGATGAGGAGGTCAAGGATGAATTCTATCAACAACTGCAGAAAGAAATGGAAGACACACCTAGATATGATCTCGTTATAGTAATGGGAGACCTCAATGCGAAAGTTGGTACACACAATACATATAATGAAAGAACAATGGGGAAATGCGGCAGCGGAACAGCAAACGAAAATGGGGATAAGCTAATAAGTTTCTGTAGCATTAACAACCTGGTCATTGGAGGGACACTTTTCCCACATAAGGAAATTCACAAGTTAACATGGGAATCACCAAATGGTAGGGACAGAAACCAGATAGACCACATCATGGTTAATGGTAGATGGAGACATGCATTACAAGATGTGAAGGTAAGAAGAGGTGCAGATGTGGGAAGTGATCACCATTTAGTAGTAGCAAAACTGAAAGTGAAACTAAGAAGGGCTGGACCAACTGTAACTACACAGAAAAGGTTTGACATCAGCAAATTGAAGGACCCCCTTACCAGAAAAGTTTTTGCGGCCGACATTAAGAAACGATATCAATTTGCCAAAAGCCAGGAAAAGACATTGACTGATGATATAGACCAGAATTTCAACACCATTTCAACAATATATAAGGAAAGTAGCAAATCATGCTTAGGATTCCAGGAAAGGAAGAAGCAAGACTGGATAACACCAGAAACACTAAACACCATAAAGATGAGAAAGGAAATGAAAAGAAAGAAAACAGAAGCGAAGTCCCCCAGGTTAAAGCAACTATATAGCGAACAGTACAGCCAGCTGGACAGGGCAGTTAAACGCCAAACCCGAGCCAACAAAAGGAATTTCCTAGACGATCTTGCAAAACAGGCAGAAGAGGCAGCACTGAGAAATGAACAAAGCACAGTATACAAAATAACTAAATTCATCAGCGGAAAACAAGGTGCAAACAATATTACATTAGTAAGAGATAAGCAAGGAAATCTCATCAAGACAGCAGAGGGACAGGAAACAAGATGGGCAGAGCACTTCAGAGAAACTCTGAACAAGGAAATACCAGAAACACAATTGAATGTTCCTGAGGCTGAAAACGATCTAGATGTAAATACAGACATTCCACGAAAAGAAGAAATCATCACAGCAATCAAAGGGTTAAAGAACGGTAAAGCTCCGGGCCATGATAACTTAAATGCAGAGCTATTTAAGACAGACCCGGAGCTAGCAGCAGAACTATTAGAACCACTATTTGCACAAGTGTGGAAAACGGGGACAACACCATCAGAGTGGAACAAAGGAATAATTGTCAAATTGCCCAAGAAGGGAGATCTTGCAGACTGCAATAATTGGAGAGGAATCACTCTTCTCTCAGTTCCCAGCAAAATACTAGGCAGGATAATTATACAGAGAATTTCAAAGGCAGTAGACTACAAACTGAGGAAAGAACAAGCAGGATTTAGAAAGAACAGAAGATGTGTAGACCATATATTCACTCTCAGGAACATTATAGAGCAGTGCTCAGAATGGCAAAGACAGCTTTACATAAATTTTGTTGATTTTGAAAAGGCTTTTGACAGCATACATAGGGACAGTTTATGGAAAATACTGAGAGCTTATGGAATTCCAAGCTGCATAGTGTCAATCATAAAAAGCCTCTATGCCAACTTTACGTGTAGTGTTGGGCAGAGCAACCTAACCTTCGAGGTGAAGACAGGAGTACGACAGGGATGCCCCTTATCAACCACTCTATTTTTAACAGTCATAGACTGGGTGATGCGCCAGACAACAGAGGGCAGTCCAAGAGGAATAAGATGGACTACATTTTCTACATTGGAAGATCTGGAATATGCAGATGACATTGCACTGCTGGCACATTCACATCAACACATCCAGGAAAAAAAACGGATAGACTTAATAAGTTTAGCCAGCAGGTGGGCTTGAACATCAATTTAAAGAAGTCTGAGGTCATGACGCTCAATGTGAGCAACCCTGAGCCCATATCAGTAAGGAATCAGCAACTGGTACAGACAGATACCTTCACATACCTAGGAAGCATAGTAACACCGGACGGTGGGGCAGGCAAAGACATCAACATCAGAATGAATAAGGCAAGAACAGCCTTCTTTAGCCTAAATAACATCTGGAAGTCCTCCCAATACAGCACAAGCACAAAATTAAGATTATACCAGAGTTGTGTGCTTTCTGTGCTTCTCTATGGTGCGGAATGCTGGAGAGTCACAGAGAAGGAAATGTCAAAATTGTCCTCTTTTCACACAACATGCCTAAGAAAAATTCACCGCATCTTTTGGCCAAATACCATCACCAACCAAGATCTGCTTACTCGTAGCAAGCAAGAGGACATGCACACCATCATAGTTGGCAGACGCTGGAGCTTGGTTGGTCATGTCCTCAGAAGAGACCCCGATGCCATCACAAGAACAGATATGCTTTGGACCCCTGAGGGAAAGCGAAAGAGAGGTCGACCAAAAACAACTTGGCGGAGGACTGTGGAGGCTGAGATGCAAAGAATGAACCAGAGTTGGGGCACTGTACGAAGGATGGCCACCGACCGAGCAAAGTGGAATCAATTTGTTGTTGCCCTACAAGACGCCACTAGGCGTGATGGCCACTGACTGCTTTGACGGTCGGTGGTTAAGGATCGAAGAAGAAGAGAATTCTGGGAGGAAAAATCATCACTATAAAGCTTCGAGTGGAAGAGACCATACCGGTGCATGGACAAATAGGTCCACACAATTAAAGGTCCATATGTAGCTTTGTTAAGAACGTGGACTGATGAAAAGGCAGAGGAAAACATTACATCTTCATACCAATATGTGAATGAGCTGACCACTCGTTTAAAAACTGGCTGGAAACTTGCCAATGAAAATTTGAAACAAGCCAGGAAGAAACATGCTGCCTATTATAACAGGAAGGCGAAAGACAGAAATTTGGCTGTGGGAGAGAAAGTACTGCTTCTTTTGCCCGGGAGTCAGAATAAGTTACAAATTGGATGGCAGGGTCCCATATACAGTTCTAGAGAAGGTGTCTAGAACAAATTATAAGATAGATAAGAAGGGGAAAGAAAAAATCTATCATGTGAATCTCCTGAAGAAATATTTGGAAAGAGAACATCAGGAAGAGACACACTTGTTGACCTTGTCCATCGCCATGGAGATGAAAAAAGGAACCACTTTCATCATTTGAATATCCATTACACCCCTGTGAGACAGCAGCACAGGTGAAAATCAGTACACATTTAACGAAAACTCAGAAAGAGAGAGTGCAACAGGTTCTAAATAATCATGCAGAGGTGTTAACAGACCGACCAGGGCATACAAACCTATTGGAATATGATATGAAACTGATAGACCCCACACCTGTCTGTATGAAACCATATTCGATTCCGTTTGCTAAGGAGAAAGCTTTGAAGGAAGAGATAGACTATCTATTGAAGGAGGGAATTATTTCACACAGTGAATCCTCATATAGTTCCGGTGTTGTACTCTTAAGGAAGCCCTCTGGAGAACATAGACTCTGTATAGATTACAGGAGACTGAATGCTATTACAGAAGGACAGGTGGATCCATTGCCGGATACAAATCAGCTGTTTGCCAGACTAAATAAAGCTAAATATTTCTCAAAAGTGGATCTGAGTAAAGGATACTATCAGATTCCAGTAAAGCCTGAGGTTAGACCATACCTAGCTTTTAGTACCTCAGAAGGATACTATGAGTTTAATAGATTGCCATTTGGATTGAAGAATGCGCCTAGTGTCTTCTCTAGAATGATGAGAAAATTGTTGGATGTAAACATTTCGGAGGAACGTAACGAATCCCTGAGTTGCCTCTTTGATTGAGGATATTCCGAATGTTTCATACAGGATAATAAGAAGATTATGGGATCCACTACGAAAACTCTGCTATCACCAGGTATATGTTATCTCCTCATAACGTACATTTTGAGGGAAATATAATGTTCTCTGGACATGTCATTGTGCAGACTCAGAGAAGAGAAAATGTGAATACGGGTTGCGAAGCAGCATTAAGACAAGCACTCACACTTGCGGCTGTTCAGTAACATAACCGAAATATATTATTGGTTGTAGAAGTCTGAGGCAGATTTCATGAGCAGTGCCTACTCTGAATGGACCCAACTACATAAAACTATGATAGCACCACAGCAGAGTAAAGTCAAGTTGACTTACATTTATCTATGTGTATATAGAATAAAGGACTGACATATAATGTCTGTTTTAAGAGGGGAGGTGTCGTGAAATATTCTAATCCACATATATAAATTAAAAGGTAAATGTAAAGCTTAACAAATAAATTCTAATAAAGAAAAGAGCAATGGTAAAATAACAGTGCTGTCACAAAGAATGTACTCGAAATCCCCCTTGTTTTCTGCTTCGTCTGCAAATTGTAACGCTTTCACGTTGATAGTAAAAGCCTACTGTATTATTACCCGCTTTCTTCAATGAAACGTGTGCTGTATTTCTTGGAAAAACATTTGAGATACGCAAGCTGAACAATGACCTAATTTTAATATTTCATTCATTCCATTTTATACACGGCGTAACTAAAGACAGATAAAGCAGGATAGAGAGAAGGGAGAGGCAGAAAGCCGAACGCATGCAAAATTAAACACGCGTCTCGCTATTAATGCCACCCCAACAAGCGTAACGCGATACACAATTACTACTATCACGCGTGTAAGGCCACATGCACTAACTTTATTTCAAATCGACAGTGACAAAATTCACTACCCTTCCCAGAGTTAGGTTTTTAAATCCTGAAAAACTCTTATTAGAAAAGATGACAATAGATGGGTTTACGTTTGAAAACATTACAGTACCCAGACAGCACATCTTCGAAACAGGAGGTAGAAGAAATTGCATATTTTGAACGCAGCCACTTAGCTCTTTTAAATTTGTATATTTGGGTTCCTTAGGGCTTGCTGACAAAGAATATGTAAAACGTTACGCAAATAGTCTAGGAATTAACAAGTTATAACCAAAATAAAATAGTGGGGATGCCTGACAGCATGAAATCATTTCTGCTCATAAAATTTTTTTTATAACGTGTTTGAAAAAACCTTGCGTACGGAAAATAGCCTACCATGTAAACTCCAAATTGATTGGAGCGCAACAAATATAAGACTAAACACGATTGGTCGGACTATAAATACTATCTTTGGTTGTTAGGGGAGACGTAGGAAGGTAAAATTTTTTCAAACACTTGTCGAAACGTGGCTCCATTGGCCAGACTCGCTGATATAATCACTTAGGAGCGTTAGTTCGAGACCACTAGTTCAAATAAGCTTGATAAAGCAACAGTGCGTTGAAGCCAGCTCATATTTTTGCTAAATAAAAGCCTGGAACATAAGCAGATGGGAATTTGTGCCAGTATTTGTGCCAGAATTCATTGCTAGTCAACGTATCTGTGTTTATTCTATGAATTGTGGTAAGCTTGAAACATTCAGTATCTTTTAATGAAAATTGAATGTGAATTGTTAATTTATGCCTGTATATATGTGTAGTTCAGTAGCAAACATGATGTAAAGCCTATAATGCTCCAGCCTGAACAGAAGGTGTCGGAGGAAAGTAAAACGGCATGGAATGGCCACACAGTACACTGACACCTAGATGATTGACTAGAAAGAAATAATGCTGGAAGTGCAGAGGCGTAGTAACCATTAAGGAGGTTAATACTGGTATAAAGTATTTCAGATGAAGCTGACAGTTGGCCTAACGCTCTGAACTCAATGTTTGTGGTGTATTGTGCTCAGTGTAGAACTAGAGTATCAATTAGTTATGAAGTAGAAGGTACATCCTTCTTGTTTTCAGGGACCGTGGTCTTGACGTTATTGAGCAGCACCTGGTCAGAGCTTTGCTGAATCCAGAGTCGGACAGCATACTCCTTGGTCCATTTAGCTATCAGTGAGGTGTCTCCAGAGCCCAGGGGAGAAATCGAGCAGAGGAGTCCTTTCCTGCCGCCATCACGCAAGATAAGCTGATGTGGCCAGCTGAGCTCAAAATTATGTACCCCCATCTTAAAATAACATTGTAACATAAACTTAAGAGGGGAAGTAAATTGTTTTAATATCAGGAACTGAGAACATCTCCAATACTAGTTCCAATAAAGACAAACTATTGAAGTCATGATGACAAATACCAACAGAGCTTGAACAAAACAAAACCAGTATTACCTCATATTACTACTACACAACTGACACACATAGGATACTTTTAATAATATATGTCACTACAATATTCATATTGAGAAATTCTGTACATATAACTTGTAATTAAAATTGATTGTGATTCCTGGTTCCCTTTGTATTTGAATCAGGACACATATTCATTCATGACAGCAATGAATACATATTGTTATTTGAAAAGTTATCAGTGACTCCTTTAAGATATCCTTGTAGAGTGTTTTATGTATGTGAGTGTCACAGTGTTGTCAAGTGTGGTGGAATAAATTAAATTGTTTATCTGTCTGTTGTTGTTATGACTTACACTTCATCATACACATACCCTAGACATACAACGTAGTCATCACACTATTCCAGAATAATTCTGACTGAGATATATATATATGTGGCAGCAAGTAAGGTTATCTATAATACACTACTCTTATTAGATATAGATACCTTCACAGCTGATCTCAGTCAGTACACTAAGTCCCCTATAAATATTTATAACATCCCACTTCACCACAGCAAGCAGTCTAGCTATGGGTCGCTAACTGCATTTCTCACTGTTGACGCGTCTTATCCAGCCACCCCCAGTGCTGCACACACGCACACAAACAAACAACACACACACACACATAAATAGTATGCGTGCGTGTAGGTATGTGTATATATATGCGTTTATATGTATCCATGGGGGTGTGTATTATATATATATATATATATATATATATATATATATATATATATACTGAAGCACATTAAAAACGCACCACTATTATATATACTGATGCCGAGAAGCTGGCCAAAAAAAGTGTGGGAATGGATTTTCCCCGTGTTTGCCATGAAGTAGAGAGCGAATGGCTGCTGGAATGGAAAGTGCAAGATTCAACCCATGGGTGTGTGTACAGACTACATGAAAACGATGAAAGTTACACGTGCAACACGATTCTCAACAGCTATGACCCTGAAAATGTGTACGCGTTGTGGCAGTATACTCGGTATAAAAAGGCCGTTGAGACAAAACACCCAGTACATGTGCTTGAAATGCCACGACTATCTGAAAACGACCGCCAACGAGCCATTGGTATGTTGGAGACCGGAATGAGCTCGCGGGCCATTGCCAGAAGGATGAATTGTCACCACAGCACTATTGTACGTCTCAATGAACGTTACGGAACCACTGGCAGTGCCCGGGATAGACTTCGGAGTGGCCAACCACGAGTTACTACCCCTGCGCAAGATCGTCATATTGTGCTGAGTCACCTAAGGAATTGACTCTCCCGGCAAGTCAAACAGCAAGAGCAATAGTGGGTAGACATGGGCAAGTCTCTCGAATGACAGTCATACGACGACTCAGAGATACAGGCCTTACTGCAAGACGACCTTATGTTGGGCCAAACTTGACTCACAGACATCGTTAGCAGCGCCTGCAATGGGCAGAGCAACATATCAGATGGACTAGACTGCAGTTGAATGCTGTCCTATTCACAGACGAGAACAGATTCAACATATCCTTTGCAGATGGACGTATGCGGATTTAGCGACGGTGCGAAGAGCGCTTTGCAGATTGCTGTGTCAACCGATTTGGAGGTGGCAGTATTCACATTTGGGGAGGATTCAGTTTTCACCATCGCTTGCCTCTTCACGTCTTCCGTGGAAATGTTAATGCTGTGACATATCGAGATGAGGTTCTGGATGCACTGGCTGCTCCTGCGTTCACAATTTATCCAGACTTGCAGCTTCTCCAGCAGGATAACGCACGTGCATTTTTTTGTATTTTTGGTTTTCTCCCTTGCCTGCACAGAAAGCAATGAATTTCATAACAATCAAATGTACAAATTAATGACCAGCATGGATTCATAGGAAAATCAATAAAGATTCCAAATATGTAAACTTGTATACACTTATATTTACATTTCACACTCTGTTCCTGGATTATACAGGTGGTGCGTTTTTAATGTGCTTCAGTATATATATATATATATATATATATATATATATATATATATATATACATATATATATATATATATATATATATATATATATATATACATACATATATATATATATATATATATATATATATGTATGTATGTATGTGTGTGTGTGTGTGTGTGTGTGTGTGTGTCTGTGTGTGTCTGTGTGTGTGTGTCTGTGTGTGTGTATTAAAGATGAAAGCTAACACAAATTAAAAAGAAGACACGCCAAAATTAGATGGCCGTATAGCAAGACAGATCTAGAAAACTTGGAAAGATCGGGAAATACAGAGGGCAAAAGATGCAGAGGAAGACAAGTTGAAAAAAGGTTGGGGGAGAGAAATTGAGTAATGGCATGGCTTGAGAGCATGGAGAAAATCAGCCAGTTTATAAAGTTCTAGACTATGCTCGTAAGACATACCTTACTGGAAGGTGATATCATTAGGTGACGCATGATGATGATACATAATGCGAAAGCCATTAAAACGTCTAAGGAAAAGATTTCTGAACTTAGATTTGATAAACCCAAAAAAAAAAAAAAAACACGGATCCAGCCATCTCCAACGCCACACTCAGTGCCATAGATAGCGTCGGCAGTCTCACAACGGCTTGTAAATACAGCCTTTGTCGACAAGAGAGAAAAAGAACCTTCCTGGATCAACACTAGCCAATGTTTAAACTACTTTGTGTCCGTTTTTATGAATAGTTCAGGCTGATTTTTAACTGGGCAAAGCATGGTTTTCTTTAGTTAAAGTGAAACACATCAAAGGGGTCATGTTTTTGTCAGCTTTGGAAATGTACCTTAACTTGGCTAATTTTAGTTTTCTAAAGTGGTTACTAAATGCTCAGATTCTGATCTCCATATAATATAGGTCGTTTTCTGTCTCATGCCGAGCACAACCCTTCAACAAAGTCATGCCAAGCCTTCTTGTCCTATGCCATCCGTTAAATTTATCGTATTTATCCATTTTATGTCTGTTTGCAGTTCTTTTCTCCGGGTTTTTGTTTGTTTGTCTTTATTTTTTTGTTCCTGGGAGTACCAGAACAGAGACTGCCTTGTAACTAGTTCTTGCATTACCCTTCAGCTCTCAAAGGAACATAGGCCTTCAATGAATTGACCAAGTCCTCCTGTCCCATGCTATCAGCTCCAGATATTTCCATGTCTTCCTCAGTGTTGCAGACTTTTCTTCTTAGATTGCTGGGGCTAATTCATGCACTGTTAATTCATCTGTTCTGTCTTTCACTGAGTATCGTTTTCTGCTGCAACAGTGGATTTCATCTTTGTTATTTTGATAGTTGAGTCTAAACGTTTATTCAATAACTTCTTATATATTTAACTGTCAGTGTTTTATTATTTCATATCATTTCTTAATGGCTTGACAGAGTGTTGTGTTCTTTTGACTCATACCTTGAAGGTCAACGGTCAATAGTCGTATAATAGAACTGGAACTTTCAAAAGATTTCATTGAACAAGTCTCGTTCGAACGACTACAACATTTTAATAATCATTCATCGTTTCATCATGAATTATAGACAATAAGATATTTCACATTAAAGACACTTGCTATCACAGTTCAGAGTCTACATCTTATCAGACATTGCACGTCTGTCATGTAACCGTTTTAAATATCGTTCATGTCTTGTAACCAAATCTATCCACCAAGCATTTGGCATAATTATTATTTTTACGCAGTATTAATATTTCTGCTACAGTTTCATTAGGGTCACTGCCTAATATACACATCGAAACTCTGTCTATATTATTAACTCAGTTTGGCATTACTAGCCGGGCTCTATCAGCCGTTACATCTTATCTCCGCGTTCGTATTTCACGAATATCGCGTCTAAGAATTATTGCGTTTAAATAATACCGCCTTACATAATTGCGGACTCGCTGGTCCTTAAACACATTATTATTTTATTGGCTTTACAAGCACTATATTAACGGTTATACATAATCCTTAGTGGTTCTACCACACAAATCCTAAAACACTGTTATCTGCCCGAAGGCTACACAAAGACTCTCGTTACTAGCCTAACGCGTCTTACCACGTTATACGCGAACCTTATTATTCTATTTAGTGGAGGTGTTACATGGTGCGACCATCCGAATCAAGTTCAAACCAAAATGCTCGCAAACCATGCAACAATCCTCAACACTCAGCTCCTTCATTTTTGTCTCCAGCTCTCTTCTCCGTGTTTATTTTTTCTCCCTCTACCTCGTTTATCCTGGGGACAAGATAGAAGGACTGCCTTCTAAGTGCTACTAATGTTTCCTCAGAGTGTGTCCGATCCATCGCCAGCGCCTTCTTCTCATCTCTTATTCCACTGGCATCTGTCTTGTGTTCTTCACGTTGGTGATATTTTCATAACATTTCAATCCTTCTATTCCACGCAAACATCCATTTATGAAAGTCTGTAACTTTTTTGTTATTATTGTTATTATTGTTCTCCATGTTTCAGAGCTATACAGTAATACTAACTTGACATCTGAGTTTAAGATTCTGACTTTTGTGTTGGGCTTGATTTCTTTTGATCTCTATGTTTCCAAATGCAATGTAAGCCTGCTTTGCAATGCTATCAACTAACCGGGGCCTAAATTAAAAAAAAATTTTTTTTTAACTTCGCGAGTTAGTCGAGGATTTAACAAGCTATTTAAATGTCCTTAAATCACTGTGACGTATAATGGAAAGAGAGCCTACAGTAATCTCTTTTAGTGACCTCGTAGCGTTCTATGATTTGCTAGCAAAAACATGCATTTACAGCCTGTGTTTACTCACTTTTTCACCCACGCCTCTTTTCTTTGAATATAATCAAATGAAGTACAAACTTTCGTGACCTGTCAGTCATAACAGGTAGCGAATCAGGTTTGTTTACCTGGTCTTCTCACGCGAGCCTATCTGTCAATCATGCGATACCTGACAGACCGCACGTGAAGCAGACTCACGGGCAAAATCTTTCCCCGAGACCCTTTGAAGTTCGTACTCGGGCTCTTTGATCTCGGAAGCGGGCATTCGTACAGAGAAAATCTTCGAGAACCCCGTTACCCGTATAAGTCTTTTGATGACGATCGAAAGCGCTCGACGGAAGGCCGACCGTAAACTTTTATCTGGGGAACTCATGTTTCTGATTCTCCGGTACACACAATAATGCGAAAAGTAACATCATCTATAGATCAGAAAAACATGATGATATATAAACTGTGGCTTCTTAAACCTGCTATCAGTTGTCACTCAGAATTTTTGGATAGTCTAAGCACGACTTTTTTATTTTTTATTTATTTTTTATTAATAGCATTCGTGGGGATCTTTCCTTCTGATATTCTGGTAATAAAAATTAACGTTTACGTGTTTAAAATGGTAACCTTTTACCAATTAAAAGTGTTATCTTTACCAATATAAATCACTTAGATTTTCTAGCTGTTAGAACTAGTGAAATAAAATAACGCGCTGCTATTTTATACCAGATGTTCAGTTATAATGTTAATTTTCACAACCCGCTTTCTCACACAAGAAGAGACGGTTTTAGTTGACTGATTTATATGTTAGGCGCGACGGATAGTGACAGAAAAGAATTCACGTTATATTTCATTTTGTGTTTTATTATAAGTGCCTATTAGTTAATACCATACGATGACAAAAAGACGCGGACAATTTAATAGCTATTAACGACAGGCGATATTTATGTAAGTGCGCATATGGATAATTGAATAATAATTAACATCGTACGCTTACTGCCGGTGCGAGAGGAGCGGGAGAGTTGCATACTCCATCTGACCTAATCTCAGCGCTAGCGAAAGCTGACCGTATAGGCGTAAAGGAAAACACCTGTGCCGTTTAACTTTAATCAGGACTGACATAGTGGATAAGAGATCGTCTTGTCCCCGTCTGTGTAAAGTTAGTTGCTTATCCTTTACAGGACGTGGCAATCAACCCCAGCTTTTATTGGCTGTTTGTGATTTTTCTAGGCAATTTTTTCATTCAGTAGTTTGCCATTGCTTTCTGAACGGTTCGGCGCTTATACCATTGTTAAAAATCCACACAAAGCAATCTGCTACCAAACCGCCTGCAGCAGGTTTCGAACCTGGTATATCTGGATTATGAAACTGCATTCATATCCATTAGTCCACAGACGCCGATCCCCCGTCTGTGTGCATATATATATATATATATATATATATATATATATATATATATATATATATATATATATATATATATATATATATATATATATATAGCTTTATAGAATAGTAGCATCTTTCCATAAATGTTTTTTTATTCCCAGTAGACCTGATCAAGAGCGTCCAGCGATCTTTTTCTTTACTGATTGGTTAATGTTGTCTTTTCTTGGCTTGTGCGTCACCAATTTCATTTGTGAGCAAGGACTTGCCAAAGATACAATAGAAACATTTTAACTTGTAAATTTAACTCTACTTACGAAACCTACCAATATTTTTTCAATTTTATCAGTCCACTGGGTTGTGGATAAAATAACCTTTATCCCCGACGTCTGACAGTCGTATTTAAGTGTAGCATCAAGAATTTACGCTGTTTCAGAATCGGCTCTCTACCATAGAGCCAGCCGATAGGACTATCATCATTTATCAATTGTAACATTTTTAGCAACCAGATGTTTCCCAATACTGGAAGTATTTTCCTCTTTTAACTGTGAACCCCAAGATCACGGTTCCTACATCAGCTATTGGCGGTGACATTTATTCATCCAGGTAAAACACACACCAGATTCGGCGTTCACCTCGTTAGTCGTTATCTGATAGAGGATGGACTGGGGCCAATTTGGGAAATAAAAAACCTGACATTTTATATAGTCAGTAAATATTGTAATTCCAAGGGATATCACCAAGAGTAGGTAAGCGTGATTGAGTGGCCACTGTATGAAAGAGAGAGTGAATAATTTTTCTTTGTTACAGGGACTTTACCAAAATTGGATTTTTCTACTACCACCTCTATGATCTCATTCAGATCTTATCTTTCTAGATATGTTGAATGTAAATGATGACTACGTGTTGGTGTACTAGGTTTATGAAATCAGTGTAGTGAATATAAATAAGGTAAATTTCCAGGGCATTACCACCACTAATGACAGACTTATTCTAGATAGAATGTAAGATGACTAACAAGGTTGCATTAACCAACACATTATAAACACTTACACAAATTATTTTATTATCTAATACAACACCACAATACCACGACAATCACATACAAACTACACTTTAAAAGACTATCTTTAGTAAGTCAGTGGTTGAAAGTTAAGGTTTTTTCAATTTATTGTCCTGAATCTGATTTAATTGGAATCAGGACTGACAATCAATAGTGAAATCATAGAAATTAATTACATCAATCAATTTACACAATGGATCATCTGATCATAATACACATATTATTATATAAGGGTGTAGTTGTATTGTTTAACTGAGGTGACTTCTAGTATACACTGGTTGATTGTTTATTATCATCATCTCTGCATGTTGTTTGTAAGTTTTTATGGACACTGATGGAATGTTTATATCACGATTCCCAGTCTCTTTTCTAATATAATGTTAGTTGAGCGATCAGGTGCCGAAACATGCACCTAACTTGGTAATATGCTGTAGGAATCTTCCTGCACTTCGCTGAACGACAACCTTCAGCTCCCACTTCTTCAAGAATGATGGTGGTTTACAGTTGTCTCCGAAAAAGGCAAGACTGTGGCATGAATATATCGGCCCACTGTAGTCTGGCACCAGTTATTGACAGCAACCAAATACCCCTGAAATCAGAAGGATATGCCTCCTTCGTAATCAACAGCCTACACTAATACTCAACAACCAGGACAGGCACATTACAAACAAACATGCAAGATCAGCTCTTACGACAATCCCTTTCACCAGTTTCTTTTGATGTGACCAGGTATACCAGTACCCCTCTCCCCTAATAGTTACAACGCCTCTGCAATTCCAGCAATAATCTGTTGTCCATACCATAGGATAGGTATTATGCTCCTGATGATAATCCTATATAATTTAGTTGGTCTACACCTCTCTGATAGTCTTTCATCTGCTGGATCTATCTCTAGACTCTGTTTTGAGTCTGCCATAGACTCACTTACTTACAGTCGTTTATTAGTATTTCACATTCAAATTTTATTTTAAATAAAATGTTAAGAAAATCAATCTTACCACAGATGCAAGGAAATAACACAATTAAACGATGACTAGGCAATATGGCACATTTTCGATCTGCCCCTATGTCCAGGCTTTTCCTATGTTAGAAAATTTCTCCGCCTGCTCTCATCGATCTTGCGTTGCACAAAATTTTCTTGTAATGGCAGGGAACAGTCCCCGTTTCGTGCCTATATCTACTGCTTTGTCCAATGGGACCATGTTTACATTTAATTTTGAATCTATCGTTTCAAATAACGACTCTCAATATGTTTCAAGGCAAATATATTTTTAGTTTTTGTTCAACCAATCATACTTCGCCTTCCTTTAAAATCCAACCAATCAAATATCCCGTACCTTTTAACCTCATTTACCCAAAGTCGTTTTTTCAAAACATGCCATAAAAAATTGTAAGCAGGCATGATCTTTACTTGACAGTCTGGACGGGTCCACTATAGTATTATGGCTATAATTAGTTAATTAAAGGACTATTTGCGTACCGATTACCACATTCTTTGTCAGCAAGTTTTTTTTTTTAATTAATAAAGATAAACAGAAATCCCGTTCAACCTCTGATGGGTAATAATTAGGATATATATTGTTTTCAATTCCAAATAATATGAACAACTGCCGACATGAGAAAGTGGCATCACATTTGAAAATAGGGATACTCACAATTGTGCTTAGGCCTATACGTTTAAGCAGCAAGTCCTAAGGTACACGAATATATAATTTATATGGGACTAGTTGGCTTGGTTCAGAAGTACAGAGTTTTTTTTTCTATGTTAGTGTTTTTATTTTTAGTCTACTACACGTTCAATTCTTTTCCATGTGCTGTCGTCTCTATTTACGACCTAATTACGTCCTTTGAAATAAGAGCTAAGGTTGTTTTTGTGACACGAGGTGTCTACATGTTCTAACTTTTTCGTCGTATTTCGGGGAAACCCCCTATGGCAAGGCTTGCCACTTGCTATAGTTGGCTTTTAGTTTAAAATCAATGCGAAACGTATTAGCATTTTATCTTTCCTTGCCCCTCCTCATTCCACAATGCATTTTTTTAGGCAAATATTTTCTTAGAACTAGGAAAAGTGATTATGTCAAGGACGAATTTGAAAAATTGGGTACCGTTTTGTTCGTCTTATGCGTTAGCAAATAATAATCTGACGGCGGAGGTGATACCAACAGTTCTAGTAGAAAATTCTTTTGTACTTTCTTATCTTTTCCTTTATGCCCGATATTGTTATATATATATATATTAATTTAGATATTGTATTTAGAAATTCACTACAACAACAAAAGAAACTTAACTTTGTGTGTTGGTCAGACCCATACCCAATTAACCGTAGTTTTTCACGTTTGTGTGTGTCTTATTGTCACATATCTGTGTGTGCGTAGTTAAACTTATATTTATATGTATGAGGAGGGCAAGGTTGTCTTGTAATAAATTATAGTCGTATAGATAGGCTGGAATAGAAAAACTTACTCATTCCATAGACATATTTTGTTCCTTAAACTATCACCCGTGAAATTTATCTCTCACAACTTTTTTTCTCACGTACTTATCAACATCCACTCTACTCAGATGGGCTAAAAATAACTCTCAACCTATATGTACGACAATCACACGTGTTTGGGATAATCAGCAAATGTGATCAAGAATCGCTACAGGGCAGAACGATCTGTTTATTTCAAACAACCTTATGTTACTTCGAGCGGCTAAGCTTATTGATTATACTGGAGTCATAAAGAAGCTTTATCGTTGATAAATAAACTGACTAGATTCACAGTTTTGTTTTCCGATATCAACGAGGGTCGACAGTGAGGGAATACGATGAAGCGCAAGTATGGTGTATTGATTATGTTACGAAGATGATGCGGAATAACCACTTATTAAGTTATTTAACATGATTATATACGCAGGTGGGAAAAGGGTAAAACGCCCTTTCCTTTCTGATGCACATTTTTGATGTGACATCTCTAGTCGCTCATCACAACAGCTGACCTATTAGCGGCCAAGGGATAATACGAAAAACCTGCGGGGAATAAATTTCAAAAAAAATAATTCTCCATTAGCTGCTGACCAGAAATGGGGGAAAATGTAAGGGACTCTATGTGATTTAAAAATATATATTATGTAAGGGAGTATAATGCATTATGAAGTATATGGATATAAAACGTAATCAAGTCCAACACAAACATAAAAATGTTCCAATCAAATGTCAAGGGAATTCTGTTTTATACCTTTGAAATTGGAGAACAACAAAAACTGAGACCCAGAGTAGGCCTACATCATCATCATCATCATCATGTGACGTATTCTCTCCAGAACGTTGTCTCCATTACAGCTACTCTAAACGCATCACGATTCTGGGCAAGTCGACCTGCATCATCCAAAGTCAAGTTCAGACTCTCTGTGATGTCCTGGGTCCACCGTCGTCTAGGTCGTCTCCTTCCCCCTTTTCCAGGGACCTTGCCTCCCATAACTAATTTTTCCAGACTATATGTCTTTTTATATGACCGAAAAATTTCAGCTTCCTTATTGCGATGGTATTCAGGAGCCAATTTTCATCTACTTTTTGTGAGTGTAGTACTTCTCTATTGGTCTTTTTTTCTGTCCAGGGTATTCTCAACATCCTTCTGTAGCATTTCTTTTCGAATTATGTAATCTTTTTTGCAACTGTTTTATCATTTTGATCCATAATAATAAGTCTGTAATACTTAAAATTTTGTCTTGAAGAAACAATCAGAAACTTACATTTTAAGGTTATTTTTAAGAAAAATGATGAGTTAAATCCGTTTACCGAATGAAACTGGGGTGAAGAGTATCTTGATTGTCTGTTGATTTAATGCACACCGTCACACTTTTCTACGTATTTTCGCGAGAGCACATATAAAGGGAAACAAAACAATTATTGTCTAACTTTCAACCACAGTTGCACACCCGTAGCGGTGGTTGAAACGGATTTAACTCATCCTTTTTCTTAAAAATAACCTTAAAATGTAAGTTATTTAATTGTTTCTTCAAGACAAAATTTTAATTTAACGTATTGCAGACTTATTATTATGGATCAAAATCATAAGATGGCTAAAAGGAAGAGACGATCGCGTCATTCACAGCGAGCAAGCGAGACTATAGAAGAAGCAGCAGTGTAATACGTGAAACAGAAACAACACACTATAATTAAAAACGTGCCAATTTTGGCGGGTTGTTGCTAGTAGTAATTTTATAATTACTCGACATTATCTGTTTTACGGTCCTCTTTTTATTTCAAGCGTCTTGTAACAACAACAACAACAAAAAATCCCGCCTGTTATTCGGTCTTGCAAAATTAATTTAGTGTTGATGTTTGGCATGGATTTTATCTGTGTGTCCACTAGCGGTTAGCATTCACAGAGCATTAAGCCATTCTTCGCCTGTCGTGTTCTAAAGTTAGTTTTCATATGCTTCCATATTGAGAAACACCTTTCCTATTCAGATGTTATCACCAGTGTTGTGAGTGATAATTACTTCAAGGAGTTTGTTCGTTTCGCTGAAAAAGATAAGTAAAATCATTGATGCGTGCCGTAATATATAAAAGTAAATAGTATGACCGAGAATTATCCCCATGAATGTGAAAAAAATTGTTTTAAGTAGTTTACGTTTCAAAAATCTTGACGTCTCAACGCTTAGAAAATATGCTGAAATTATCATTAGCAGAACACCCCGAAGGGATACTTTTGGTTGTCCCAAGATAAAAAGAGTTGCTTCTTTTTGAAAGAAGATGATTGTTATGATTAAAATTCATAACGATTATGTAGGTATTATAGTTAGCTAGACAGGGCTCCTTTTCTGATAATTTTATACGGACTTACTCACTAACAAAGGAAGTGACGTGATACCGATATGGTGTAGAAGCAGACGCGAATTTTTGAAGCAGAAGTGGGTGATCGTCTGCTAGAGAGATGCGGCTTGTGTTTTAATGTGAGCGGACGTATGTGTATTGAGCTCCTGCAGTCTACTGTGTTTTTCCTGCATCACTCCATCACTAATACTATGTTGAGGTGTCCCTAGCTTATTCTATTCAGGATGTATATATAGTTACGAAGATGTCAAGGGTACGATGAGAATAAAGACTGCATGAATGCCAGGACAGCGTTTGATAGTGAACGGACTGCCTGATGACTTCTGGAAGACTGACTATTACTGCATTTGCCATTGGGCCTATATTCTATGTCATGGAGCTTTGTTTCCAGTAAAATAAACTGTGTATCGTATATTGTGAAGGTGTTGTCAGCTCACTGAAGTTATGCGATACGTGTTGTTTGACTACCCCTAGTGTGTACTTTGGCCAAATAGTAAATGATAGAAGAATGACACAGGACACTTCCCTCGTTGTCTTCTGCTTGTATTCATTGTTTTCTGGCGTATACGGCCGAGTTATGCAGATGAAAGTACAGTACATGATATCACAAAACACTGTATCTGTTTTGACTTCTGCAGTTACTTTGTCTGCAGTCTCCGACAAAGATCCCAAATGTCACATCCACAGACAAAACGCGTTAACAGCCAGAGAGAAAAAGGTACGCTTGAAGTGGGTTCTGTCTGAAAATGTGGTTACTTTACCGTGTGCCCCTGTGACATTTGAAACGGCCTGTTCCGCATAATCAAAAAACAAACACGTAAAAATCGTATACAAACAGATATTCAAAACATAACCCGCCCTGCCTGTGTTTTAATCTCTTACACTTCAAACCTGCGGCATATTTGCTGAATTCCGAGGTTTATCACACGACCTGTTCAAGTGTGCACCTTTCACCGTGTTTTGTCATTTCTGATTTTGCGGTGGTTACTTGAGGCGGAGAACAAACAATAAAGCGGTATTCGATCATAACTCGGAAAAACATGGGGATTTTAGCACCAGAAAGCTCAAGGGTTGTCCGTGTATAGAAGAATAAAACAGAAATAAGTTGATTGTTTCTTTTTTTTTTTTTAAATAGAAAAGAAATTAGAATAATAGGAAGCATTGTTCCTTGATAAAAATGTATGATTTTACCATTACATAGACGTAGGTATTCATGGGACATGCGAAATAATGAATTCCACAGATGAAACAACAATCGAAGGCTCCAGCGAACACATTCAGCTCAAGGCTATGAAATGAAATATTGTTAAGCATACTCTCTGAATATTTTAACACGGTCTACCTACTTTTTCCACCACTCTTTTTATCACAGTACCATTCTCTGCATTCAACGTCACAAGACATCGATGTAATGATCTTAACACTGTATGAAAACAATCATTAGAACGAGATTGGTGACATCACGATCCGCTGTTGAAGTACTTCAAGGACGTTGTGTACTTCAGGGCACTGTTGGTTCGCTGCTCAGAAATAGAAGTCCCTGGTGCCAAGTTATTCAGTGTCTGTTTTATGAACACCGTGTAGCAGAACAAATCAAAAGTAGATTAAGATTACGTGATTGTGTAGGCGGAAGTACTAGTAGCGTGGCAGATTACTGGTTCAGTCACGCGTATACTTTAGAGTACGTCAGATCTAAAGTTGGAATAGCTGGAATGCTGGTCTTTAATCTAGAATATAGTTCCAGAAAGTACACGGTGAATTTAGGCTTGGCTGTTGTGTATTATTTGCTCTATTTGTGTGCGGGTATGCGTGAAAAAACCCTCCAATCCCATTTTAATTCGGTGAAGTATTTTGTCAACCTGTTAATGCTTAAAATTATTTCTTATTTTGTATTTTCTTATACTTTTCCTCTAACTTTATTTCTGAACTTAATTATTTCCTGCGTTCCGACGCTTGCAATGTATAAACAAATAAATGTGAATGTTCATTACTCAGTACAAGTTGAACAGCGTGTCTTTGGACAGTGAAAGATGAACCTGTTTATCGGCACAGAAGGTAAATGTCCGTAAATACCGCGAATAGAGGGTTTTTTACATGAATAATTCCAGGATGGTTGAAGAGTCATTTCCTATTTTTAAATGTTTTTATTCCCACTTGTATCAAGTATAAATATGAAACAATTTATCAAAACAAGGAGAAATTAATGCCATTTGACAAACAAGTGGTTTTTTTTTAACCTCCCAGAAACAATATAAAATAAAAATTGTAAAGGCCAATAAACTGACTTTACAGGAGACAACAAAAACTACTGTCCGTTATGAAATTACATGTTTGTCTCAATCTGATTTGTAATGTTAACGTGGTATACCTTTTTATGCAATAAAATGGTAGATAATTCTTTTTATTTTGTTTGTTCAAAATAAATTCGCTGGATGGAAGTGTCACGAAGTGGATTTAAGTTTAGAGTGTGTCTGAGTGTATAGACAAGACCCTAGTATGAGAAAGACTGAGAAGATAGATTTAGATGAGAAATGATAGTGAATGTGGACAGATGAGACCTATTGGCTTCGAGGGGTGAGAACCGAGATTGACTCTCCCTCGCCAGTTGTGACGTATTTGATAGCTATAGGCTCACCACTTCTGACATCCTTAAAGGAGATAAGGTTTAACTAACGACCCAGACACACTATACAGACAAATATATACGTACAGTATAGTTAAAGAAAGTGACTGATCCTGACTACCGTTTATAGTTTATTTACACCACAAAAATAAGTACTTATCAAATAAATAAAGTGCGTGTTCGCACATCTGAAACAGAACCCAAAAAAATTAAAATGACATACAAATGGTAAACCCACAATGTCACCCTCCCCTCAACCTGCAGGGAAGAAAGTTAAGGATTACACCAACCTGTTCGGTGGGGTCTCTAACATCAGATCCACCACTCCTAACTAACCTAATATATTATTAAACAAAACCTATGTCCACTGTCTGTCTGCAGACGTCACTAAATGAACTGCCTACACAGCTTCAAGCTCTTTAGGCGATATACATGCCACTAACTAATACCACTGTCTACACCGAAAGCTGATTGGACTTTTTAAAGTCCTACACGAACTGACTAATTGATAAATTCTATCTATGTTCAGTGTCTATCTGACACTCCTGGTTCCTACTGAGAGGCTTCTCCGCTACGCCCCTTCTCTCTCTATAGTGCATTTGGAAGGAATTTTGACCCTATCTCCTCCAACGAATATTGTAGCTGATGACTTGGGTTTTGTTAGACTGAATACTTGACTCGGAATGTAGCTGCTTCACTACTGACGAATCTTAATTCACTTGCCCGGTTACCCCTTGTCACGGAGAGTTATGTTCATTGTATTTTCTATATTTTCCTCTTCTTTTCTTTCACCCGTGTTCTCTAAATTATTGTCGCTCTTTACCTTCTTCCTGTGTTTTTAGCATTCGTTCGTTGCGAAAAATGTATTTCTTTCCCATCAGCGTTTTTCTTTCTCATACTGACTGGTAACCTTATTGCGTCAGATGTCATTCGCGCAGTTTGACGAGAGGTGCGATTATGTCTCAGTCCATCTCAGACATAGGGCCGACATATCGTCTGCATTTTTCACCTGTCACAACGTAGCTTCTCGGTGAGTTGCGCGGGGAGGCGTGAATCGCGGCAGACATTGCTCGCTAGAGCAGACTGAGTGTCTGGTTTTCCGCATCTGACACACATGCTCCCCGGCGCAGTTTGAGACATTTGTCCGGGAATCCCACGTGACACGACACCCACTGTTGGCCTGGTCAGCGCGAGGTGTGAACACGCAGAAGTGTCAGTTATGGAAGACGTCAACAACAGACAGATAAACAATTTAATTTATTCCACCACACTTGACAACACTGTGACACTCACACACATTTAACAATCTATAAGACTATCTTAAATGAGGCACTGGTAAATTTTCAAATATAAATATGTATTAATTACTGTCACTAATATATATGTGTCCTGATTCAAATACAAAGTGAACCAGGAATCACAATCAATTTTAATTACAAGTTATATGTACAGAATTTATCAATATGAATCTTGTAGTGACATATTTTATTAATATTATCCTATGTGTGTCAGTTGTGTAGTAGTAATATGAGGTAATACTGGTTTTGTTTTTTCAAGCTATGTTGTTATTTGTCATCATGACTTCAAGTGTTTGTTTCTGTTGGAACTAGTATTGGAGATGTTCTCAGTTCCGTTCATTAAAACAATTAATTTCCCCTCTTATTTTTATACAATGTCAGTTTAAGATGGGGTTACATAATGTTGAGCTCCGCTGGCCACATAGGCTTATCTTTCGTGATGGCGGCAGGAAAAGACTCCTCTGCTCGATTGCTCCCCTGTGTTCTGGAGACACCTCACTGTTTACTATATGGACCAAGGAGTATGCTGTCCGCCTCTGGATTCAGCAAAGCTCTGACCAGGTGCTGCTCAATAACTTTAGGACCACAGTCCCTGAAACAAGAAGGTTGTACCTCCTACTTCAGAACTAATTTATACTCTATTTCTACACTGAGCACAATACATAACAAACACTGAGTTCAGAGCGGTAGGCCAACTGCTATCTTCATCTGAAACAATTTTCACCAGTATATTCCTCCCTAATGGTTACTACGCCTCTGCAATTCCAGCATTATTTCTTTCTAGTCAATAAAATAGGTGTCAGTGTACTGTTTGGCAATTCCATGTAGTTTTACTTTCCTCCGACACCTTCTGTTCAGGTTGGAGCACTATATAGGCTTCACCTCATGTTCGCTACTGAACCACACATATATACAGACATAAATTATCAATTTACATTCAATTTTCATTAAAAGATATCAAATATTTCAAGCTTACCACAATTCATGGAAATAATACAGAATTACGTTGACTGGCACTGAATATAGCACAATTTCGATCTGCCGATGTCCCAGGCTTTTATTTAGAAAAATATGCACTGGCGCTCAACGCACTGGTTCTGTAGTAAGTTTATTTGCAAATGTGGTGCTGACCTGACGCCTCTAATTGACTATATTGGCAGGTCTAACCAATCGTGCCATGTTTACACAGCTTTTCAAAAAAGTACTCCTACTCACGTTTCCCCTAACAACAAAGAAGTAGTATTTATAGTCCGACTAATCGTGTTTAGCCTTACATTTACTTTCCGCCAATCAAATAGGAGGTAACATGTCAGCCTATTTCCCGTATAATGGTGTGTTGAAAATCTGCCACTGAGCGATTCTGATTTGGGTGTTGTCTGACATCCCTCACTATTTCTTTTGGCTATAATTTGTTAATTCCTAGACTATTTGCGTAACGTTTAACATATTATTTGTCAGCAAGTCCTAAGGAACCCAAATATATAAATTTAATGGGGCTAAGGGGCTGCGTTCAAAATATGCATTTTCTACTACCTCCTGTTCACTTCGAATACGATGTGGTGTCTGGGTACTGTAATGTTTTCAAACGTAAACCAGTATAATGTCATATTTCCTAATAAGAATTTTCAGGTTTTTTAAAAACTAACTCTCGTATGGGTAGTGTTGTTTATCACTGTCGATTTGAAAAAAGCTAGTGCATGTGGCCTTACACGCGTGATGGTAGTAATTGTGTATCGCGCGACTGTGGTAGTATTGCCTGCGTTCCGGCTTTCAGCCCCTCCCTTTCTTTCTATCTTTAGTCCATCTGTCTTTCGTTTATGGTAACGTAGTGTATAAAATGACATGAATGGAATTTTAAATCTAGGTCAGCTGCGTATCTCAAGGTTTTTCTTAGAAAGGCAGTACACGTTTTATCGTAGAAAGCGGGTATTGAAGCAGTAGGCTTTTACTATCAACGTGAAACGTTACAATTTGCAGACGAAGTAGAAAACAAGGGGGATTTCGAGTACAGTCATTGTGACAGCACTGTTCTTTACCATTCTTCTTTCCTTTTATTGAAGTTATTTGTTAGGCTTTACATTTACGTTTTAATTTATATATGTGGATTAGAATTTCTCACGACAAATCCTCCCCACTTAAAACAGACGTTATATGTCAGTCTATAATTCTATATACACATAGAGAAATTTATTATTTTTCCTGGAGTTTAGGGTGATTCTCATCACACGGATGGCGGCTTAAAAAATCCGCTCCCAGATTTGTTTTTCCACTTATATACTCTATGCTAAACTCAAATGGCTGCATCAATAAGGACCAACGGAGTAATCTAGAGTTTTCATGTCTAGCCTGCGCTAGAAACGACAAGGGTTTGTGGTCCGTTTGCAACTTAAATGCCTTCCCATACAGATAAATATTGAATTTCTTTATCGCCCATATTACTGCAAGACATTCTTTTTCGCTAGTTGAGTAGTTGGTTTCAGCTTTATTCAACTTTCTGCTAGCATATGCCACTGGGCTTAATTCCCCATCCAATGCATCTGAGCTCTGTAGCAGAGTTGCACCTAACCCAATATTACTGGCATCCGTCCTTACTATGAATTCTTGACTTAAGTCAGGTAATTTCAAAATAGGTTTACTTGTGAGCTTTTCCTTCAATTCTTGGTAAGCCATTTCACATTGTGGTGTCCATGTAATTCGATCTGGATTTCCCTTACGTGTCAAATCAGTTAACGGTGCACATATGGAATTAAAGTTTTTGATATACTTTTGGTAGAAACCACATAATGAGACAAAGGATCTCACGTCTTTCTTGGTTTGTGGTCTCGGGGCTTTCTTTAGTTTCTCTAAATTCTTTGGGTCAGGGGTCATGTTTCCCTGATAAACTGTGTGTCCCAAGAATTCCAATTCTTTACATCCAACGCAACATTTGGTTGGTCGGGCTGTTAAATTCGCTTCCCTAAGTCGATTAAACAGCATGTTCAGAGAGTCAATGTGTTCCTCAAATGTTTCTGTTGCTATAAGGATATCATCCATGAAATTTGTGATACATGGATTATTCAGAGGGTCCAATAATTTTCTCATCATTCTAGAGAAGACACTAGGCGCATTCTTCAATCCAAATGGCAATCTATTAAACTCATAGTGTCCTTCTGAGGTACTAAAAGCTAGGTATGGTCTAACCTCAGGCTTTACTGGAATCTGATAGTATCCTTTACTCAGATCCACTTTTGAGAAATATTTAGCTTTATTTAGTCTGGCAAACAGCTGATTTGTATCCGGCAATGGATCCACCTGTCCTTCTGTAATAGCATTCAGTCTCCTGTAATCTATACAGAGTCTATGTTCTCCAGAGGGCTTCCTTAGGAGTACAACACCGGAACTATACGAAGATTCACTGTGTGAAATAATTCCTTCCTTCAACAAATAGTCTAGGCTATCTCTTCCTTCAAAGCTTTCTCCTTAGCAAAAGGAATCGAATAGGGTTTCATACAGACAGGTGTGGGGTCTATCAGCTTCATATCATATTCCAATAAGTTTGTATGCCCTGGTCGGTCTGTTAACACCTCTGTATGAGTATCTAGAACCTGTTGCACTCTCTCTTTCTGAGTTTTCGTTAAATGTGTACTGATTTTCACCTGTGCCGCTGTCTCACAGGGGTGTAATGGATATTCAAATGATGAAAGTGGTTCCTTTTTCATCTCCATGGCAATGGACAAGGTCAACAAGTGTGTCTCTTCCTGATGTTCTCTTTCCAAATATTTCTTCAGGAGATTCACATGATAGATTTTTTTCTTTCCCCTTCTTATCTATCTTATAATTTGTTCTAGACACCTTCTCTAGAACTGTATATGGACCTTGCCATCCAATCTGTAACTTATTCTGACTACCGGGGAGAAGAAGCAGTACCTTCTCTCCCACAGCCAAATCTCTGTCTTTAGCTTTCCTGTTATAATAGGCAGCATGTTTCTTCCTGGCTTGTTTCAAATTTTCATTGGCAAGTTTCCAGCCAGTTTTTAAACGAGTGGTCAGCTCATTCACATATTGGTATGAGGATGTAATATTTTCCTCTGCCTTTTCATCAGTCCACGTTCTTAACAGAGCTTCAGTGGACCTTTTATTGGCCTTCCAAACAATAATGTTGCCGGGGCCATACCGGTTGAACTATGGGGTACCTCCCGATAAGCAAAGAGGGCGGCGTGCAGGTACTGGTCCCATGTATCTGGTTTTTCGTGTGCCAACTTTCTCAGGATCGACATCAACGTGCCATTAAATCTTTCCACTTGGCCGTTCCCTTGGGGGGTGGTACACACTACAATGGAAGTGTTTGGCCTGGAAGATCCTGAAAACTTCTTCAGTTAGTTTCCCCTTGAACTGAGAGCCATTATCAGTCAAGATTTGATTGGGAAAGCCTAACCTTGTGAAAATTGTGAGCAATGCCTCTGCCACATGTTTAGAATCAATCGATGACAGGGCTACCGCCTCTCCCCACATAGAACAAGTGTCCACCAGAGTCAGAATGTAGCTGTTCCTTCTCTTGGTTCGGGTGAGAGGTCCCACAAGATCCACGGCAACTCTCTCAAAGGGTGTTCCCACTATGGGCATTTCCCCCAGAGTTGCTGGTGCAGTCCAATGTTTAGGTGCTACTCGTTGGCACTCTGGACAGGATTTTACATATCGTTTGATATCTTCAGTTATTCCTGGCCAGAAATAGTGACAAGCTATACGCTGTCCTGTTGCGCTGATCCCCATATGACCACTGAAGGGAATCGCATGCCCTAGTTCCAACACTTTAGTCCTATATGAAGTGGGAAGGACCAGCTGTCCGTGACCATTGGATTCAGATCCAGCCTTCCTATATATCAGCTTGTTCTTCATATAAAATTCTCCCTTGCCTGGAGGTGTATGAGATTTGGGCAACTTCTTGAAACACGGCTTGAGTGTTTTGTCCTCAGCCTGTGCCTTCCTCATCTCATCTGGATGAGTATTTATTGGATTATCCTCCTCCTTTTTAGACTGTGATCTGGTCTGCACTGTTGCCAATATCACAGGTCTCTTGGGATTCCCCAAGAAGACATATCTACACCCCAATATCAGAGGGTAGATTGGCTCATTTATCACTGCTGCTTTTATGATTCCTTCCACATATCGCGTTTTCACCTTTATCCGGGCGACGGGAAGTGTCATGGTAGCTACATCCTTGGTTGCAGTTTGAATCTCCACTGTTTCTGTGGTGTATTGATCGGCCTGCACCAGGTGAGAACTCACAACGGAATCGTAATCTAAACCGGTATCATATAAACACATTATAGTGACACCATTACAGATGACATCTTCACACACTGGGGGATGGTATGGTTCCTGTAGTTCTGCAGGTTTGACCTTTTTTTCCTTTTTCCCAGATGTCATAGCAGCACAATGAGGAGGTTTCCTTCTACAATGGTCAGTGTCATGATTGTTCATCTTACAATTTTTACACCACCTTTTTCCTTGGTTGAAAGATTTTCTTTCATCATATTTCCTTTCATCGAATTGTGGGGTTTTATTTTTATTGTCATACCGTGGCCTATCAAACTGGTGCTTACCTTTGTTTTGATCCCTAGGATCAAATTTATTAAAGTTCTGTGGTGCCCTAAAATTTTCTAACTGTTTCTTTTTGTTACCTGATACCTCTGCCTGAGCCGCTTGATACCTTTCAGCAACATTTAGCAACTCACCCAGCCTCTCTGCACCTTGTTCCATGAGAAACTTTCTCAGGTCTGGAGCCATGTACTCTCTTAATTGTTCTATAAGGACCATTTCCTTTAAGATCTTGGGTTTTCCCCAGAGAAGTCCATTTCTCCAAGTATGTCTCTAACCGTGCAGAGAACTGGTGATAGGTTTCACCTGACAGTAGTTTAGCATTCCTAAATTTTTTCCTATAAAATTCTGCGTTCTTTTCATATCTTAACAAAAGAGCCTGCTTTAGCATGTCATAATTTTCCTGATCACCTCTGCTCATTTTGGCAAAAACTTCATAAGCTGCCCCACGAAGACCTTGAGATAACTTTAAGCTCCACCTTTCTCTCTCTAACCCATATGTGGTAGCCAATAGTTCATATCTATTTAGATAGCTCTCAATATCATCGTCTTTCTCAACAAAATGATCTAAATGAAAATTCATAGCTGAGGTTGAGGCTCCCTGACTAGCAGTGGCATCAGAGGTAAAGGGACTGGCACCATTTTCAGGAGCATGGCCTTGAAACTCAAACTCCCTTAGTCGTAACTCATGTTCCCTTTGTAATCTCTTATCTTCTGCTTCCCTTTCTGCAGCTAATCTCTTGTCTTCCCTTTCTGCAGCTAATTTCTTCTCTTCTCTTTCTGCAGCTAATTTCTTCTCTTCTCTTTCTGCAGCTAATTTCTTCTCTTCTCTTTCTGCAGCCTGTCTTCTTTCCTCGGCTTCCAATGCTTTAGCCTCTTTGTCAGCCTCAATCTGCAACCTCTTAGTCTCAGCCTCTAACCTTCTTTCGGCCTCTTTTTCTAATCTTCTTTCTTCCCGTTCAATATATTTGTCACATTCAGCAGTGACATAAGCAATCATAATTTGCCCGTCCATTCCTAACTCTTTCGCAGTCTGTACAGCAGCAGATCGAAATTTTGCCAAGTCGGCCATTGTCTAACATGCAATTCAATCTTTCAATAATTATCTAAGGACACTACAGGCACTGAGAGCTCAACCTTATTTATTTCCACCCAAGGATACCTTTTAATTCTTTTTATTCCCAATATCTATAACAGGAGAAAGTTCAATATCCCTGGAGTGAGACCCCAATATATGTGGTAAAGTGGGATATTATAAAGATTTATAGGGGACTTAGTGTACTGACTGAGATCAGCTGTGAAGGTATCTGTATCTAATAAGGGTAGTGTATTACAGATGACCTTACTTGCTACCACATATTTATACCTCAGTCAGAATTATTCTGGAATATTGTGATGACTACGTTAAATGTCTAGGGTATGTATATGATGAAGTGTAAGTCACAACAACAACAGACAGATAAACAATTTAATTTATTCCACCACACTTGACAACACTGTGACACTCACACACATTTAACAATCTATAAGACTATCTTAAATGAGGCACTGGTAAATTTTCAAATATAAATATGTATTAATTACTGTCACTAATATATATGTGTCCTGATTCAAATACAAAGTGAACCAGGAATCACAATCAATTTTAATTACAAGTTATATGTACAGAATTTATCAATAGGAATCTTGTAGTGACATATTTTATTAATATTATCCTATGTGTGTCAGTGGTGTAGTAGTAATATGAGGTAATACTGGTTTTGTTTTTTTCAAGCTATGTTGTTATTTGTCATCATGACTTCAAGTGTTTGTTTCTGTTGGAACTAGTATTGGAGATGTTCTCAGTTCCGTTCATTAAAACAATTAATTTCCCCTCTTATTTTTATACAATGTCAGTTTAAGATGGGGTTACATAATGTTGAGCTCCGCTGGCCACATAGGCTTATCTTTCGTGATGGCGGCAGGAAAAGACTCCTCTGCTCGATTGCTCCCCTGTGTTCTGGAGACACCTCACTGTTTACTATATGGACCAAGGAGTATGCTGTCCGCCTCTGGATTCAGCAAAGCTCTGACCAGGTGCTGCTCAATAACTTTAGGACCACAGTCCCTGAAACAAGAAGGTTGTACCTCCTACTTCAGAACTAATTTATACTCTATTTCTACACTGAGCACAATACATAACAAACACTGAGTTCAGAGCGGTAGGCCAACTGCTATCTTCATCTGAAACAATTTTCACCAGTATATTCCTCCCTAATGGTTACCACGCCTCTGCAATTCCAGCATTATTTCTTTCTAGTCAATAAAATAGGTGTCAGTGTACTGTTTGGCAATTCCATGTAGTTTTACTTTCCTCCGACACCTTCTGTTCAGGTTGGAGCACTATATAGGCTTCACCTCATGTTCGCTACTGAACCACACATATATACAGACATAAATTATCAATTTACATTCAATTTTCATTAAAAAGATATCAAATATTTCAAGCTTACCACAATTCATGGAAATAATACAGAATTACGTTGACTGGCACTGAATATAGCACAATTTCGATCTGCCGATGTCCCAGGCTTTTATTTAGAAAAATATGCACTGGCGCTCAACGCACTGGTTCTGTAGTAAGTTTATTTGCAAATGTGGTGCTGACCTGACGCCTCTAATTGACTATATTGGCAGGTCTAACCAATCGTGCCATGTTTACACAGCTTTTCAAAAAAATACTCCTACTCACGTTTCCCCTAACAACAAAGAAGTAGTATTTATAGTCCGACTAATCGTGTTTAGCCTTACATTTACTTTCCGCCAATCAAATAGGAGGTAACATGTCAGCCTATTTCCCGTATAATGGTGTGTTGAAAATCTGCCACTGAGCGATTCTGATTTTGGTGTTGTCTGACATCCCTCACTATTTCTTTTGGCTATAATTTGTTAATTCCTAGACTATTTGCGTAACGTTTAACATATTATTTGTCAGCAAGTCCTAAGGAACCCAAATATATAAATTTAATGGGGCTAAGGGGCTGCGTTCAAAATATGCATTTTCTACTACCTCCTGTTCACTCGAATACGATGTGGTGTCTGGGTACTGTAATGTTTTCAAACGTAAACCAGTATAATGTCATATTTTCTAATAAGAATTTTCAGGTTTTTAAAAACTAACTCTCGTATGGGTAGTGTTGTTTATCACTGTCGATTTGAAAAAAGCTAGTGCATGTGGTCTTACACGCGTGATGGTAGTAATTGTGTATCGCGCGACTGTGGTAGTATTGCCTGCGTTCCGGCTTTCAGCCCCTCCCTTTCTTTCTATCTTTAGTCCATCTGTCTTTCGTTTATGGTAACGTAGTGTATAAAATGACATGAATGGAATTTTAAATCTAGGTCAGCTGCGTATCTCAAGGTTTTTCTTAGAAAGGCAGTACACGTTTTATCGTAGAAAGCGGGTATTGAAGCAGTAGGCTTTTACTATCAACGTGAAACGTTACAATTTGCAGACGAAGTAGAAAACAAGGGGGATTTCGAGTACAGTCATTGTGACAGCACTGTTCTTTACCATTCTTCTTTCCTTTTATTGAAGTTATTTGTTAGGCTTTACATTTACGTTTTAATTTATATATGTTGATTAGAATTTCTCACGACACAGTGGCAGTAGACGTCGTCACTTTGTTCTAGATACTTAAACTTATAAGTGATATCTCTTAGTTTCGTTGTGATTCCGTAGTGCTGTTGTGAGGTAAAATATTATATCTAATATATATAGATTTTGAGAGTGATCAAGTGTTAAATCACTTATTTTGTTTCTCTAGTTTCTTTGTGCAGAGTGAATAATTTATAAGTCTGTTATATTCTCTAGTCGACGAGTTGCAGGGGAAATACATAATAAATTTTAATTTTTAGCTTACTAAACATGTAGCTATAATGAATTTAATTCAACTGCTAACTACTCAGTCGAGTATAGTTTTTCTAATCTAACTTATAAATGCTAGATGCATCATGAGTGGTGACGGAATACCCCCATTATTCCTAATTCACGATGAGTGATTTTTTTTATATAACTTATTTCACGGGAAGCTTTAAATATAAGTCAAGCTGTAGGCTTGCCGTTTAAAATGTTAGTTATAACGAGTACATATTCTGTATATTATATTATATGTTGTTTTTCTTCATTCAGTGAATATTGGGGTGAACCCAACTTGCCGGCGTTTATTAAAAGAGACATACTTGTGAGAAGCATAGACATTTCCTATCTTTAACCACGTGGGTTTTTTTCAAGTAACACTGGTCTGACAGTGCATGTGCCATCAGAGATAGACAGTAATACCAATCCCACTAACGGTTTCTAAAGACTAGAAATATATATTGGGCTTTTGAGCCAGTTCATATTGCTCCACAAATTTAAATGTACATGCTGCCTGGCGGCGAGAATAATTACAAGAAATAACATTAACAGTTCCGACACTATTGAAAGAGTGGATAGTGAACCAAGACTATCTGTTGAGAGCAGTTGTCCACTGGTCATCTTTTCCAAATTAAGGGAATCCTCGTGTTTTTTTGACTCTGTGTGCCCGTGTAAACTTGTTTATCCAAACTGATTCAAGTGACATTAACAGTAATCAAAAATTTAACTGGTGAAGTGAACGCTCCACGAAAACAGTGGAAGAAACCTGTAATTGTAGAGCTGGGATTCGCTTTATCCAAAGAATACAGATTCACTGTAGAGAAGTGTCCTAAGGTTGCGCCAGACGGCGAACAGCGGTACAGATAGGTAAGCACGTGTGCCAGGGTACCCTGATGAAAGAACCGAGTGAAAGTGGACTGAGTGAGTTTTTTTTCTGATAACTATTGATTCAACCACGTTATAGTTTCCTTATGAAAGACTTGCTGCTTAAATTAATTGTTCCTTTAGAATAGATACTGCTGTCATAAGTCAGTTCTTACCTTCAAGAAAAGGGACAATATTAGACCCTAACCATATGCATCTATAACCCTTTGGGCCATCATCTGTCATCCTAACGGGGCTGTGGGCTAAACCTAGAGTTAAGATCATAACGGGGCTATCATCCTTGTAGCATTTTCTTGAATTTTATGACTATTTGTATATGTTTTCCTTGATGTATTTTTCTTAGGTGTTGTGAGAAGATTTTTTTTGATGATAATTAAAATCTCTCTTGAACTAAATCAGTGCGTTGGTCAGCTCGTTCTAATATATATATATATATATATATATATATATATTATATTATATAGATTTCCATTGTTATAGATTTCCCACGTCTGTGTGTTTAACTGTCGTCACGTGTATGTGCGTGCCCGTGAGTAGATAGAAATATATGTAATATATATATATATATCTGTGTTTAGACTGTCTGACGCCTTAAAAGCTGTCGTAGAGGATAGGTGAAAGAGAGAAGATTTCCTCGATTTTTCAGAGACAGCCTCTATATCACAGTCTATCATCTCACTTGTGGAAATTCTATTTCTTTTTTTTTTTTACTAACTCTCACTGTGTCTATCACCTATTCTAACCTATTCAGAAGGGACCAACCCAAGTCTTAATTCTCCTATCTAAAATCTACGACAAATGTGGTCTCGTCCGAAGGATTTTTGAACTTAGAATAGGAAGACGAGTACGACAAATGTGGACTCGTCTATCTGGATTTTGAACTTAAGATTCTTTATTCTGTAATAGAGTAAGAGTTTGATGTCTTGTGAGTTGTTATATCTTTAAATAATTTATCCCCTAGACTAACGATCTGTTTACGGGCGTGCTGACCACACAAACTGATAAGTTTTTTTCCACAGCATTTTGAATAATATACATTTGAGTTACAGGTGGATTTTGTCGGAATATATGTTAATTGTTGATTTGTAATACTAAACGCTGGTAAAGTGGTGAGTGTATAACATTCACTGGGTACTGAGGCAGAACGGTGTTTGAACTAAGTTAAGGAGTGCGTTTCGGACTCTTTCGTCCAGATTAATTGCCTCCCTTACCCGATCTGACTTCAGGGGCAAACTTATAGTGGATTTTAAAATTAAGGGATTATTTTTCTCTTTAATTTTTGCAATAAAATTGTTGTTTCCACTGTAGCAACTTATTTTTCAGAAGTAATCTTAACTACCATTTAGTTGGCGTAGTCGTGTTTGCATTAGGTGCTTTATTGCCGATTAATAGCAGCGATAGTTAGATTTTATTTTGGAGGAGGTATCCCAGGGTTAAGTATATCATCTTTTATTTGGTATTTTCTCGTAAGTGGTAGGAATCAGTGTATCCTTTTTCCTATTTTCTTTCTCCACTAGTCTCAGTCACTGACATAATATGGCCGAGAGGGCAAAGCTTAGACAACTCCTCAGGGACGAAGCGAGAGAAGAGGGACTGGAAGGAGAGGAAGCGAAAGCGTTTGTCAGAGACGAACTTGAGAGATATGATGCGGAGAGGAAAGCAGAAGAAGCCAGAAGGAAAGAAGCGGAAGACTGGCTGTTACAGCAGAGGAAGATGGATGAGGAGATGGAAATCCGCAGGGAGAGACAGCAAGAGAAGTAGAGGGAGGAAAGAAAGAAGGAGAGACAGCATGAGGAAAGAGAGAAGGAGAGACAGCATGAGAAGGAGAAGGAACAGAGACAGCACGAGTTGGCGCTTAAAACTCTAGAGTTCCAAAGTCGTGGTGCTGCCTCCACTTCCAGCAATGGAGAGTCTTCTCCGCATTCTTCCTTAACTGATCCTTCTAATACTCAATCTACTCACCTCACTGCGATGTCTTTTACGCTTGAATCTTTCCCTTGTTCTAATGAGAAGTTTGACACTTGGCTAGAAAAATTTGAGAAAATCGCAACTCTGTACGGTTTAGAGAGGTCGCGTTGGAACATGAAGCTTTCTCAGGCGCTGAAAAGCAGTGCGTATGACGTTTACGCCAAACTGGAAAGCAGCCAACAAGACAACTATGATGTGTTGAAGAAAGCGTTACTGGAGCGCTTTGAAATGAATGCTCGCAAATTTCTGCAACTGTTTCGCAACAGCAGGAAAGAGAGCTCTGAAACTTTTCAACAGTTCTCGTCTCGTTTGAAGGGATACCTAACAAAGTGCCTTGAGCTTTCACAGCTCCCCTCTACCTATGAAGGTCTGGAGGAATTTGTTCTAACAGAACAAATAAAGAACACTTTGTCTGCTGATACCCGGAGATTTCTAGCTGAGCAGGGGGCAGAAAAACTTGAAGACATCTTAGAGAAGTCTGAGCGTTATCAAAATGCGCTGGCTGAACTACCGGCCACAAAACGGAAACCGACAGAGGAGCATTTTCGAAAAAATAATCTAGATCAACCTTCTCATGCTTCTAATCAGAATAACCACAGAGAAACTGGACCTCAAAACCCCCCTCCTGAAAAGACCAAGTTCTACAAGAACAAGTACCCTAACCACCCCAAACAGTCTGATCAACCCGACCGCCCTACCTTGGCAGCGCAGCCAGAAAGGACAAGGTGGCAAAGGGAAAACCCCTGAGCACGGGACTAAGGATCAGAACAAGCACACCGAGCCGAAGCGCATCGGATGCTTACAAACATCAGACTCGCAGGAAAGAATTATTGTCAGTGATTCTCAACCTGAGGGAGAGAGACCCTCTACGCGAGGTACGGTTGTTTTAATCGGGACTTCAACATATTGTTTGTCTGACACGGGGCTTTCTTTTGATTGCATTGTTACCAGGCACCTGGTCAAACCCGGTCAAGAGACAGAAGAAACCGTTAAACTGTGTGGAGTTCTTAGGAGTGATGCACCAACAACGCTTCCCATTGCATTGGTGGAGATCCACTCTGATTTTGTCAGAGGTGTGATCAAAGCGGCTGTTATGGATGACCCCATCAACCCAGTCATACTCGGCTGTAGATATGTGTTTATTGGGAAACCGGAAGAGCCAATACTGGCAACAGTAACCACAAGAGGACAAGCCAAGAAGGAACGGGAGCCGGCGCCAAATTTGTTACCCATGGAACTTAAAGAGGCACAACAAAAGGACCCTGCTTTGGAACCCTGCTTTAGGAAACTGCCCATGGCCAAAGACCCTAGACAACACGGGGACATCTTTTCTAAGGATGGCGTGCTTTATCGGAGAACGGGCAAGCCTGAACAAGGCTCTAATCAGCTCCTAGTACCGAAAAAGTACAGAAGTCAAATCCTAGAAATGGGGCACTCTCTCCCGTTTAGCGGACATATGGGACAGAACGCCACACAGCAACGTATACAGACTCACTATTGGTGGCCAGGAATGAACACTGATATACTCAGATATGTGAAATCCTGTGCCCAGTGTCAACGGGTAGCACCCAAGCACTGGACCGCCCCAGTTCCCATGGGGCAAACGCCAATTGTGGGGACTCCATTCGAACGGGTTCCTGTCGACATTGTTGGACCCTTAGAAAGGACCAAACGAAGGCACAGGTTTATCCTGACTTTAGTCGACACATGCACTATGTGGGCCGAAGCTATACCGCTAACATGCACAGATTCGAAGCATGTCGCAGAAGCCCTAGTGCAGATTTTTACACGGTTGGGATTCCCTCAACAAGTTTTGACGGACAATGGATCCCAATTCCGTAGCCTGTTAATGGAGGAGATCTTTAAGATCTTGAGGGCCAAACACATCCACACCAGCCCATACCATCCGGCCGGAAATGGGCTCGTGGAACGTTTCAACGGCAGCCTCACCACCATGCTACGCAAGCTGGCACAAGAAAAGCCGGAGGACTGGGACCTTTTCATTCCTGCAGCCCTATTCGCTTACAGGGAAGTTCCCCAGGCCTCTACAGGATTTCCTCCAGCTACGCTTTTATTCGGCAGACCTATCAAGGGGCCACTTGAAGCATTACTTCGGTCCCTGATAGACCAGAAGGCGGATGAGACAGTCGTCTCAGCCAGTAGATATGTATCGGAATTGAAGGAAAGGCTACAGCTAGGATGGGACCTAGCAACAGCAAACCTTAAGAAAGCTCGTGCAAAGCACGCTAGACGATACAATCAAGCAGCAAAGGAGAGAGAATTACAACCAGGAGATAAAGTTTTGTTGTTACTGCCAACCGGAAGCAACAAGCTACGCATCGGGTGGCAAGGGCCGTTCACCGTCCTGAAAAAGATCTCGAGAACCAACTATCAGATCTCTATCAAAGGAAAGGAGAAGGTTTACCATGTGAATCTGTTAAAGAAATACTTGGAAAGACCGGTACCATCCCCCGAACATCTCCTGGCGATCGCCATAGCTACAAAAGATGTGGAAGATGACGATAGTTGCATGGAATATCCATTGCAACAAACTGAATCTGTAGAAGATGTAAAATTTGGAGACACTCTCTCTGAAGCACAACAGACAGAAACGAAGGCTTTACTGAACCAGTACACAGCGGTGCTAACGGATGTACCTGGACGAACACATCTTGTAGAGTTCGAGATGAAACTTACAAATGAGACACCTGTTCAAACCAGAGTTTACCCTATTCCGTATGCGAAAGCTGATACGCTACGCGCAGAGATAGACAAGCTACGTAAAACAGGAATTATTAGTGAGTCCACGTCTCCCTATAGTGCGAGCGTAGTGCTGCGACAGAAGCCCAATAAGGAAGTTCGGCTGTGCATCGATTACCGGCTACTTAACACAGTAACGGAATTTCAGCCGGAACCACTCCAAAGCGCTACTGAGCTGTTTAGCAAGCTAAGCAAGGCACGGATTTTCTCAAAGATTGACTTGAGTAAGGGCTACTATCAGATATCAGTCAAAGAGGAAACTAAGCCTTTGCTGGCTTTCAGCACCAGCGAAGGACACTATACGTTTAACGTGATGCCATTCGGTTTACACAACGCACCAGGAGTGTTCACAAGGATGATGAGAAAGCTGTTAGAGCCATTGCACAGTCCACATATCCACAATTTTATGGATGATATACTAATTGCAACGGACACCTACGAAGAACACATTGCTACGGTCGAGATGCTCCTCAGGAGACTACAGGAAACTGGACTCACAGCTAGACCTAGCAAATGTTTAATCGGCTTTGAAAAACTTGACTTCCTGGGGCACACCATTGCTCACGGTACTATGTGGGCAATGGCTAAAAACGTAGAGAAGATACGTGCAGCGAAGAGGCCAAGGACGAAGAAAGAAACACGATTGTTCCTATCGCTATGTGCTTACTACCAGAAATTCATCAAAAACTTCAACGGTTTAACAGCACCCCTTACGGACCTTACGAAAAAGGGGCGACCGGAGAAAGTTATCTGGGATCCTAAGTGCGAAGACGCTTATGCCACGCTCAAGAAACAGTTGTCTGAATATCCAATTCTGCGACTGCCTGATATTACCAAACCCTTCGTATTGCGCGTTGACGCATCGGGGCAAGGCATCGGGTCAACTCTGCTTCAGGCTGGCGACGACGATCCCAACCAGCTATTCCCAGTGGCATACGGCAGTCGTAAATTGAATAAGGCAGAGCAAAAGTACTCCACAGTGGAAAGAGAATGTCTGGCATTAGTTAATGGCATAAGAAGGCACCATGAATACCTTCATGGAGTGTCATTCACGGTGCAGACTGACCATGCCCCACTGGCGTTTCTCGGGGCTAATAAGGAATTTAATGCGAAAATAATGCGCTGGGCATTGCTGCTAAGTGTATATTCCTTTAAAGTCGAATACATTCCAGGGAAACAAAACGTTGGGGCAGACTTCATGAGTAGGACTTGCACAGAGATGGAGGGGGGAGATGAGGTGGAAGAAGACAGACACCCTGAAGCTACGGATATAGGAAATTAATTCCATAACGTAGACATGGAGTGCTTCCATATCTTAAAGGGGGGATGTTCTGTCACGGAGAGTTATGTTCATTGTATTTTCTATATTTTCCTCTTCTTTTCTTTCACCCGTGTTCTCTAAATTATTGTCGCTCTTTACCTTCTTCCTGTGTTTTTCGCATTCGTTCGTTGCGGAAAATATATTTCTTTCCCATCAGCGTTTTTCTTTCTCATACTGACTGGTAACCTTATTGCGTCAGATGTCATTCGCGCAGTTTGACGAGAGGTGCGATTATGTCTCAGTCCATCTCAGACATAGGGCCGACATATCGTCTGCATTTTTCACCTGTCACAACGTAGCTTCTCGGTGAGTTGCTCGGGGAGGCGTGAATCGCGCAGACATTGCTCGCTAGAGCAGACTGAGTGTCTGGTTTTCCGCATCTGACACCCATGCTCCCCGGCACAGTTTGAGACATTTGTCCGGGAATCCCACGTGACACGACACCCACTGTTGGCCTGGTCAGCGCGAGGTGTGAACACGCAGAAGTGTCAGTTATGGAAGACGTCTAGGAATGGTAATGTAAAATGTAAGGTGTTTAAGACGAAGAGGGGAGATTATTTCGTTTGCGAAATAAGTTGAGGCCTCTGTCTGATTTTAAGATATTGGCCCGAGGTTGAAACTTAATTTCACTCATTCTCCAGTGGCAGTAGACGTGGTCACTTTGTTCTAGATACTTAAACTTATAAGTGATATCTCTTAGTTTCGTTGTGATTCCGTAGTGCTGTTGTGAGGTAAAATATTATATCTAATATATATAGATTTTGAGAGTGATCAAGTGTTAAATCACTTATTTTGTTTCTCTAGTTTCTTTGTGCAGAGTGAATAATTTATAAGTCTGTTATATTCTCTAGTCGACGAGTTGCAGGGGAAATACATAATAAATTTTAATTTTTAGCTTACTAAACATGTAGCTATAATGAATTTAATTCAACTGCTAACTACTCAGTCGAGTATAGTTTTTCTAATCTAACTTATAAATGCTAGATGCATCATGAGTGGTGACGGAATACCCCCATTATTCCTAATTCACGATGAGTGATTTTTTTTATATAACTTATTTCACGGGAAGCTTTAAATATAAGTCAAGCTGTAGGCTTGCCGTTTAAAATGTAAGTTATAACGAGTACATATTCTGTATATTATATTATATGTTGTTTTTCTTCATTCAGTGAATATTGGGGTGAACCCAACTTGCCGGCGTTTAGTAAAAGTGACATACTTGTGAGAAGCATAGACATTTCCTATCTTTAACCACGTGGGTTTTTTTCAAGTAACACTGGTCTGACAGTGCATGTGCCATCAGAGATAGACAGTAATACCAATCCCACTAACGGTTTCTAAAGACTAGAAATATATATTGGGCTTTTGAGCCAGTTCATATTGCTCCACAAATTTAAATGTACATGCTGCCTGGCGGCGAGAATAATTACAAGAAATAACATTAACAGTTCCGACACTATTGAAAGAGTGGATAGTGAACCAAGACTATCTGTTGAGAGCAGTTGTCCACTGGTCATCTTTTCCAAATTAAGGGAATCCTCGTGTTTTTTTGACTCTGTGTGCCCGTGTTAACTTGTTTATCCAAACTGATTCAAGTGACATTAACAGTAATCAAAAATTTAACTGGTGAAGTGAACGCTCCCCGAAAACAGTGGAAGAAACCTGTAATTGTAGAGCTGGGATTCGCTTTATCCAAAGAATACAGATTCACTGTAGAGAAGTGTACTAAGGTTGCGCCAGACGGCGAACAGCGGTACAGATAGGTAAGCACGTGTGCCAGGGTACCCTGATGAAAGAACCGAGTGAAAGTGGACTGAGTGAGTTTTTTTTCTGATAACTATTGATTCAACCACGTTATAGTTTCCTTATGAAAGACTTGCTGCTTAAATTAATTGTTCCTTTAGAATAGATACTGCTGTCATAAGTCAGGTCTTACCTTCAAGAAAGGGGACAATATTAGACCCTAACCATATGCATCTATAACCCTTTGGGCCATCATCTGTCATCCTAACGAGGCTGTGGGCTAAACCTAGAGTTAAGATCATAACGGGGCTATCATCCTTGTAGCATTTTCTTGAATTTTATGACTATTTGTATACGTTTTCCTTGATGTATTTTTTTTTAGGTGTTGTGAGAAGATTTTTTTGATGATAATTAAAATCTCTCTTGAACTAAATCAGTGCGTTGGTCAGCTCGTTCTAATATATATATATATATATATATATATATATATATATATATATATATATATATATATATATATATATATATATATATATATATATATATATATATATACATTGTTATAGATTTCCCACGTCTGTGTGTTTAACTGTCGTCACGTGTATGTGCGTGCCCGTGAGTAGATAGAAATATATGTAATATATATATCTGTGTTTAGACTGTCTGACGCCTTAAAAGCTGTCGTAGAGGATTGGTGAAAGAGAGAAGATTTCCTCGATTTTTTCAGAGACAGCCTCTATATCACAGTCTATCATCTCACTTGTGGAAATTCTATTTTTTTTTCCAACTCTCACTGTGTCTATCACCTATTCTAACCTATTCAGAAGGGACCAACCCAAGTCTTAATTCTCCTATCTAAAATCTATGACACCCCTCTTTGGGTTTAGGGCCGTCGGATTTATTATGACCAAATTTAAACAACACCAGGCCACGCGCCTTTGTTTCGGTGTGTGGATATGAGCTTAGAGCTCGGGATTTTTGAGAAATCCGTTCACGCTGAAGAATGCTTCACTGAAATTGAACTGCTTCTTTTTACTTCTGCATACGTTTTTGGCGCCGGTAACCACCGCATCACCAGTGCTCTTCACCTCTGGCGATATCTCGAGCCCTCGGCTCCTGAGACTACAACTTTCAGTTGTAAATTGGAAGACAGGCTACACCCTCCCAATTTGTGCGTGAAACTGCTGAAAACGAAACAGATAACAACTAATGTACAACAGCTTCCAATAAATCTCAGCCATAGCATATAACTCGGAGCAAGTAAGAGGACATGCACACCATCATAGCTGGCAGACGCTGGAGCTGGGTTGGCCATGTCCTCAGAAGAGACCCCGATGCCATCACAAGAACAGCTATGCTTTGGACCCCTGAAGGAAAACGAAAGAGAGGCCGACCAAAAACAACCTGGCGGAGGACTGTGGAGGCTGAGATGCAAAGAATGAACCAGAGTTGGGGCACTGTACGAAGGATGGCCACCGATCGAGCAAAGTGGAATCAATTTGTTGTTGCCCTACAAGACGCCACTAGGCGTGATGGCCACTGACTGTTTTGACGGTCGGTGGTTAAGGATCTAAGAAGAAGATAGCATATAACCACCTAAATAAAGACCGCCCCACTCAATCCCCTACTAATCTATGCCCAGCGATAATTAAATATTTATGCCCAAAGTCAGCCTCCCATACAATTCCCTCTTTGATCTCTCTACCCCGTTTCAAAGTAAACATCGGTCTGGTAATAAAACTTCCAGACCGGCTGTCCTAAATCTTTTGTTACGCCCGTCTAGCCACGGAGTCACAACAATTCAACTGCGAAAAACTCCTGTACTAAATTCCTAGCCCTACTTTATTTTTACAGGCTGACTTTTGATGCTCATCACCTTACACAATATAAACTAGGAAAGATGAACTCCCGTCTCCGTAATATTAATTTACATCTCTTGTCTTCTGACTACCTAACAATAAAATGCACAATGAAATAACGTACACAAATTACGCTATAGCACGTTTCACTAGCTTTGCCCAACTTCAAAATGCTATATCTCAGCGAATATATAACGCATATAAGTGAAATTTTGTGTGTGAATTTGAAATGGTATAGACCCTATGAATTAAATTTTTCATTAAAATGCAGCCATTGGTTTCAATTTTTGTTTCTTTGCGATATAATATAAAATCCTACTTGCCAGCACACATCACACACACACACACATATTGAAATGTCTACAGTAAATTATACGACCTCATTTGCACATTTTTGGTTTATCAAGAAATTGGCATGATTTTTGCCTGAAATTGCGTGAAATTGCACTTCTTGAACATAAAACAGTTTATTTCCGGTTTTACGCACACATTGTCAATCAGTGGCGTGTCTACAAAAAGTATTGTGTGGCTAAGTAGTAAAAATGAGTCTGCGAGTACATGTTATGACATTACAGCAAATCACAAATAGGATTTTAAAGTATTTCTGCAATGAAGCTACTCGAGGAAAACTATATCATTCTATTTCAAACCCACAAAAGAGAACTATTCATGCCTTGGGGATAAGCAAACGATCATTGCACCGCTGGATAGCGACATCTGAAATTTGTAATTCCAGTGTTTTACACACGAAAAATAGGCCAAGAGTGGTGAATAATTTTGACAGAGAATTGATCCGCAGAGAAATTTGCAATATGTTTCACAATAATGAGGCAGTGACTTTAAGGAAATTGAAAATTTGATTAAGAAAGAATAATGACATTGAAATTTCCAAATCTACGCTATGGAGGACTATTAGGAGTTTGGGATTCAATTTTAGAAAATATATTGGTGGTAGAAACCTAATTTTTGAGAAGCCTCATATAGTTGCAATGAGAAGCAAATATTTACGCGAGGTCAGAAAAATGAGAAGAGATTGTTATGATTTTGTGTATTTAGATGAAACTTGGATCAATGCGCACCACAGTAATGAACGAGAATGGCAATCATCTGATGGGACAACTAAGAGACTAGTACCAAGCAGCAAAGGACAGCGCATAATAATTGCACATGCAGAAAGCAGCCATCATGGGTTTCTAAATAATACTGAACTCACATTTGTTTCAAAATCTACAGAGAATAGGGATTATCATACAGAGATGAATGGCAAGTTATTTCAAGATTGGATTGTGAATCATGTACTTCCTTCCTTGGATAGACCGTCGTGTGTTTGATAATGGACAATGCTTCATATCACAACGTTGTGGCACCAGAAGATAAAGTTCCTAATTCATCAAGTACTAAAGATGTAATAAAGATTTGGCCGACCAAAAACAACATTCCATTCAACGAAATGTCCCTGAAGCCTGAATTACTTGGAATTGTAAAAAAGACACAGCATACAAAGATATTTCACATAGACAAGGAAATCCATGAACATGGTCACAGATGTTTAAGATTGCCTCCTTACCATTCTCACTTAAACCCAATAGAACTAGTATAGGCTAAAATTAAGGAACAGGTAGCAACAGAAAATAGAACGTTCAAATTGAAAGATGTTGAAATACTTATAAAAGCCGCCATGTCCAATACAGCCAGGGATTACTGAAAGAAATGTGAGAACCATGTGTTACAAGAGGAAGAGGAATATTAGAAGAATGATGGTTTGTCCTTCATTCAGTCGAGATTGATTATCAATTTCTCAGAGACATCTGATTATGATTCGGATGAAGTTTAATTTCTTTAAAGATGACTTTACCGTTATTTACAAGCACATTAGAGGAGCAACGTTCCATTATGATATTTATGAACCGCAAAGAGGTGATACCTATTGAAATAATTAGATCAAGGAAGGACCAGTTTGGTAGCGCATTAAATGTCAATGGCAAACAATGTCACGAGTATCTCGCATGCAGATCATTTAAGAAATCAGCTTCAACAGGTATTCATATGCAAACGTGATGGCCACATTATTGTAATAGTAGACACGCCTATGCCTAATCAATTCACAGAATCTGTGCATGAAGTGGTAAAATTTCTTTTCTCGATACACAATAATTAGTATGCCGACAAAGATCAAAGGATTTCATCCGTTTATGGGAACTGGACAAGATGCACAGATATGAAGTATATATTTGTTGGGTCTAACCCAATATAACATCGTATGCAAAAAATGGCATTAATACGTTTGACGGTGTTACGTACATTTATTACCTACGGGGGTAGTCTTCGGTCCTGCCAAATGTACGCACCAGTTTTATATAGTTATATTATTTGTGCGTTCGATTGATTCACGCACTGACGTGCACAATGCTGTGTGAGTTGCTTTGGACGCACGTGTAACCTAGTTGAGTAGATTGTGACGTCATGATAGGGGCAGCTCGGACGACATTTATGTCCGCAGTGTTATTCTTTGATTCCTGGCAAAGTTGAAGAAGCCATCAGTTGTATTCGTATCTATTGGTCTTCATGGCGAAGCCAATAGTGGAAGCATGAAGTAAGTGTCGCCCCATTTCTTATGGCAAGTTTAATTATGTAAATTAAAGTATCAGGCCGCTCCTATTAATGGTCTAACGGGAATTCATCGGAGATGACATTCCTAGAATTGGACACACGGAGTCGATAGCCTTTGGAATCTTTTGTAGAGGGAGAATCCATATGTGGAATCAAGTTAATGAATATATGTATATATGCTTCACATGTTTAATATGCCGTTTTACCTATGCCAAAGTCGTGGTATGGATACCGAGAGGTTAGCCAAGATGAAACACTAACCTGGTTGTATTGTTATATCTGCCTTTGTTTGGATTGGATATGCTATCTAAGAATTTTATGAAGAAAGTCTGGGATGCTTACAAGTATGATATAAATTATTGCTCCGTGAGAATGAATCCGTTTGCCTTAATAAACGTCCTTGGGAGAAGGTCATCGGACGTTAATACCATGTCTGTTATATGGTAATGGAAGTGATCCTTAGTCACTGGAATATAAGAGAACTTAACTGTTAGAGAATCTACAACAACTATTAACAGTGATATTAACATTTTGACGTATGATCTTCGCATCTGTAACTATGATTGTCTTGTTCCACTTCGTTGGTGTCACGTCAATAAAATATATGTACTGTAATCACCGACTTGTGTGCTGCCAATACTTGCCCAGTTCACCCAATTCAACGATACTTGTTGGAATTTTCGTTTGAAGAACATTGTTGACATTCATTCCGTTTTAACCATTCGCGTTTCAATTTACCTCTTCACTGAACTCAACGATAAAATGGAGTCAACAATAAATGGTGTTCCAGTGTGGTCTGGAAATATCTAACTTCCAAGGAACGTACCCATCCAAATTATCGTTTGAAAAGAAGAATTTTTACTTTCAAGGCGACATCATCTCAATTTGGATCCTAGCGTGATATGAATCAGATTCAACTTACGTTTACCAAGGTCAAGGTCTTCAATCAACCTCCACGTCAAGTTTCACAGTGACTGATTACTTGGAGATCATCTCTTCATCATTATTGCGTGCGAGCTGTAATCTAGAGAAGTAGAACGAAGTATTTTATCTGTAGACGTACATCCACGGAGACGAGGCACATTGATTTTTTACCTGCACGCGAGATGAGTATAACGTGTTTCCGTTGTACACTTTATTACGCTTAGTTGTGCCTTCCGTGTTATGTCCACATTCATATTTTTCGTGTTCAGTGTTATATGTTGTGTATTCTTCGTGGGAGGTAGGGAGGTTGATCTGACGAACGAGATCCATCTCGAAGCCAATTCGGGCTCTTCGTCAGACGTTCTGTAGGGCTCGTCTTGTAAGTTTCAATTGAGCGATAGTTCCGGTACAAGGCTAGAAACCTTGCCGAAGTTCCGATCGCTAGTTGCTTCTTATAATATTATCTATTTAGCTGTTTCGTCACGTTTAATCGTTGTTTTTGGTAGCTATTTTTATTCATAATTTAGTTTTATGATGAATTTTGTTTGTATTTTGCGTCCATCTCACCTTTCCTGTCGTTTAGTTTTTTACAAAACCTATGTTTTTACACTGTGTTGTCAATTGTACTGTTAATTATCTGATCGTAGTTATCGTCGTATATTTTTACGATATTCTATTTTAGTTATACATTTTTATTTTTTTGATTTCTACGATTGTGTTCTACCGTCCAGTTTATCATGTCTTGTCGGTTATGTTTCTATTGTCTTTCTCGTTGTTCATTTCATGACATTTGATTACATAAATTTATTGAGTAATAACATATTTAATAATTATATGATAACATTATACCGTTCTAAGGACAGGAACGAAGACTACGAGTTGTAGTAACAATTTTAAGTAGTATTATTACATAATAAAATTGAATAATGGCTACCTTAGACTATTTCATTAAGCAAGCAAAAGCTCTTCAGATGGCTCCTGAGGAAGCAAAAGCATTTGCACTTGCAGAATATAAGAAAGCTCAAGAAATAGAAGCTGATCAGAGAAGGTTAGAAACTTTACGTTTGGAAAATTTGAAATTTGAGGCAGATCAAAAAAGGATTGAGGCGGAGGAGAATGAGAAAAAAATGAGATTAGCCGCTGAATTAGAAGAGAAACGATTGCAGCGAGAGGCAGAACAGAAACAAAAAGAAGTGGCAGAAAGAAGATTAATAGCTGAACAAAACACAAAGCGACTTCAGCTTGAGATGGAAGAGAATGAAAGAAAACGACAGCATGAACTGAAATTAGCAGAGTCAGAATATGAGAGACTTAGGTTAACTCAGGAAGCTAATTCTCAGAGAACTTTTGAAAGCCAAACTTCATCCAGACATGATAATTTTAAGGAAATTCACCTTAAATTACCAAAATTTAATCCCCCGTCTGATGACGTGATATTCTTCCTAGATAGGTTTGAGGCCACTTGTGTGTCTTATAACGTGGATAAAGCTCTATACTGTACATATTTATCCAGATTACTCACAGGGGACGCATTAGCAGTTTATCATACCACCAGCATTGGTGAGAAAAATGACTATAATGCTCTTAGAGCGGCACTTCTGCAAAAATTCCAAATGACAGAAGACCAATATCGTTTAAAATTTCATACATTACTACCCCAATCTAGCAGAAATTTCAATGATTTTCTGTCACAAATACGACTAACACTAGAAAGATGGATTGAATTATCCAAAATTGAAAAGTCATATGAAGGTCTCTTCGATTTACTGATGCGCGATAAGGTACTATCGTCTGTAAATCCTACATTTCTCGCATTTTTGCAAGAACGGAAACCTTTATCAATGAAAAATTTAGAAGAACATGCAAAAAATTTTTGCACTGCTCACCCAAACATGGATCTAAGTAATGCACAGATTAAGAATGAATTGCCTGTTGCTTTTGCAGCACAACAAAACAATTTTTCACGCAATCGTTCTTTTAGTGCTGACAGATATGTCAATAAGGGAAATAATGACAATTTTAACAATGGTAATTTTTACAAAGGGAAGCAATTTCAACAATCTGCTCCATTTAATGTTTCTTGGAACCAGGCTCACAGATCGCGAGATTTTGGTAACAATAATTTTAAAAATAATCAAGGACATTATAATAAACAAAACTGGAGATCAAGATCTCAGGGTCCGCAAAACAAACAATTTTTTGGAAATAAACCATTTTACCAACATCATAACGATAATTATACAAATTATCGGACTAATCCAAATTTTAACTCTAGCAGAAACTACAATTATGGCAATTTTAATGACAAAAATCAAAATCGATCGCGTCGACGAGATAGATCGTTGAGTAATACGAATAGACATTCTAATGTCGCTTTTAATGATACACAGGCTAACATTGAACAGGGTAAAGGAGCTGAAACTCATAATGCTATGTGTTGTTCTCTTGATTGTACCCAAGTCAAAGATTGTTCAGAATGCTCTACTCTTTTCCAGCCCAGGGCGATCACGACGCTGCGTTGCGGACATACCTTGCCTAGTCTACCTGCAGTCTGTACGGCCACTGCTGCTTCAGTACACCAGGGACAGGGCTCTCTTAAGTTTAACAAGGGATTTGTCAACAATATTTCATGCTCTCTCCTATTTGACTCTGGTTGCAGTACAGTCGGCGTCCGGACTTCGCTGATCAACCCAAGTTGTGCCACGGGCCGGGTTGTCAAATGTGTAACGTTTGGTGGCACAATTGAAACATTTGCCACTGCTATTATTGATCTTAATACTCCATTTTTCAGGAAAGATTCAAGCTTGTCTCCTTCCGAATCCAATTTGTGATTTGATACTTGGTCGCATACATGGTATTAAAGAGTGTACACCACAGCAAATTGCTGAATGGGAAGAGCGACATATTCAAACTGCAAATGCAGTAGTGACTAGAGCGCAAGCTACTAATATGTCGCATGATACACCTATGGAACCTACAGTTCATACCACTTGTGATGATGATGCTCCTATTTCACGGGAGTTGTTTGCAACATTGCAAAAGAATGATGATTCATTAAAAAAATTTTTTCAGTATGTGAACAAAAATAATACCAGCAACAAACTTGCAAAATCTAGACATGATTTTATACTTAAAAATGGCATTTTGGTTAGAGTAATACGAGAAAAGGATTCATCCTTATGTTCTCAGATTATAGTCCCATCCTGTATGAGATCTCGTATATTACGACATGCGCATGACTCGCAATGTGCGGGCCATATGGGTTTTTCGCGTACCAAATCCAGAGTGCTTTCGGCATTCTACTGGCCAGGCGTACATAAGGACATCACTCTCTATTGTCGGTCTTGTTTGATATGTCAAGAAGTTAAGGTACGGGGTCCATTTCATGCGGCTCCTATTCAAGCTGCGGACATCCCGATTAGACCATTTGATAAAATGGCTATAGACATTATTGGTCCTATGCTACCATCTGCTAGAGGGCATACGCATATCCTTACGTGCATTGATATGTGCACTCGCTGGCCTGAAGCCATCCCTCTCAAGAACACTTCATCTGCCAGTGTAGCAGAGGCATTGATGTTAATCTTCTCACGCATTGGTTTTCCACGGAAAATCTTGTCGGATCATGGGGTTCAGTTCATTTCTGAATCCATGTCTCAAGTTATGAAGACATTAGGTATAGACAGATCTCTAAGTTCTATTTATCATCCGATGTCAAATGGGTTAATTGAGCGTCTAAATAGGACACTCAAGCAGTTGTTGGGTAAGATAACTCAAGACCACCCCACAAGACTGGGATCGGGTCCTACCCGCTTGTCTCTTTGCGTATCGCGAAGTACAAAATCAAGCAACGGGGTTTTCTCCATTTCAACTTGTTTTCGGCATGCAACCACGCGGTCCGATGTCGTTAATCCACGACTTATTGGTTGACGAGAATATTGAAGAGGAAACTCAATCCTCTTATGAGTATGTGATCTCTCTGAGAAAGAGAATCATAGATGCTTGTAGATTAGCTACTGCATCATCCGAACAAGCCAAAGAAAAAGCTCGTCTATTTGCAAACAAGTATAGACGTCTTCGCCAGCTCATACCTGGTGATGAAGCTTTTGTCTTACTCCCTGCGCATAATAATCGTCTTTTAATTACCTGGAGAGGTCCTTTCAGGATCATCTCAAGAATATCCGATGTCGACTACATCGTTGATGTTAATGGTAAACATAAAACCTTCCACATTAATATGTTGAAGGAATATTACTCACGTCCTGATTATCTACAATCAGTGTTCCAAGCAACTGACGATCCTACACCTCCTATTCAACACTATTCTAGTTTGTCTGTCATCCAAGAAGAGGAATCTTCTTTCGATGATGTACAACTACCAATACCAGTTGTACCACTCCATTCCACTGAGAAATGGAATGATGTTACTATCTCATCTACTCTTACTGATGATCAACGTCAGCAAGTCTCTAATATTCTACACACGTATGAGGATGTCCTCACTGACATCCCAGGTCATACGTCAGTCATCCAACATGACATTATTCTGACTGACGATACACCGATTCGAGTTCGCCCATATCCTATTCCTTTACACTTTCGTGATAAGGTTGATAAGGAATTGGATGAGATGCTTCAATTAAATATAATTGAACCATCTTCATCACCATATTCTTCTTCTATGGTAATCATTCGGAAGAAGGACAACAATATACGTCTTTGCGTAGATTACAGGAAATTAAACAAAGTTACAAAATTCGATGCGGAACCATTACCTCTTTTAGACGACTTATTAGAGAAATTATCTCATGCCACATTCTTTTCGAAATTTGACCTTTCAAAGGGTTATTGGCAAGTGCCATTAACCCCTAAAGCAAAGCCATTCACCGCTTTCTCGACGCCACGGGGTCTTTTTCAATGGAATTTTATGCCATTCGGTCTAATGAATGCGCCAGCTACCTTTGTACGCATGATGCGCCGCATATTGTCTCATCGTCCCGATGTCATTACTTATATAGATGACATCTGTCTTTTCAGTGACTCTTGGGATGAACATATTCAGGGTTTAAAATCTTTACTTTCTACCTTACGGGATTATAACTTAACAGCGAAACCTTCAAAGGCTTTTGTCGGTTTTCATGACATCTCATTTCTTGGTCACCGTATAGGTCGCGGTTTAATGTATACAGAAGACAGTAACGTCTCTAAAATTTTAAACATCTCAGCACCTAGGACAGGAGAACAAGTGGGGTCGCTCTTGGGACTGATACAGTTCTGTTCTAGATTCATCCCTCGTTTGTCTACTATAACTGCACCTCTTTCTTCGTTACTGAAGAAAGGCACACCTGATGTAATGGGGTGGTCGCAGGATCATCAAACGGCTTTAGATTATACAAAAACAATTTTTTTTCAAATAAGCCTTTTTTAAGGTTGCCTAACAAAGATCTCACCTTTGTTCTTCGCAGTGATGCTTCTTCCTACGCTATCGCGGCAGTTTTAATGCAGGAATACGGAGGCACCTTATTTCCTGTTATGTACGTATCCAGAAAGCTTACGACGAGCGAGATGAAGTATTCCGTTCTAGATAAAGAGCTCCTCGCTCTTGTCTGGTCAATCACAAAACTGGATCGTTATCTCCTCGGATCACACTTTGTGGTGGAATCCGACCAGAAAGCTCTTACAGCACTGAACACAGGGAACGTGAAGTCATCAAAGTCAGCGCGTTACGCTATTGCGCTTCAACCGTTCCATTTTGAGATACGAGCTATTCCTGGAGTACAGAATGTGTTTGCAGACTGTCTTTCAAGATGCCCTAGTGAACACGTCGAAATTAAACCACTTCCAGATGGTGAAACGTCCTCACAGAAACATGAATAACTTTGTACATGGTCACTGATTATACATCTGTGGAGACTATGTGTAGTTCTGCAGTATTCGTATATATATAACTTTCAGAATATACTTACGTATGGATTATAACATTATTTCTTGTGAAGTAACGTTTTGTTAGAACGGGAACAGTGATATTAAAGTAACATTTTTTTTTAGTATGGAAACATTGGTAAGAGTGACAAATAGACATTCACTATTGTTATGGAACAGATTACACTACATATCGTGTTCGTAAACTTATTTCAGGCATGGTACATTTAGAACATATTCTTGTCGATTTAACTAGTTCTAAAAGAATATTAACAATGAGTGAAATTGAAATCACTTAGAATAAATTAGTAATTAGTTATTTGTTCATAAATTAAGTACTACTAATTAGAATAATTCAATTTAATCAATTTGATTGATTATAAATCACACATCTACTAACTTTATTAGTGTTTCGCAATACGTGTATTCACGTATCCCACTACATGATATCTCACTTTTAGATAACTATTCAAACTTACTAATGTTAGGAAATAGTAAGTGCGTTGCTTCTTAAAGTGTTTAATTATGCTTTGTTTCATTTTGCATGTTGTATTTTAAAATTTTCTGTTTTATTGATTCTTTTATCATTGATCATCATCAGTGTTGCTGTTCATTTTCATTTTTGAAATCATATGTTTCAAATTTCTTTTAAAACAATTTTGTTGAATTTTATTATCATCTTTTTTTTATGGTTTATTTCATTTTCATTTTCAACTTCTTTTTACTTCGAATATTACCACATCGTTCCAAAGTAGGTCGATGGTGGATGTGTGCTTTAATGCATACTATCATTTAGTTATATTGTTTTCATTTAATATTCTTTTCTTAATATGATATAATTTTATGCATGTCATAAATCTTGTTGTAGTTTTGACTCACCTCTCTCGAGTAATTAGTTCGAAAAAAAAATTAATAGAATTAATTTTTTTAAGGGGAGGTAATAAGGGAGCTGTTACGTACATTTATTACCTACGGGGGTAGTCTTCGGTCCTGCCAAATGTACGCACCAGTTTTATATAGTTATATTATTTGTGCGTTCGATTGATTCACGCACTGACGTGCACAATGCTGTGTGAGTTGCTTTGGACGCACGTGTAACCTAGTTGAGTAGATTGTGACGTCATGATAGGGGCAGCTCGGACGACATTTATGTCCGCAGTGTTATTCTTTGATTCCTGGCAAAGTTGAAGAAGCCATCAGTTGTATTCGTATCTATTGGTCTTCATGGCGAAGCCAATAGTGGAAGCATGAAGTAAGTGTCGCCCCATTTCTTATGGCAAGTTTAATTATGTAAATTAAAGTATCAGGCCGCTCCTATTAATGGTCTAGCGGGAATTCATCGGAGATGACATTCCTAGAATTGGACACACGGAGTCGATAGCCTTTGGAATCTTTTGTAGAGGGAGAATCCATATGTGGAATCAAGTTAATGAATATATGTATATATGCTTCACATGTTTAATATGCCGTTTTACCTATGCCAAAGTCGTGGTATGGATACCGAGAGGTTAGCCAAGATGAAACACTAACCTGGTTGTATTGTTATATCTGCCTTTGTTTGGATTGGATATGCTATCTAAGAATTTTATGAAGAAAGTCTGGGATGCTTACAAGTATGATATAAATTATTGCTCCGTGAGAATGAATCCGTTTGCCTTAATAAACGTCCTTGGGAGAAGGTCATCGGACGTTAATACCATGTCTGTTATATGGTAATGGAAGTGATCCTTAGTCACTGGAATATAAGAGAACTTAACTGTTAGAGAATCTACAACAACTATTAACAGTGATATTAACATTTTGACGTATGATCTTCGCATCTGTAACTATGATTGTCTTGTTCCACTTCGTTGGTGTCACGTCAATAAAATATATGTACTGTAATCACCGACTTGTGTGCTGCCAATACTTGCCCAGTTCACCCAATTCAACGATACTTGTTGGAATTTTCGTTTGAAGAACATTGTTGACATTCATTCCGTTTTAACCATTCGCGTTTCAATTTACCTCTTCACTGAACTCAACGATAAAATGGAGTCAACAGACGGTTAATCAGATAATTACATTTGTTTGAGGGCAAAGCTAGTGAAACGTGCTATAGCATATTTATACTGCAAAATTTATAAACAAATAGAGGTTACATATATATCTGACCCTCGCAATTACCATTTTGTTAAAGTCTAAAGACTTAACCTTCTACAATTAATTTCGCAAGCGTATTTACGCGGCAAATATTATAGATCCGAAGATAAGGAAATATTAAGTACACCCCTGTCCTCTGACTATATAACAAAGTAATAGCCCCAATTAATTAAAAATACACAATTAAGCCCGTGTATCTACTCTGCTCCTCTCATAATCGCATTGCGATTTTCCCAGTCTGCCGATTACCTATGACAAAGCGCCCGCGTATCCAAACGCTATACTCACACAGGTAACATCATAAAGCTACCCCAACAACCAAAGATCGAACTAGCTTAACCTATAAAAACATTATATGCACACTTACATTTACATTATATCTCTACGATAGTAATTGATGGCGCTTTCGTTTATATAAAAGTTAGTTTAACTCCCTGACGAGAAACTACGTTATCATGCTAAGGTTCTATTAAGAATCGAACTATAAGTACCACGCTAAATTAAAATATGAACATACCCACTTCGAATTTCCCACTTTAAGAGCAATCGAAAATGACTTTGTTTACACGGTTGAATTTATGGAGGCAAAAGAGAGCCGCTAATGATTTACCCTGTTATTTATTCAAGGGATCCCACGCCAGAACCCACGCCCTACGTCATCGCTTGGCGTCGCTCTTAAACCAATAATATTCCTGCATTTCATAAACTGTTGAAATCCCCCAATGATAACGCAAGCTATTCATGACTCATCTTATTACCACTACCGCGCGTCCAAAAATTGCAACGACCGTGTGAGCAACCTTTACTTTAATTCGATCCTAGCGCCAGTTTTAAGTACCTGGGTAGTGCTTTTTCACACCCACCCCCAATTTACCTGGGTAGGTGCGGGTTTTTCGGTTTTATCCGAACTGAAAAATCTACCCAGCCTAAAATAACTACAACGCCTAGTAAATACAATAAAATGACCGCGATTAATTTAACAAAGGAAATACGACTACTTGTACGCAATTGCTTTAAAGACAAGAAAACTGGTGCGAGTATAAACTTAAACTCTACAGTAATCCCTCCAGAAACCGCAATTAATTACCAAGAGAAGAAGACTTAACTCAATTAGTTATAGAACAAAATTACAGGGAAAAGAAGAATGGTCTCATAACAACATAAATAATTATCTAGAGAGGACTAATGGGGCCTATTGAAAAATAAAATCACAGTACCACATCACAGGAAGTGAGGAAACAACAGTTTAAAAATAGGAAGTGGCTTTTCAGTCAACCTATAGTACTTACGAGAATACGAGGAGTATTGCAATAAGACGCTAATACGTCTTATTAGGACAAATGACGAGAAAAAACCTGCGTTGCTGCCACAAGGAATACAGTTATCGTTCACCTCGTGCGTTAGATCTGAAATCGATAACAAACCAGCCCTGTTTGACACTTGACGGTGCAGGCAGTAGAATAAATAAGAAAAGATATATTTATTGAATACTTGGTCCTGACGTGCTCTGAGTTTTATTCGCCAACTTTGTCTTCTTTGATGGCATTAGCTGAAATCCTTTATTGCCGAGGAAAATGAATAGTCATCGATAAATGAGGAACCGAGCTTTCAGACAAGGGGTTAGCTTATCCAGGCAACCAAGGAACTCGCGTAAACATATGAGAGAGATAGTAACTGCCTGTAGTGAAGGCAGTCGACATTATGCTCGCACAGAATACAGTTCCTACATTGGATTATAAAAATGGAGAAGAAAAAACACACACACATAATAAATATTACACACACATAAAGGTATGTTTTCAGGCACTCGTGAATAATAAAGAAGTAGAAAACTAGACAACAGAAAAACAACAGACGTGAGTGGCTTACCGGGGAATCGAACCCAGGACCTTCCGTGCGGCACCCCCGCCTAGCTATGGAAGCGAATCACACTATCCTCCCTGCCAGCTAAGCACCACAAGAAATGATGCTTCGATGACAGGGGTTATTGGTGCGACCAACAACACATAACACCGGAAATTTACCTAGGGCAATCTAGCCTATTAATGACGCAATCACTTCTGTTGTTCCCCTATTATACAGTATAGGTCAGATTACACAAGACAAAGACCTTAATACTGTGTCTAGTAAATGATAGAAGACTAAGAACAGTAAGTACAGGACAGAGGGTAGGTTTTGGTATTGTATAAACGTTTAAACACATAAAGAAGGGACACCCGAGGCCTGTAAACAGTAAATAAATATTACACACACATAAAGATATGTTTTCAGTCACTCGTGAATAATAAAGAAGTATACACACACGTATCAGAATCTTTATTCTCCATAAAATACATTAATATGTACAGACATGATATGATAGATACAACATGGCATAAAGGAGAATCATTAGAATTTACATAAAGTGTTGAAGACGTCTCAAGTAGTTCTATGTGGGTGTTTTTACACCTAATGTTTGTGTTACACATATATAACAATCTTTAAGCTTTCCAAAAGACATTGGCATACAATATAAAGGGAATACAGAATGGTTTACAGTAGAAACAGGGGTGAAACAAGGCTGTATTATGTCACCACTACTTTTTGGAATAGCTATTGATTGGGTTATGAGAAACTATACCCACAATGAACAATTAGGTATAAAATGGACAAATGGAAAATTCCTGGGGGACCTGGATTTCGCAGATGATTTAGCATTCTTAAGTTCAACACCCAGACAATCCCAAGAAGCAGTAAATAATTTGTGTCATCTCTCGGTTAAAATAGGTCTCCAAATAAATGCCTCTAAAACTAAAGCTATGAACTTTTCTAATGAGACCTTTGATATCATTTTGAACGGGGAAAAACTACAGAAAGTTGAAAGTTTCAATTATTTAGGCAGTAAAATGACTCAGGATGTTGACACAACAAGAGAAATTCATACTAGAATTGCTTTGGCAGCTAGCGCCTTCAATAGATTATCTAACATTTGGAAATTACGATCATTGAATATACATACCAAGCTTCGTCTGTTTAATTCAAATGTTATCTCAGTGTTAACATACGGCTGTGAGAGTTGGAAAATAACAAAAGCATTGGAGAACAAGCTGAATACATTCGAGAACAAATGTCTTAGAAAACTCATGAACATCAGTTGGAAAGAATTCAAGACTAATCGACAAATAAGAGAAGACTCTAGGCAGAAATATGTCTCCGACTATATAAGGAAAAGACGATGGTCATATATCGGTCATGTCCTACGAATGCAAAACAACAGAATACCACTACAGGCGCTCACTTGGGTTCCTGAGGGTAAGAGGAAAAAAGGAAGGCCAAAAGAAACACTCAGAAGAACAATAATAAGAGAAGGAAGAACGTTGGGCCTAAATAATGTGCAAGAGCTAAGAGGAGTGGCGTCACAACGAACAACCTGGAGAGCACTGGTTTCTGCCTTATGCGCCTGTTTGGTGCTTAAAGAATTTATTATTATTATACAATGATACGATATGATGTGATATAACCTGCCAAAAATGAGTATTATTGAAATTTACAAAATGTGTGTGGAATACCATTCAAGTAGAGCAATATGGTGTTTTTACATGGGGGTTTTATCAGAATTTTTGTTTGCCATAAAAAGCTTTGACAGCTAGTGGAGTGAGATATTAAATATAGCATCAAATACAATAGTCTTTTGGTATAGTAGACAGAGCACAATTGAGATTAGACTATGTGGAAAACATCTCCAGCAATTTAAAATGGGTGTTTTTTACATCGAAGTTTCCATATTCTGTAAGAACCTATAACTGCACTAATGCTGACATACTTACATAAAACTTTGGCTTCAAATTTTCGCAACCCTAGCGACATTATACACACACACATACATACATATACGCATACATACACGCATACATACATACACACATATACATATATATTATATATGCACACAGGGGCGTTTTTAAAGTATGTAGCACCTGGGGAAGATCCTACTGTTGGCACCCCCTCCTATAAAGAAACACACTTGCAGGTCCCGGACAAAAGCAGGATTTCGGATAAGCCGAAGTATTTTAGATGGCCCAAGCAGCTTCTGCTTATCCGAACTATATACAGTATATATATATATATATATATATATATATATATATATATATATATATATATATATATATATATATATATATATATATATATATATATATATATATATATTGTAGTGGTTTTTGATGTTATTGTATGGTTGTTATGTTACCTAGTGTACTGGATGGGGTCAGCTGTGAAGGCTCCTGAGATAAAAGTTTATGTGAGTACAGAAGGCCTTTCTGCTACCACTTACGACCTCAAACAGACCTATTCTACTATAATGAATGTTAGCTACGTTAAAAGTCTAGGGTACTGAAATGTAATGTGTAGGTAATAAAATACACAGACACACACATGTAAATAATAAGTCTAATAATAATAATAAACTCTATGATACACTGAACTAACACTGGCTGTTATAGTTTAAGTTTGAAAATTTTTTTTTAAATTTATTAGTCCTGAACCAATTGTTTCTTTTGGTCAGAACATATGAAATAATATGTATTTATCAATGAAATGCATATATATATTGCATAATCAAATGTAATTTTTGTACATAGGTTTATTATTACAATAGTTAATATTAATAATATCTACAATGTCTTGGGAAAAGCTAGCACTGGATGTTTAGTTGGGGTGGCGTCATCATGCCCAATCTATGGTTACAAAGTTCCTTGTCCTTGACATATGGACTGATATTAATGTTTAAATAACAAGATTTTATTTCTTTATTGATGGTGGACACAGTTTATGAATCTCCAGCAGGCCACGTTTGCACTTAACTGGCCTGTAACGATGTAGTACAGAATTCTTGTGGCCCACTCCTCTCAGTGGCTGGAGTAAAATGTTAGGCTGCACAGACACCCGCTCTTGTACTTCTACAAAAGCATCTGGCACAATCGTAGTGCCAGATCAGAAACTCTGAAACAAAATTTGTGCCATGTGTCAACACTCTGTTTACTGCGCCACTCTTACACACAACACAGCAAAACAACATTACACAGATTGGGTCAGATCTCTCTGACCAACTTAGCACATCTCACCCAGTTGTTATCAAATAGTACCAGTTTCCCAAGACTGCATTGCATCCGAAGTATGTTCAATAGTTTCCTCTTCCATTCAATAAGGTGGGTGATATGTTCCCACTGATCTCGATTATAGATCCGCCTTCCATAGTCTTAGATAGGTTTTCATATATTATTTGGTTGTCTCTAGGCCCTGGACTGCTGCTGGGGACCTAGAGCAAGCACTCACTTGTAATCATTTTTCATGATATGGCAGTATCAATCACTCAGAATATTAAAATAAACAAGATAAATGCTTTTTCCTTACCACAATTCAGAATTAAGAACACAGTTAATTAGTACTAGCAAAACTCAGCTGAGCTGCTGGCTAGATTAGGGCGTCCCACTGATTTTTATTTAATAATTCCTGGAAATCACCTCTAGCAGTAACGTACTGTGTCAATGGACAGTCTTCTTTACAATGGCACAAGCGTGCGTCTCTCATTCAATATTATAAAAACTTCTGTCCAATCAACGGACTTCCCCTCTAACTTTTTCAAATATTCAAACTAAAAGTCAAATTTCAGTCCAGTCTCAGTCTAGTATGTAGTATTTTTTCCCAAAATTACACTTGTTTTTTGGACTAACTACATGAAAAAACTACACAAACCTGCCCCACTAAGTTATTTTTAGCTACTATCCTCCGACTTTGCCCCTCGTTCATTGCAGTTTGATTTTTGCATTTTTAGGCTCAAGGACGCCAAAATGTAACTTTAGTGAAAATATGCACAAAAAACTGTTCGCTAGTCTGATTGGAACAATACGGTCTTTCGTCAATATCTTCCGTGTTATCTGTCCGTCTGTGTAATTAAAAGTATATTATTTCTCTGCTCAAGATGGGCTATCAAACTAGCTAGGTTTTATTTTCATAACTTTATTATTAAAGAAAAACCTACTTTTCTCAAGGTTAGTTTTTGAAATTTGTTTGTGAACCTTCGTCCACGGCGTTTGCCGCTGTATTCAAACAAAACAACTAATTACCGTAAAACGTTTAAGATACGACTGTTTCTAACAAGAGCTAAGGTCGTTTTTCTACCAATTCCTTACATTGTGTCAACTAGTGTCGTGATTTTTTCCTTTAAACTACAAATTGCGTCTTTTTGGTTTTTTTAGATTTAAACACGTGTTCCGACCGTCACAATTTTTTTCTTTTATCTCCGTTTCCCTCCCGTCTAAAAGGGTAAACCGTTTAGTCTGCATGTTCCAACTAGTTAGTTTGAATGGCGGTAGAAAGCGCTGGCGTAGGTGAAGAAGCCTCGGCATATCTTGCCTATATTTTTATCCCTACGTGTTATTTTACCCGTTATCTTTATAATTGGAGATATTTTAACGTTGTATCACTGTATTTTTCACCATATATATATATATATATATATATATATATATATATATATATATATATATATATATATATATATATATACAAGTATGCAGGGAGAGAACTATCGTGTATGCTTTATAAATGATCCCCTTCCCGCCACTCCTCTGCTGATCGCGTTGAGTCTCTTATATTATTTGTAAGAAGGAAATTGAACGGGATCTGACAGACACAACGCAACCACCGTCCTTTTCAGGGCGAACGAGGAAGAAGAAGAAGAACGGGATCTTCTGCATCTTTTTATGTTTCTTGCCAGGATGGACCTCATACAGGAAGCCGTGACCTAATTCATCCACCACCCTTCAACTCCATGTGTAGCAAAGGCCTTTAACAGATTCAAGCCAAGCCTTCTTTTCCTGTGCCATCTCTTCAAGGTCTTTTTCATGTCTACTTTATTCGTTTCGTCAGTCAACCCAATACCCTTTAGCTCCCCAAGGAACTTAGACCTTCAACAAACACATGCCAAGGCCTCCTGTCACGTGTCATCAGCTCAAGTTCTTTCCACGATTTCCTCATCATTTTCACTTCTGTCTCCAATTCTCTTCTCCGCGTGTTTCTTGGTCTACCACTGACTCTCTTACCTGGGGGGTTCCAGAACAAGGACTGCTTTGTAGTGCTATCCACAGGTAACCTCAATGTGTGTCCTATCCATCGCATCGTCTTATTCTCAACTCTTGTTCCACTGGCACTTGTCTGGTTCTTGTCATCACATCCACATTGGTGGTCTTGTCATACAATTTTAATCCTTCTGTTCTTCGCAAGCTCCAATTTATGAAAGTTTGTAGCTTTTTTGGTTGTTGTTATTACGTTCTCTGTGTTTCAGAGCCATACAGTAGGATTGACTTGATATTTGAGTTGAAGATTCTTATTATAGTGTCAGACTTGTTTTCTTTTGATGTCCATAAATTTCCCAAATGCAATGAAAGCTCCTCTTGCTTTTTGTATTCTTGTTTGGATATCATTGTCTGTCCCTCCAACTGTCTTTTTGCTGCCAAGATATGTGTTCTGATTCCACATCTTGTAGTGGTGTTTCATCAAGTTCAACCTGGTTTTCATTTCTTGCATTTATTCTCTAATATCTTTGTCTTTTCCTTTATATTTTAAGAGCTACTTATTGTGACTTCCCATCAAGTACTTTCATTTTGTCTTGCATCTGATTACGGTTATGGGACAGAAAAGCCTTTCACGACTGTCGCTAATTCCCTTCTCCGTGTGTGTCTCAGTCTCTACTTTTTTCTTTTACACAGAGGGTTCCAGAAAGACTACGCAATAGTGCCATCAGGTTAGTTTTTTTTCAATTTGTCTTGTATCCAACGCTGTACTTTGCTTTGTCGTTCACAAATACTTTGTGTGTGTGTGTGTGTGTGTGAGTGAGTGAGAGAGAGAGAGAGAGAGAGAGAGAGAGAGGGAGAGAGAGAGAGAGAATGGTATGACAAAATTCTAATAATTATAACTGGTTATAACCAATTTTACTCTTTTCTAATAGAAGGTATGGAACATTTATTTTTTGTTTTTAGTGCATTTTTTTTTCTCTCTAACCAGCGGCACTCGAGCTTTCCAGCCCTTTTGGCCCAATGACATGTCAAGGTTTCTCTCCCCCCCCCCCCCCCCCCCCCCCCCCCCCCCCCCCCACCCCCCCCCCCCCCCCCCCCCCCCCCCCGCCTGTTTGTAGGTCTCTAAAGTCTTTTAGCCGTCAACGGGTTACCCGGGCAGCGGCACGGCTTTCAGTATGAGAAGGCCTCACGCTAAGCCCATTACAATAATGTTACTATGTTGGCAATACAAACGACACATACATCAGAGTACCTTTCGTCTTGCTTAGATAATAACGACACTTTTCTAGCCCTTGTGTTGGGGCTTTTGCTCCTGCGGGTGGTCGTTGATGTGGTCGTCGCCTTACACAGGCGGCATTCAAGGAAAGAAAAAAAAACCTGGATCATGACTATCCTTAAAGGTTATGACTATTACGGCACCATGAAATAGTATCACGCTCACTGTTCTATACAATCTATACCTTCTGTCTTTAGTACATCCGATTGCATCCGTCATATTATTCGTATCATTGCAGTTATTCAAACCATTTCCAGCCTCTTCTCCTTCTATCATCCTCGACCTTTGTTTAGCCAAATAGTTTACATTTTCATCGTTGATGCCTAAATATGCATCGAATATACCTGGACGCATGTCCTATGAGAGGGGGGAACCTGCAGGGCCTCAACTACAGTTGGCCTCACGTTAAGGGGGTCTCCCCTCACAGGGGGCTTCACCTCGCAGAGGCGTAACCTCCGTCAAAGATACATGATTCTTTACTCCTTACCCTTATTTCAAAACAATGATGGGGTCTCACAATGTGAAAATGCCCGGGCCTTATCTGAGCTCTCGATGGACCTGGCTTGGAGATCTTTCAATAAAGAATGAGGTTTGGTAGCCTTATTTAAGGCACACATTCCTGAATGTCTTTTGTTTTTAATATCTTTATCTCATAGGCCGAGGCGATCTTATGAAATAAAACAGAAGGCATGGTCTCTTAAATGAAATAATAGGAATTTTAATTATGTGAGTCGCACTGACTGTCTGCCATTCGTTATCAGCAAGTTTTAAGACGTTGTAAATCCGCGCGTAGGTAACCCAGCCAGCTAGCGCCTGGAACTTAATTTGTGGAAACATTGACTTGATCTTCAATCAGAGCAACTGTTGGGATTGTACGATTTTTCGAGGAATTTTCTTGATGGCTTTATAATCCTTGTTTAGATTTTCTTTCATTTGATTATTTTTAATTGAAAGCTTCAGGTGAACGCGTGAACAAATTAGATAGATATAATTTCTTGACTCGTAGGAAGTATTGATTATATTTTTTTACATGACAGTAAGTCCTGCTAGTTGTCCCTGTCAACAAACATTTTGTCATACGAGGTAATTGGTACGGGTTATTGTGCATATGTCCGTGTATCAAGAGGTATAAAACAGCCATAATAGTCTAGGAGAAGGCCTATGAACAGTTCAAGTTATTGCACTCCTAAACCAGGCAAGTTTTCGACGTTTCATTGCTGCACCACTTTTGTCAGTAGTGAAACGTCGAAAGCTTGCCTGGTTTGGGCATATAACTCGTCATGACTCCCTTTCGAAAACGATCCTCCAGGGAACAGTCGAAGGTAAACGGAGAAGAGGAAGGCAAAGAAAATCCTGGGCTGATAACATAAAAGAATGGACAGGGCACGGTTTTTCCACACTTGTACGCATTACTGAGGATAGAGAGCAGTGGAGGACCCTGTCTGCTGATGCTTCCACCATGGCACCCCTACGACCCATAACGGGTTATGGGTTGAGATGATGACGAAGAGAGCGTGCGGGCATGTTTGCAGTTCAATCATTCATCCATTCAATTATTCTTGTCCTTTGCACTCCTTACGGAACATGGAGCAATTCTGCAACTGGTCCCCATATAAGGAAGCCTGCACCAAGCTCTCACGTGATCTTGCAGCTGTGGTTTCTGTGATAGTTTGTTTTATACGATGTTGCCTGTCTCATTGTGGTGGATTTGATGTTAAGAAATGTTGTTGTTATGTACTCTTAGTGTACTGAATGAGGTCAGCTGTGAAGGTCCCTGAATATAACAAATATTATGGTAAGTTTACAGGGTATCTTTCTACTACCACCTTTATGATCTCATTCAGAATTATTCTTTAACTAGAATGTATGATGACTACGTTTTGTGTCTAGGGTTATGAATATGTAGTGTAATGTTGCATTAACCAACTAAACATATAAACAACTATTTTATTATCCAACACAACACAACAGTACTACGACAATCACATACAAACTACACTTTAAAAGACTATCTTAAGTAAGTCAGTGATTGAATTTTGGGTAAACGTTAATTTTTTACAATTTATTGTCTTGGTTCTAGTTTGTTTTGAATCAGGACTGACAATCAAAAGTGAAATCAAAAGAATTATTTACGTCAATTAAATAACCCAATGGATCTTCTGTCCATAATACAAATGTTATTATAATATAAGTGTGTAGATGTAGTTTTCTAACTTAGGGTAATACTGGTATATAATGGTAGGTTGTTGGTTAACATCACACCCTATTGTTTATTTTCTTTTCATTTGACACTAGTGGAATGTTTATTCAATATTCACAGTCTTTATTTTAAAACTAGAGGTTGAGCTTCCTGGTGCCGAACAGGCACTTATCTTCAAAGGATAACACCGGTAGATCTTTTCATATGCTCGCTGGACAATCTGTTACACTTCTTGAAAGGCAATGGCAGCCAGCATGTGCCCGAAATATGCAAACAGTGTCAGGAATCGATCAGTTCCCAAGAGCTTGGTACTACATTAATGTCAGTACCAAAAACCCTGAAATACGAAGGTTATGCATCCTTCTTTATAACAAGTATACAATAATATTCCACAATTAATTACAGGCACAGTACAAACAAACGAATAGGGTCAGCTCTTTATGACAACCCATTTCACCATTATATTTTGATGTGATAATGTATACTAGTATTCCTCTCCCCAACGCCTCTGCAATTCCAGCAGTAATCTTTTTCCATACAATAGGATAGGTGGTATGCTCCTTGATGACAATCATATATAATCTTGTAGTTCTACACCTCTCTGATAGTCTATCATATGATGGATCAATCTCTAGGCTCTGCCTAAGTCTGCCATAGACCCACTTACGTACAGTCGTATGTTAATATCTCACATTCAAATTTTATTTTAAATAAAATATTAATAAAATCAATCTTACCACAGATTTCAATGAAATATACCAAGCGAACGATGACTGGCAAATAATTTTGGCACACTTTAGATCTGCCTTCTGTCCAGACTGCTTTCTATAGGTTTGAAAAGCACAAGCCTGCTCTCATCGTTCCTTGTTCAACAGAAATGTTTCTCAAAATGGCAACGAGCAGTCTACGTTTCCGATAATATAGAATGCATTGGCCAATGGGACCATGCACACATTTATTTTTGAATCAAACTTTAAAAAACAAAAAAACTCTCAAACTACTATGTTTACTCCTGCAAATATATTTTTAGTTTTAGGTCAACCAATCCTATCTCGCCTTTCTTTTAACTACAGCCAATCAAATTACAGGTGCCTTTTAGTCCTTATTTCCCCAAAAGCTTTTTCAAAACATGCTATGAAAAAAAAAATAAGCAGGCATGATTTTTTTTTTCCGTCAGTCCGTCTTACAATACATAGTATTATTGCCAATATCTTGGTTATTTATTGTACTAGCGTGTAACTGACACCATGTTATTGCTCAGGAAATCATAAGGCATCCGAATATATAATTTTTATGGCCCTATGTATTATGGTTCATAATTCCATATTTTTTTCTATGTTAGTCGTTCAAATCTAGAAACTGCCACCTGTTCCCTTCTTTTTACAACTATTTTCAATTTAAAAACGAGAGTCGTCCGTAGTCCGTTAGAATTACGTCATTTTTTATAAGAGCTAAGGCTGTCTGCGTGACCAAATTGACGAACATTTTTTAGTTTTAGTATCGTAGTTTGAAAATCGCCCAAGGCTATGTTGCGCGAGTTGGCTTTTTGAAATCAACGCGAGACGGCGTACCCTAGGTTCTGTCTTTCCATCCCTCCCCTCCTTTTCTTTTATTCTATCACTCGGTCGTTTTGGTAATACGACTTGAACTTGCAAAAGTGTTACATTTAATCTGGCTGGCGTGGGGGAAGACGCTGGAACTCAATTTTTATTTTCTATCTTATTTTTGACTTTATGCACTATAATATTATTTAATTTAGCTATTGTTTTAAGAATATCGTCACACCCATGCATCACTTTATATTAGTCGCCTTGTATGCCATGTCTGGGAAAAGGGGGGGGGGGGAGTGGTCATACTCTCTTCTCCACGTGTTTCTTCTGGCGTTCCCTACCTCTCTTACATTGTGGATTCCAGAGCAAGGACAGTCTTGTAAGGCTATCAACTGGTTTCCTTAAATAATAATAATAATAAATATAAATGGGTTTGTTGCAGGCACGCGTAAAGATTAAAAAGTAGGTGATTTAGATAACCAAAACAACAGAAGTGATTGGGGGACTCAAACCCACGACCATACGAACGCAACAGCGCCGCCTCGCTGCGGCCTTCTCATCTCTATGTTGACATAACAATAGTTTTGTTATTTATTTTTCTGCAGTTAATATATGTAAATAGGCATAGCATGGAGCAGGGGCGGACAGACTGTGGTCGGGGCCCCGTGGAAAAATGGGTCATTGGCCTGCTGATTATCGATTCTACATGGAGAGGTTAGGGAAGCGTGAACCTATCTCCTGCTGTGGGGTCTCGAGCAGTGCTCGAAATGCCCAACGCTCAGTCCGTCCCTGGCCTGAAGACAAAAAGTTAATAGACAGGAGTTAATTGGTTTAGGGTCATCAGACAGGAGTTAATTGGTTTAGGGTCATCAGACAGGAGTTAATTGGTTTAGGGTCATCAGTTTATCGGTTGTGTTCAAGCGGGTAAGGATGCTAACGAATTCAGGATGACAAAAGGAACAAATAATCTACGGTATCTCGAATATGGAATAATCTATGGTCGCTAAACGCTTTTAGATAAATTCTTTCTAATATCATCAAACGAAATATATGTTTACTCCTTATTAGTGTCACATCCGTTCATTCATTTTTCGTGATATCTTCTAACAACTGCCCTGAACAATCACAGAGAAGTCGCAAAATATCGTATATAAAATGTATAAATATCCCCGTGTTAACAACAGTGTTACGGAATGAAAGCACAATGACAAACATGTGGTTGTCACACTATAGTGAACTAAAGAGAAATAATGGAGATCTGAGTTAGACAGCTAACATTTTTTGGTCATATAAAAAGACTTAACACCTTCTATAGTGGAAGAAGGAGTTCATTGCAAATTTGTAATATGAAGACAGCGCTATCAGCGGAAGGATAACACCAAAAGACGGTCAGGAAAGAGTCTATTAGAGAGCACTATCAAGACATTGCCAATATGTAATATGAAGACAGCGCTATCAGCGGAAGGATAACACCAAAAGACGGTCAGGAAAGAGTCTATTAGAGAGCACTATCAAGACATTGCCAATATGTAATATGAAGACAGCGCTATAAGCGGAAGAGACGGTCAGGAAAGAGTCTATTAGAGAGCACTATCAAGACATTGCCAATATGTAATATGAAGACAGCGCTATAAGCGGAAGGATAACATCAAAAGACGGTCAGGAAAGAGTCTATTAGAGAACACCATCAAGACATTGCCAATATGTAATATGAAGACAGCGCTATAAGCGGAAGGATAACATCAAAAGACGGTCAGGAAAGAGTCTATTAGAGAGCACTATCAAGACATTGCCAGCCGACCTTTGTTGTGGAAATGGCAGATGATGATGATGATGATTATGATGATGATTATGATGAGTTAACATCTAAAATTATACTGTCGCTTATTTCAGTTTGTAGAGCAAAGCTTCGACATTTTACACACACAATTATTTCCTCAGCTCTGTTAATTATGTAATGTTGTTTTAGTCAGTTTCTATCGTTGTCATTTGAGAGTGCGTTGACGATAACTTGTATGTGCTTTCGGTTATGTTACTGTGTCTTTGTAAGTCTGGTTTGCTTTGATTTTGGTTTTAAGGACTATTTTCATTGCACACGGACGACTCCATCAGTGCTCTGATCTCCTCCCTTAGAATCTCTCTCACACACACGTACATTCTTTAAATATTTTTTTCTAATTTTAAAATTTTACTAGGGCAGCGGCCGCATGGCCTACTCTTTACGATTTCCATCTTCCGAGGGATTTCCAACTGCCGAGGGATGTGTTAACGTAGCAACTTGCACATGGGACCTCTTTTTTATACGCCATTATCCGAGAAGGCTAGGCATCCCATCTCACTACCCAGGAGATCGTGTGGGGCGGGCATCATTAGGAACCATTTGTACTTAAAAAAATTCCCATCAATTATATTCTCTGTACTGGGAGCGAACAGGTTACCTTTAGAATTAGTGGCGGACATCATACCTTTTAACCACTCAGATCCCCTTGTACTACTGATGTTTATACCCTAGTATGTTATAAGACCTCATGATGGTCTTTCTGAGCGTTCTCCGATGAGGCGAACTGCCAGTGTAGCCCCGGTGCTGCGTAGTGAGTGAAACAGGAGTGTGATTCATTCATGAATTCCATCATTGATTGTGCTTCAGCGTCTCAAGGAGCATAGGCCCTTACACAAACTCAAGTCAAGTGCTCCTGTCCCGTGTCATCAGCTCAAGGTCTTTTAATAGCTTCCTTGTCATTTTCACTTCTGTTTCCGGTTTTCTTCTCCGTGTGTTTTCTGTCTTCCCCGTGTCTATCTTATCCTGGGTATTCTGAAAACCGGACTGTCTAGTAATGTTATTAAGAGGTTTTCTCAATGTGTTTCATCGTTAGCGTCATCTTCTCATCTCCTGCTCCACTGGCGTCTGCCCGATTTTTGTCATTAGCTCCATATTGGCGATCGTGGTTGTCGTGCTACACAATGATGACGTTAACATCACTAAAATTCGTATAATTTTTTGGATATCAGTTTAAAACGTTTACGCCACTGCTTGAATCACATTTTTATGTTCTGCATACTTTCTTACGTTGTTGAGCTTACTACATATTATTGCAAGATTTATTCTGTAAGTATGACACATTTATTCAAGGAACTACGTAAGCCTATCTTTAATTATCCGGTACTGCAGGTATCATAATGGCTTCAATAGCTCACACCGGCCAGAGCTTTGTTCCCTCAAAGCCTGAGGTTACTTGGTGCTTTTGTTTCTGCTCGGAATCCAGCTTTTCTGTGTGAGTGTTCTGAAAAGTATGCTCATTGAATGCCTCTAATACTAACTCTACTATGAAGTTTTCAAGTTCCTTTTATTCGGATCTTGAAATGAAAAAAAATCACAGAAAGTTGAAAGTAATTTTTTAATTATTGTAGGCAGTACAAAGTGCACCTTGATTGGTGACACAACAAGAAAATCATACTTGTAATCTGCTTTGGGCAGCTAGCGCCTTCAATAGATTATCTAAACATTTGGAAATTACGATCATTGAATATACATACCAAGCTTCGTCTGTTTAATTCAAATGTTATCTCAGTGTTAACATACGGTGTTGAGAGTTTTAAAATAACAAAATCATTGGAGAACAAGCTGAATACATTCGAGAACAAATGTCTTAGAAAACTCATGAACATCAGTTGGAAAGAATTCAAGACTTAATCGACCTTTTAAGAGAAGATCTAGGCAGAAATATGTCTCCGACTATATAAGGAAAAGCATACGATGGTCATATATCGGTCATGTCTTACGAATGCATAAAAATAACAGAATATATACAGGCGCTCACTTGGGTTCCTGAGGGTAAGCGGAAAAAAGGAAGACCAAAAGAAACACTCAGAAGAACAATAATAAGAGAAGGAAGAACGTTGGGCCTAAATAATGTGCAAGAGCTAAGAGGAGTGGCGTCACAACGATCTAAAAACATGGAGAGCATAAAACAGTATTTTTAAAAAAAAAATATTGCCTTAAACACAGGCTTTTAATGCAATTTAATAAGCCACAAATAAATGTTCAATGAGTTTGAGCTTACAGTACAAAATATTGTAAGAACATGTCGTGGAATATTCTAACACATATATAAATTATCAAGTAAATACGTAAGCCTATCTTTAATTATCCGGTACTGCAGGTATCATAATAAATAAAGGCTTCACAAGCCAGAGCTTTGTTAAAGAACAGGTTACTTGGTGCTTTTGTTTCTGCTCGGAATCCAGCTTTTCTGTGTGAGTGTTCTGAAAAGTATGCTCATTGAATGCATAACTCGTACTAGAGTATTCAAGTTCCATTTATTCGGATTGGAAATGCTAATCCACGAAATATAATGTGTCACACACAAGTGCACCTTGATTGTGTGCAGTCTTTCTCTTGTAATCTCTGCTGGGCCCTTGAAATTTGCTCGGCAGTTTGAAAGATCATAGCATTATTCGCGCAACAGCCAAATCTTTTCATCAATGCTAGCACGGTGTTAGAATGTTTTATTAACACAGGAAACAGTTCGTGGATAACAAGTAGTCTGCTACTCGAGTGGGTTCTTCTGTCTAGACAGTTTCCACCTTTTCAGTATTAGGATATAACATTTATTTGCAATTATATTGGAATTAAAGCATAAAGGACCTCACCTTTTATGCCGCGCTGGCTTAGAATGCATAATTTATAGGCAATTATATTCACCTCGGTTCGGTACCGAAGATAAATATTTTATAGAACAACTATGTTATCATGTGTCGTTCTTAATCTGTTAATAGAGCGTCTAAGCTGTTGGCTTTAAAGAAATGCTAGATCTAAAAGACCACCTTCTGAAACTAATAAACAGTATTTTAAAAAAAAAATATTTTAAACACAGGCTTTTAATGCACTAATAAGCCACAAATAAATGTTCAATGAGTTTATAGCTTGCAGTCAAAAATTTGTAACATCAAAGTGACAAAAAGTGTGGGGCGCTTAAGCTCCTTTCCCAAATTTATGCTTTGGGTTTTTTCCATAAGTGTCTAATGAAGTTATACGCTTAAGCGTTTACATTATATCAATAGTGTCTAATAAATGTATAAATCCCAATTAATTTGGATGCAGACATCATGCGCCCACGCTTTTTGTATATTACATGGACAGTTAATATTTTTTTTATTTTTATTTTGATAATAGTTGTAAATTACATTTTGTTAAATATATTTATCAGTTGTGTGTATGTCTGTGTGTATGTCTGTGTGTCTGTGCACGCGCGAGCGATAGTGTGTGTGTGTGGGGGGGGGGGGGGGTTTCAACATTTCTCTCAAGAGAGACAATCTGGTTGGAAAGAATACACCTAGATCATTTGCAGTTATCGCCCACGCTGATACAATACAACAAAAATGATTATTAATTTTAGTTTTATTATTTTTACTACTGATTATTGTATTGTCATCGGGAATACACAACTATGCCAAGTTTCAGAGCTATTGCTTATCTGGAAGTGATTGAAAAATCGGTTGCAAGATTTGAAGGTGACACGAAAGTGGCATACAAGGCAAGCTTGAAAAATTCAATATCTTTTTTACATGAACATTGAATGTTTACCGTTGATTTATGCCTGTATATATAGGTAGTTGCCAGTGAAAAACGTGAGGTAAAGGAAAAAATGCTCCAGAACACAGAACAGAGGGTGTCGGAGAGAAGCCAAAACGGCAATGGAATGGCCAAAACAGATTACACTGACAAACAACTGGATTATTTCTAGAAAGAAATAATGCTGGAAGTGCAGAGGGTCAGTTTTTAACCATTAAGAAAGGGTAATCTGGAATAAAGTATTATATCTAAATGAAGCTGACAGATATTTGTGCCTAAAATGCTCTGAAACTCAACCGTTTTTGCTCCGTTATCAGTTTTACTATATAACTTTTTAAAAAAGAGAGTTTAAGTTATATAAAATGGTAAATCCTTCTTGACTTTTCAGGGACCGTGGTCTTGACATATGTGAGCAGCACCTAGGTACTGTACTTTGAAATGAATCCTGAGTCGAAACAGCATACTCCTTGAAGTCTTTTTAGCTAAATTGAGGTTCTCCTGACCTGGAGTTTCGAGCAGAGGAATCCTTTCCTGCCGCCATCACGCCAGATTAAAAATTGGCCAGCATTGCTCAAGAAAATTATGTCCCCTCATTTCGATTCGAAAGTTTTGATAAAAATAATATCTTAAGAAGGGAAATTAATTGTCTCGAATATCAAATACTGAGAACAGGTTCTACGAAAAATGCCGAAGCATAAGTCGCCTTTTGAAGCTTTTGAGTGACCAGTAATATGAGCGTGAACCGACATGTATGACGTTTACATGACTACTTCTGCTTGACAAATATCTATGGTTTCACTTTTAAAACTAGAAAGTCTGTGGTTTATCCAAATATTGAATCGGTTTCGAAACCATTGCAAAGATGTAAAAGGTCTAATGGTGCACCTCGGTCATGAGCACATAGTCAACGAATGGCGACTTTTCATCGACTCTTCCAAGACTAGTCTAAAAGCCGTGTTATTGCATGATGGAAATTTATTTTCATCAATTCCAGTCGCCTACTCTGTTCATATGAAAGAAACTTATGACAATATGACTATACTTTTGGCAAAAATAAAGTACAATGACTACCAATGGCGGATTTGTGGAGACCTAAAGGTCATTGCAATTCTCACGGGCATGCAGACTGGGTATACTAAATTTTGTTGCTTCCTATGTGAATGGGACAGCCGCAACAGACAGGAACATTATGCAAGAAAGGTGTGGTCTATCAGGGATCGTATGCAGCTCGGGCATAAAAATGTAATACACGAGCCATTAGTTAACAAAGACAGCATCATTTTACCACCGTTACATATAAAGTTGGGGTTCATGAAGAATTTCGTAAAAGCGTTAGATAAAACGAGCAAAGCTTTCACTTATCTTCGAGAAAAGTTTCCGCAAATTAGCGATGCAAAGATAAAGGAAGGTATCTTTGTAGGACCTCAGATTAGGAAAGTTATTGCAGACAAAACAATTCGAGAACTTGTTACATGGTAGTGAACTTCGCGCATGGATGGCATTCAAATCGATCGTCGATAACTTTCTGGGAAATCACAAATCTGTCGACTATGTGCATATTGTTAAGCAGTGCATAGATGCATACAGAATTATGGGCTGTAACATGTCCCTCAAAATCCATTTGCTCGATTCGCATCTTGACTTTTTCCCTGACAACCTTGGCGAAGTCAGCGATGAACATGGAGAACGATTCCATCAAGATATCGCCGTAATGGAGTCACGTTATCAAGGACGGTGGAGTGTGACCATGCTTGCCGATTATTGTTGGATGCTTCATCGCGATGTACCACATGCCATTCACCGACGAAAGTCGACTGCAAAGAAATTCAAGCCTACATAACTGTTATACTTCTTGTACAAATGATGTTGTAATACTGTATGCGTTGTTAAAAAACTTCAATTGCGTATTTCTGGAGATCCCGACCTGATAGAGAAAAACGGTTTGCAGATTTAAAAACAGCGCATTAAAATTGACCAGAAAAACATAGAAATGTTAGAGAAAGAAAAAAATATTTTTTTTTGTTAGCCAGTGTTATTCATGCTCACATAACAACAACAAAAATTCCAGATCGAGGTCATCAATGTCATTTCCTTTGTCAGAAGTATAATCTTTTCACATTTTTTGGCGACGCAGTGAAGTCTTTACAACATTTATTGGGAAAACAGCAGTTCAGTTCTGATTCTTACTATAGCGTTAAAAAGACGAAGCTGCATTCCGTTTCTTGCTTTTATCTTCACTGATGATACACGAGAGAATATCACCTGAACTACAACATTACTCACTGGGGTTATTAGATAGTTATGGCATATGCGGTGAGCCCTTTGAATGCCTTATTTTGTAGTACACCAATCAAAAACTGCTCACTTTCTGTGGGTAGTCCACCTTTCTTAAATTGTGGTTCTACTCGCCAATCAGCAAGAGTTATATTTCTGTATTGCTCTTCTAATGTGCTGATGTTGTTTCTGCAGTGTAGAAAAGGTAGAAAAAGGGGCATTAATTTCGTTGATTTTGAAAAGGCTTTTGACAGCATACATAGGGACAGTTTATGGAAAATACTGAGGGCTTATGGAATTCCAAGCTGCATAGTGTCAATCATAAAAAGCCTCTATGCCAACTTTACGTGTAGTGTTGGGCAGAGAAACTGTTACGCACAGATTTTTCAGAGTCAATATATTTACCTGTCTTATTTGTACACCTTGATTTTTTTTATAATCAAAGGTGGATAACTCTTGGTAAACTGATATTGCACTTTTACTATGGTTGTTACCTTCTCTTGTGTCTTAACCTAGCGGTCTATTTTTTAGATCGCCGTCTGGTTGTTCTCCTTATATGGCCCGCATAGGTCAAGCTTTTCTTGGAATGTTTGTAACCTGAGTTGATGTTTATTCTCTGACCATATAAGGCTTGTTGGTCAGTATCTTTTCTTGGTATGTTGTCCAACATCATCCCGCCTGAGTTGAATTCAGGGGTCAAGCGCTTCTGCGCATGTGTCGAGTTTGAGGTTTTGGAGAAAGATTTCCGTTCGAGGAGTCTAGCAGTTTTGCTGAGGGGAGCGAGACGCATTTCAGCGTCCGTGATCATTTTGACGGGGAATATGGAAGACCTCTTGTGGTTAGTTTATCGTCAGATGATTTTCCCCTTATGATTCAAAACGCCTGGAGGCGTGTGTGTTGTGGTGTATTTCTGAAGAAAGGTAATTGCTCTCTTAATATTATTGCGATCTGTAGCCAGCTTACATTTTGACATTGTTTATTTAATTGACTTCCTCATCGTGAGTCCATGTGACGTCTCATGACCTATGTACTGTAGTCCTGTGTGGAACTTCATCTACATCTCTACCTGTTATGTTCCATACTCACATCAAACAACAAACCAGACGAGACACCATACTACTCTGTCTTCGACATCCCTGGTGTCTACTGTAGTAGTAACATTAAATGGCTACATCTTCAGCAGCAACATTAGACATCTCTCTACAGTCTGGTAGCCCATGTTAAAATTTGACTTCTACACTTCTGGTGTCCAGTATTCTACACAACCTAACCTTTGAGGTGAAGACAGGAGTACGACAGGGATGCCCCTTATCAACCACTCTATTTTTAACAGTCATAGACTGGGTGATGCGCCAGACAACAGAGGGCAGTCCAAGAGGAATAAGATGGACAACATTTTCTACATTGGAAGATCTGGAATATGCATAAGACATTGCACTACTAGCACATTCACATCAACACATCCAGGAAAAAACAGATAGACTTAATAAGTTTAGCCAGCAGGTGGGCTTGAACATCAATTTAAAGAAGTCTGAGGTCATGACGCTCAATGTGAGCAACCCTGAGCCCATATCAGTAAGGAATCAGCAACTGGTACAGACAGATACCTTCACATACCTAGGAAGCATAGTAACACCAGATGGCGGGGCAGGCAAAGACATCAACATCAGAATGAATAAGGCAAGAACAGCCTTCTTTAGCCTAAACAACATCTGGAAGTCCTCCCAATACAGCACAAGCACAAAATTAAGATTATATCAGAGCTGTGTGCTTTCTGTGCTTCTCTATGGTGCGGAATGCTGGAGAGTTACAGAGAAGGAAATGTCGAAATTGTCCTCTTTTCACACAACATGCCTAAGAAAAATTCACCGAATCTTTTGGCCGAATACCATCACTAACCAAGATCTGCTTACTCGTAGCAAGCAAGAGGACATGCACACCATCATAGCTGGCAGACGCTAGAGCTGGGTTGGCCATGTCCTCAGAAGAGACCCCGATGCCATCACAAGAACAGCTATGCTTTGGACCCCTGAAGGAAAACGAAAGAGAGGCCGACCAAAAACAACCTGGCGGAGGACTGTGGAGGCTGAGATGCAAAGAATGAACCAGAGTTGGGGCACTGTACGAAGGATGGCCACCGACCGAGCAAAGTGGAATCAATTTGTAGTTTCCCTACAAGACGCCACTAGGCGTGATGGCCACTGACTGCTTTGACGGTCGGCGGCTAAGGATCAAAGAAGAAGAAGAAGAAGAAAAGGTAGAAAAAAGGGGCATTGAAGCCTGATTTAAATTATCTCAGGGCTCAGTTCTGACAGGCCTTGATAAGTATCTCTCGCAGTGGGATGTCTACATCTAACATGACTGAGAGATTGTTCTTGAATTGACAAACATATTGCCTTGACATTTTCTATTTCTTGAGAGGCCTCAACGCCTTGTTCTGCTGTAGGAACTTAACACATTCCGTAAAGAACTAACAGAACCTTTCCTCGTACGAGACACCTAGACTTACTTACTTAGTCGTTCCCCTTCTACCGTGAGGTGTAGAGGTTTGGAAGAGAGAGACCGCCAGACTGTCTATCGGCTGTCTTCCTCCTGGCCTGGTTCCATTCTAGTCCTCGGTCCTTCAAAGATTAGACGAGCAGACGACGGTTAAAATTCCGTAGCTGTGTTCATAACCCAAAACAATTTTTTCTACGACTCTCGTCATTTGATTATGATTGGATATTGTAAATGTATGCTGTTATATTACCTTTACAATGTTGCATGCCTAAATAATTATTACAGTGCACGTGGGAGTGAAAGGATACGGAATGCAAGATGAGAGAGAGAAAGAGGACAGAATAATAGACGGGCCTGCATTTGAAAATAAAGTTTGTTCGTTCGTTCACTATGGCGAAACCATTGAGGTATTTCTGACAATAAAAATCCGGTATGCGATGGTCAGAAGACTACTGGCAGCAAATTAAAACTGTATGAAATGAGACGTGAAGAAATACTGGGGAAAAGGGAACGACAACAAAAAGCATGGATAACAACACAAACCATCAATAAGATAAAAGACAGAAACAAAAAAAATAAGAAAGCAGATTTAAACAGAAGCAAAACCAGAAGTTCCAAAGCCAAGGCTCAAGAAGTGTACACAGAAGCAAACAAAGAAGTAAGAAGAAGCATCAAAAGAGACGAAAGGAAATATATTGAGGAGTTGGCAAACGAGGCAGAAGATGGTGCAGCCAAAGGAAATATGAGCGAACTGTATAGCAGCCCAAAGAAGCTAACAGGGAAATACAAGCAAACAAGCAGCCTCATAAAAGACAAGAATGGGAAACTGCTCATTAATATAGAAGAGAAAATGAAGAGGTGGACGGAATATTTTGAGGACTGATATGATCTCTTTTTAGGTCACCACGTTAATAAAGCTGGTACTGGTGTAGATGGTCAACTCAAAACCCGGCACAGTGTTGGGCATACAGGTCACCACGTTAATAAAGCTGGTACTGGTGTAGATGGTCAACTCAAAACCCGGCACAGTGTTGGGCATACAGGTCACCACGTTAATAAAGCTGGTACTGGTGTAGATGGTCAACTCAAAACCCGGCATAGTGTTGGGCATACAGGTCACCTTGTCCAAAAAACGTAATGAGGCCCCGACAAGGATGTAATATTGACTATGAGTGTTACTGTGAGTGTCAATACGCGAATGCATGGATTGTTCTGAAGAGTTGACTAGAAGATCAAACACTCACTCACACGTAGCTAGAAGTTAATGATGCAGACTACTGGAACTACTATGGTCGTTTCATACTGTTTCATGGGACGCACACACTTGGACAGTACGAGTATAGTTACAGGAAAACAGGTTGACATATATCAGCATACGGTTGATCAATGGTCTACAATCTTAAGTTGGCATTCATGTTGAAGAACATTACAATGGAACGTCCGTAGACAAGCACTTAGATTTCCACTGTTTATAAATGTAATCATCAGGCCTTACTGACCGATCATGTCAGTTAATAAATAATGTTCAAGCATGACTCCTAGACAGAACCTCTTTTCTAGCTGTGGCGAGAGGTTTTATTTTGGCTCTTGGATCAGTATAGTACTGACAATTACAGAAATAGGATTTCTGCAGAAAATGGTGAAGTCCCAGTGTCTGAGAGGACTACTGGTATCACAAATTAGTTACGGCTGTGAATGATCTGATCTCGAAACAATAGTATAGAGGAGACCGACATAAAGCGCCACCTCTGCTGTGTAACCAATTGTGATATTAAACAAAGCAAGGAAACAGATTTTTACTTAACAATGATAAAATTGACAAGTCGTTCAAAATACAATTTCCTCATATTTTATTTAGTATATATACACTATCTACTCTTGTGCTGAAAGGTGAATGTTGCAAAAAAAATGGAATGAAATGAATTGGTAAGTTTACATATGATTTACAAATATTTATATTTATAAATATTACAACTGAATGACACATGTCTGAGTGAAAACTAATACATGGATACATTAGCAATACATTACATACTTGCAAAAACATTCTTTCTGATAAACAATACATGATAATCAACATATTTCAATACATGAATACATTCGATACATGAATACATCCCATAATATAAATCAATACATGAATAAATCCAATAATATGTACACCTAGGTGTGATACAACAATGTCCTTCCCCCTATACTATATCACGCCCTCTCTGACAATAGCTGGTAACATATCCTAACAATGTTGTTATGTTCTTATGATAGGAGTATATGAGACGAGGACTGGTTGGTGATATATCAGGTTGGAGTTATAGGAGACAATAGATTGGAGTTAGATGCGACAATAGATTGAGTCCTGACAAGGACTGTTTTGGTTATATTGGAGTTGGTCTTATCTGAGACAATAGATTGAGTTATAGGAGACAATAGATTGAGTCCTAACAAGGACTGTTTTGGTTATATTGCAGGTTATAGGAGACAATAGATTGAGTCCTAACAAGGACTGTTTTGGTTATATTGCAGTTTGGAATTATCAGAGACAATAGACTGAAGTTATAGACTGACAATAGATTGAAGTATAGGAGACAATAGGTTGAAGTATGAGTCCTATTAGTCTTCGTCTATTCAATCCTAATAGGAAATACAATCATTATACTTAATTCCCCCCAAGATACAATCAGTAACCTGATAGGTAGTATAAATGACACACAACAAATACCAACGGTTATCGTAAAAATATTTACCCTCCTAAGATTTTAAACTGGCCAGGTTTTGACGCGACTTAGTGAAGTAGGTTGCAGGTCGATGCCCTCAGGTAAGTTACCATAAATCAAGGTGACAGCTTCTCCCTCTTCAGTCTGTATCTCTGGCGTCAAGTTCGGGGTTGCGTGGTTAGCATAAAATCCGCCCGATTATATAGTCAAGTAACTACTTGAGGAAAGCTTTCGGTTGGTTCCTGGCGGAGCAAGTTGATTGGTTTCCTCCGGTTTTGTACCTGGTCTCATACAGCCTAATTTTATTCAGTTTTCATCGGCCATCTTGCGTGAACAAGATGGCCGTTATTTTATTCTGTCTCAGAGACTGGTGAACGTTGGTCGTTGATTGGTTGAAGCAAATCTGTATCTCGACATAGTGATTAACAAAGTAGTGGGTTACACTTCGTTTCACGACATAGCCCCCTCCTTTCCTAGCTGTGACTTGTCATAGCTGACGTGTAAACCCCTGCTGTGGTTAATCCTTTTGCGTCTGTCCTTCCAGAGTACTAGGGTGTCGACTTAAAAAATCAGCTCCTACATTGTCTCTTCCCGGAATGTAATTCACGGTAAAGGAATAAGGCGCAAGAAGCAGACTCCACCTTAACAATCTCAAATTTAGTTTTTTAGATGCAGCCAAGAATGTTAAAGGTTGTGATCGCTTTGGACAATGAAGTGTGTCCCATAAAGATAAGGTGAAAATTTGTTGATGGACCAAATTAGAGCTAAACTTTCCTTCTCTATGGTCGAGTAGTTCAACTCAGCTGCATTCAGCTTCCTACTGGCGTAGGCGACTGGTAAAAGTTTCTCCGGCTGGGCTTTTGATTTCTGCAAGAGAGTTGCACCAATACCTATACTGCTAGCGTCCGTCCGTAATACAAATTCCTGTGTGATATCGGGTAGTGTAAGGATTGGTTTGCTGGTGAGTTTTGCTTTTAGCTCTGTGTAAGCTTTTTCACAATCAGCATTCCATTTGATTTTGTCAGGCTGTCCTTTCTTCGTTAAGTTGGTTAATGGTGCACACAGAGAGTTAAAGTGGGGTATGTACTTCTGATAGAACCCACATAAAGACACGAATGATCTCACATCTTTCTTCGTTTGAGGTCTGGGTGCCTTCTTTAGCTTCTCTATATTCTTTGGGTCAGGAGACATATGACCTGTAGAAATAGTGTGACCTAAGAATTCCAACTCCTTACAACCGATATAGCACTTGGTTGGACGTGCAGTCAATCCAGTTTCTCTCAGTCTGTCGAACAACATGGAGAGCGCTACTATATGCTCTTCAAATGTGTTTGTTGCAACAAGAATGTCATCCATAAAGTTAGTGATATGGGGATTTTGTAGAGGTTCCAATAATTTCCTCATCATTCTTGAAAAGATACTTGGAGCATTTTTCAGCCCAAAGGGGAGTACATTAAACTCGTAGTGTCCGTCTGATGTACTGAATGCCAGCATTCTCCTAACTTCTGGTTTCACTGGTATTTGGTAGTATCCCTTGCTTAGATCTACCTTCGATAAATACCTAGCCTTACTCAGTGTAGAGAACAGCTGGTTGGTGTCAGGTAATGGGTCCACCTGAGATTCTGTGATCGCATTAAGCTTCCGGTAGTCAATACATAACCTGTGTTCACCACTCGGTTTTCTCAATAGCACCACACTTGAGCTATAGGGAGAGTCTGACTTCGAGATAATTTTCTTCTTCAACAGATAATCAACTTCCTCCCTTAGTGCTTGGGCTTTCGCATAGGGTATAGGGTATGTTCTCATGCATACTGGGGTAGGGTCGGTAACCTTCATGTCGTACTCTAACAGATTCGTACGACCTGGTTTATCTGTGAGCACATTAGCATGGGTTTCCAACACTTTCTGAACCCTCTTCTTCTGCTCTGGAGTTAAATGTTCACTAATATTTACTTGAACATAATCCTCTGCAGTTGTGAGTGGATACTCCATAGAGTGAAGTGGTTCACCGTGCATTTCTGTTGCAATGGCTAGGGTCATAATATGTGCAACTTCTGATGATTCCTTGTCATAGTATTTTTTTAAGAAGATTGACATGATATACCTTCTCCTTTCCTTTCTTGTCAATCTTATAATTGGTCCTGGAAAGTTTCTCCAGTATGACATAGGGTCCCTGCCATCCAATCTGCAATTTATTATTGCTGCTTGGCAACAGTAATAACACCTTTTCACCCACCTCCAGTTCCCTATCCTTTGCTTTTTTGTTGTAGTACGCAGCATGCTTCCTCCTGGCCTGTCTTAAGTTATCATTGGCCAGTTTCCAACCTGCTTTCAATCGAGATGTCAACTCGTTGACGTACTGGTATGCGGAAGTCACTGTTTCCTCTGCCTTTTCATCAGTCCATGTCCGCAGCAATGCTTCCAGTGGACCTTTTATTGGTCTTCCAAACAACAATGTAGCTGGAGCCAATCCAGTTGAGTTGTGGGGTACTTCCCTATATGCAAATAGTGCAGCGGGTAAGTATGTATCCCAAGTATCAGGTTTTTCACTCGCCAGCTTTCTAAGGATTGAAATTAGCGTACCATTGAACCGCTCTTCTTGACCGTTCCCTTGGGCATGGTAGGGACTACAATGATAGTGCCTGGCTTGAAATATCCTGAATACTTCTTGTGTTAGCTTTCCCTTAAACTGAGACCCATTGTCAGTCAATATCTGATGCGGGAAACCTAATCGGGTAAATATTGTCAACAGGGCCTCTGCCACGTGCTTTGAATCTATAGCTGACATGGCCACTGCTTCTCCCCACATAGAGCAAGTATCAACCAAGGTTAAGATGTAAGCATTTCTCTTCTTGGTCCTAGTGAGGGGTCCAACAATATCTACTGCAACACGTTCAAAAGGGGTTCCCATAATAGGCATTTCTCCCAGTGTTGCTGGTGTAGTCCTATGCTTAGGAGCTACTCTTTGGCATTCTGGACAGGATCTTACATATCTTTTTATGTCCTCTGTAATTCCTGGCCAGAAGTAGTGACAGGCTATCCTTTGTCCAGTGGCCCCTATTCCCATATGTCCACTGAAGGGTATAGCATGTCCTAGCGTCATAACCTTCTCCCTGTAAGATTTTGGCACTACAAGCTGTCCATGCCCTTTAGGTCCTGTTCCAGCTTTTCTGTATAGTAGGCCATTCTTCATATACAAGTCTCCTTTCTCTGGAGGGTTATGTGCTTTAGGCAATTTGCCAAAACAAGGCTTCAGTGTGCTATCTGCTGCCTGAGCCTTTTTCATCTCTTCTGGATGAGTATTGATAGGATTCTCCTCCATTTTCCTGGAGCTTTCCCTTGTCTGGACTGTTGCCATAACTACAGGTTTTATAGGTTCTCCAAGGAAAACATACCTACACCCCAAAATCAAAGGCTAAATAGGGTCGTCCATCACTGCTGCTTTGATTTCTCCTTCCACATAGCGAGATCTTATGTTGATTCGAGCTATGGGTAGTGTCATGGTTCTTGCTCCCTTGATCGGTCCTCTGATTTCCACTGTTTCTGTGGTTATCTGGTCAGGACTCACTAGAGAAGAGCACACAACTGAATCAAAGTCCAATCCTGTGTCATATAAACACAGTACTTGAGTGCCATTCACGGTCACTTCCTCACAGACATGGGGATGATGGAAGTCCTTCTGACTTACTGCCAGTTCATTCCTTCCCTGATTCCCTGTTGTAAGACATGCAGCATGATGAGGAGGATTCTTCCTTCTGCAGTCCGCAGTATTGTGGTTACTCATTAGACAAGTTTTACACCACTTTCCTTCCTTCCGGTAAGGTGTCTTATCCGATCTTAGAGGGTTTTTTGTCCTTTTGGTCAAATCTTTGTTTGTTCCTTGTGGTATGGTCCTTTTGTTCATATTTGGTATAGTTTTGTGATGATTTGAAGTTTTCACCCTGCTTCTTCTTATTTCCTAATAATTCTGCCTGAGCTGCTTGATATCTCTCAGCAACAGTTACAGTATCTTCCAATCTCTCTGCTCCTTGTTCCATGATAAACTTCCTCATTTCTTGAGGCATGGACTCTTTCACTTGCTCCATCATTATCATTTCTTTCAGATCCTGACACTTTCCTAAACTACTCCATTTTTCCAAATAGGTTTCCAGTCTAGCAGAGAATTGGTGATAGTTTTCTCCTGGAAGAAGTTTAGCTGTTCGGAATTTCTTTCTATATGATTCTGAGTTCTTTTCATATCTCACAAGCAGTGCCTGCTTCAGGATTTCATAATCTTCCTGGTCATCTCTTGAGAGCTTCAAATACACATCGTAGGCCACACCTCTCAATCCCTGAGATAGTTTAAGACTCCATTTTTCTTTCACTAAGCCATAGGTAGTGGCTAGTCTTTCGTATCTATCCAGGTACGACTCAATGGCGTCTTCTTTCTCAACAAATGGGTCCAGATGAAAATTCATGGCCCCACTTGAGGTGCTCTGGCTGGAGCTACTCTCAGAGTGAGGTGAGCTACCACCATTATTGCCAGTATTTGCCTGAATTTCAAGCTCTTTTAATCTCAACTGATGGTCTCTCTCTGCTTGTAATTTCCTTTCCTCAGCTTCTAACCTTTTAGTTTCTCTTTCAGCTTCCAGTCTTTTGTCTTCTCTCTCAGCTTCCAGTCTTTTGTCTTCTCTCTCAGCTTCCAGTCTTTTGTCTTCTCTCTCAGCTTGCAACCTCCTTTCTTCAGCCTCAAATTTCTTTGCTTCTCTATCAGCCTCTAATTTCTTTGCTTCAGTCTCTAATTGCAACTTTCTTTCTTCCCTATCCATGTGTTTGTCCACTTCTGTTGTGACATACTGAGTGAGAGCATCACCTGTCAAATTTAATTCCTTACCCATCTGCATGATCGCAGTTCTGAACTTCACTAGATCAGCCATGGCGTTGCTTAGAGAGGGTATGTAAATTTACTATAACCAAATTATTGTAATTAAACTTAATTAATTTAAATGAACAAAAAAATTTCCGTGCAACTTTGTGAGCATCAACTATTTACTGAGTACTAAATGGTACTCCTCCTAAGAAATATTGTTTTAAAAATCCTAAAATAGAATTTTTTTTCAAAAAATAAAATTTATTTTCTTATGTTACCTATGGGTGGCACAAGATAGAGTGTAGATAGATGAATAGACTAAGTATGGCTCAAGATATACAGAAATATCCCAGGAACGAGCCCCCAGTGTGGCGAGAGGTTTTATTTTGGCTCTTGGATCAGTATAGTACTGACAATTACAGAAATAGGATTTCTGCAGAAAATGGTGAAGTCCCAGTGTCTGAGAGGACTACTGGTATCACAAATTAGTTACGGCTGTGAATGATCTGATCTCGAAACAATAGTATAGAGGAGACCGACATAAAGCGCCACCTCTGCTGTGTAACCAATTGTGATATTAAACAAAGCAAGGAAACAGATTTTTACTTAACAATGATAAAATTGACAAGTCGTTCAAAATACAATTTCCTTATATTTTATTTAGTATATATACACTATCTACTCTTGTGCTGAAAGGTGAATGTTGCAAAAAAAAAATGGAATGAAATGAATTGGTAAGTTTACATATGATTTACAAATATTTATATTTATAAATATTACAACACGTTTTTCCAATTATAGGAACAAAAAATTATATCAGCGGTGCTGTTAATTAAGGATATAACGTTTATCAGCTATGCTGTTATTTACGTATAATTTATCCACTATGATCTTATTATTGTCTCTTGCTACGCTAATTCACGTTTTCTTCATTGACAGTTCTATGCTCACAATGCCGACAGAAATGGTACTAATGTGTACTCATCTCTCTTAAGTCTGTTCTTCTTTGTTTGGTTCACACCACCGGCAGAGTATCGTTCCTTTAGCCCACCCAAGACTGAGGGGGACCAAAGATGTAGAGTCTGGTCAACCTCTATGCTCCTGCGGAGTTCCAGGCAGCGGGATTGACTCGAACATACGACCTCAGGTTTTTAGGACACAATTAAACCTGTAACAAAGCAAAAATAGGGGCTAATTTCTGTCCTCAAGCCCACCTATTTCTAGTGTGAGTGAAATGAGCGTGTCTCCGATGTATGCATGTGGGATGAATGACAACATGGCTCAGTATGATTTAGCAATAGCGAGACAAGACAGGTGTCTACTTGCAAAACATTCTTTCTGATAAACTAATACATGGATACATTCAATAATATAGATTCAATACATGAATACATTTTATACATGAATACATCCCATAATATAAATCAATACATGAATAAATCCAATAATATGTACACCTAGGTGTGATACAACAATGTCCTTCCCCCTATACTATATCACGCCCTCTCTGACAATAGCTGGTAACATATATCCTAACAATATTGTTATGTTCTTATGATAGGAGTATATGAGACGAGGACTGGTTGGTGATATATCAGGTTGGAGTTATAGGAGACAATAGATTGGAGTTAGATGCGACAATAGAATGAGTCCTGACAAGGACTGTTTTGGTTATATTGGAGTTGGTCTTATCTGAGACAATAGATTGAGTTATAGGAGACAATAGATTGAGTCCTAACAAGGACTGTTTTGGTTATATTGCAGGTTATAGGAGACAATAGATTGAGTCCTAACAAGGACTGTTTTGGTTATATTGCAGTTTGGAATTATCAGAGACAATAGACTGAAGTTATAGACTGACAATAGATTGAAGTATAGGAGACAATAGGTTGAAGTATGAGTCCTATTAGTCTTCGTCTATTCAATCCTAATAGGAAATACAATCATTATACTTAATTCCCCCCAAGATACAATCAGTAACCTGATAGGTAGTATAAATGACACACAACAAATACCAACGGTTATCGTAAAAATATTTACCCTCCTAAGATTTTAAACTGGCCAGGTTTTGACGCGACTTAGTGAAGTAGGTTGCAGGTCGATGCCCTCAGGTAAGTTACCATAAATCAAGGTGACAGCTTCTCCCTCTTCAGTCTGTATCTCTGGCGTCAAGTTCGGGGTTGCGTGGTTAGCATAAAATCCGCCCGATTATATAGTCAAGTAACTACTTGAGGAAAGCTTTCGGTTGGTTCCTGGCGGAGCAAGTTGATTGGTTTCCTCCGGTTTTGTACCTGGTCTCATACAGCCTAATTTTATTCAGTTTTCATCGGCCATCTTGCGTGAACAAGATGGCCGTTAATTTATTCTGTCTCAGAGACTGGTGAACGTTGATCGTTGATTGGTTGAAGTGCTGCTAGGTAACATGTCATCCTGACATATTGATATAGATAATCATCATGTAGACGTCTGCCCATCTAAGCCTAGGAAGAAAATGTTCAGCAAAAGTTCTTTTACCTGGGCATGGGAAATACACTAGCAGAACACATACGCACTCTTCTGGTGTTATAGAAGGCACACTGGGGAACTCATAGACTTAATAATCATATCAGAAATTATCTTCTTCCCCATAACAAATCACAGTGATCAACAAACTGAGGACTCGTCTCCGACATGGCCTTCGCCAGCCTCCATCATCACCGAAGACCCTCTTTTCGTCTCCGCTTGCGCAGAAACTGCCTGACCCCCAAAGTTCGGTACAAGGAAAAATAGTCCCACTTAGACATACAAAGATATCACGATATAAGACCGAATCGTCTTAAATAGACAAGGAGTAAACATAGACTCGGACCATAAACATTCCTGCATAAACCTAAGCAAGCACAATCTGTTTCTGGCCCAACAAGGAACAGACGAACAAAATCTAGATTCATACGCCAAATTCGATATCCATGGGAGATAACCCATATAACAAAAGTATCAATCAATCATGGGTGATATACCTTTGACCAGGAAAGCATTTTGATTCTAAAAACAAATACTTTCACTCAGACAAATAAATATTATAATAACTACATACATTGCCACCAGTAATCTGTTGGTAACAAGGACCTTTTCAATAGACCAACTCCACAAAATCCCCCAGACATCCAGCCAGCAGAAGAAGAGCTTCAAATTAACTGTGAAAGACCAACGAAGGAAGAAATAAAGAAAGCCATAAAGCTTCTAAGAGATGGAAAAGCGGCTGGACCAGATGGCATTCCAGCAGAGGCCATCAAAGCAGATATCGACACGGCTACAGAGATGTTACGAGTATATAAATTATTTGGTAAAGTCTGGGAAAGAGAAGAGATACCAGCAGAATGGAAGGGAGGATATCTGGTTCAGTTGCCTAAGAAGGGAAATTTACAAGAGTGCACGAATTATAGAGGAAAAATGTTACTATCAGTGCCAGGAAAAGTAATAAACAGGATTATCCTCGAGAGATTAAAAGAGTCGATAGACAAGAAACTGAGAGATGAACAAGCAGGTTTTCGACAAAACAGATCCTATACAGACCAGATAGCCACTTTCAGAATAATAGTTGAACAAAGTCTGGAATGGAATTCACTACTATACATTGGATTTGTGGACTACGAAAAGGCATTTGACAGTGTAGACAGAGAATCACTTTGGAAATTGATGAGGCATTAAAGAGTTCCCCTGAAGATCATTAATTTAATAAAGAAAACATATGAAGACATGACATGCAGAGTTCTTCACGAAGGACAGCTTACAGAACCGTGTTGGATAAGAACGGGAGTGCGATGGAGATGCCTCTCGTCTCCGTTTCTTTTCTTACTAGCAATAGACTGGGTTATGAAAACATCGACAACACACAACGGAAATGGAATCCAGTGGACTCTGACTAAGCAGTTGGATGATCTGGATTTTGCTGATGACTTGGCTCTTCTATCCCATAACCGTAATCAGATGCAGGACAAATTGAAAACACCTGATGAGAGGTCACAGCAATTGGGTCTGAAAATACACAGGGAAAAGACAAAAATAGTGAGAATAAATGCAGGTAATGATAACAGGGTTGAAGAAACACCACTACAAGCTGTAGAATCGTACACATATTTTGCAGCAATATAGACAAAGTTGGACAGACAGGGATAACAAAATAAGAATACAAAAAGCAAGAGGAGCTTTCATTGCATTGGAAAATATATGGAGATCAAGAGAAATCAGATCCAACACAAAAATAAGAATCTTCAATACAGATGTAAAGTAAGTACTATTATATGGCTCTTTGTCGTAGATTTTATCAGATAGGTAATAGCTGTTTATAGTCCTGTCTGAGCCGAGGTGATAGTGATAACTATGTGAGAGTAAGGTGTAAGAAATAGTTTTTTTTTCCTCATGAGGTGATCGTGTAAGGGAAAGGATAGTCTCTGGATTGAGTAATTTCTCTAATCCAGCCTATCTGTACGACTATATTTAAAATCAGACGCACTTTCTCTCCTTATACAAAATACAAGTTACACTGCACCCACGTGCACACAATTCTGTGACAAATAAGCACAAACATGAAAACAACTATCATCATCATCTCAACCCATAACCCGTCATGGGTCGTAGGGGTGCCATGGTGGAAGCATCAGCAGACAGGGTCCTCCACTGCTCTCTATCCTCAGCAATGCGTACAAGTGTGGAAAAACCGTGTCCTGCCCATTCTTTGATGTTATCAGCCCAGGATTTTCTTTGCCTTCCTCTTCTTCGTTTACCTTCGACTGTTCCCTGGAGGATCGTTTTCGAAAGGGAGTAATGACGAGTTACATGCCCAAACCAGGCAAGCTTTCGACGTTTCACTATTGACAAAAGTGATTCTTGGTGGCCTGCATAGGTGTTTATCTTCTCTCTAACATAGACATTTGTTTTGTGCTCTTTATAGCAAATGCGCAAAATTCTTCTATAACAACTATGGATAACAGATATGGTAGGGGTTGACCAACACAATAACTTAAGGTTTATTAAGTTTATTTATCACTAGAACTTTACAACATAAATCATATACATCAATAGATCATGGTTTACAGACAAAATGAAAAATTGATCAAATAGGTTCTCCCCTCTGGTAAAGGAAAAGAAAAAGAAGATCCCAACAGAGGTTAATTAACCCAAAAGATCAAAAGTTAACAATAAGTATATGGAATAGTCAGTTAAAAAAAACAAAGAACATGTTCCTAATTAATCTATCCCGTAAATACTCAGGTTAGTGAGAACAAAAAAGAAAAAGATTGGTATGATAGTGGTAACAACAGAAAATTAAGTTACTCTCTTACAGTTCATTCAATCCTTCATACTGTGGCCACATTCACATTCGCTTACCCAGTAGTTGTCGCAGGCATTCCGTGGAAATAAACACTAATAAGTAATAAGACTATTCAGTGTCATATTAATTTTTGCCAAATCCAGCCCCACACTAGCCGTAGTTGCTGACTGCAAATTTCACGGTAGTCGCTGGAGTTGGTGATTTAATTGTTTTCCTGGATAAATACTGTATCTCTGCCTTCAGTTGGTTGGAGTAAGGTTCATACGTGGTGATCGCCGACATAGGAGGAATAATACATATACATTTCCTGTGTTGTCTAGCCTCTGGTTGCTGAGACACTATGTTAAGTTACACACATGTTGCTGACAATATATTTTGCCACAGCTGGCTGATGAGATTTATATAGGTAAAATCTGGTAAAGTTCTGGTCCAGTTAACATTTACATTTATTGTTCTAGTTTGGTCTCTCTCATAAAATGAAGAAAATGGACCGCACAGGCCATAGCCTGAAGACTCAACAATATTATAAAGTTTCTGGTTGCTTATACAGTTATAAGACCAATGGACCATACGACCATAGTTCATAAGACATAAGTACATATGACCATAATTTCATATGACCCTAAGACCGCTAGTTCGCTGGGTTTTTGGATCAGCCTAGATATTAGGAAAGAAATATAAACATTTAACCAAAATATCAATATTATTCTAACACGTGTTAAGGTAAGACCTCTTTAACCACTACGTTATTAAATTAGATTACAAACCACAAATGTGGACAGACAGACAGACCAGAAGTAGAAGACAGACAGACAGACAGACCAGAGAAGGAGAAGGCTTCGTTTCTAAAGTTATAGAGATTAAGTTCCGTTTATGTACTGCTCCATTGGTATTGAGAGCATTTGCAGAACTCAATAACTGAGTTGAAAATAGAGTGGAATAAACATGACAGCAAGTGATGCATCCGTAGCGCACAGCAGCACAGATCCGCACAGCACAGTGCCAACTGCCAGATTAAATGGTGCCAACGGGACAGTGCTACCGATTCTTAGTTTTAGAATTTCCACGTGTGGATCTAAAAATGTATAAAACCCATTAACAGATTGCAACAAAATGTTCCCATAAAATATTTTCTCGTATACCAGCACCCTCTTCTTTTAAATCATGACACCTCATGCATAAACTTGTTTTCCACCTACAAACGTGTGGGATATTACCTGACAACACCGCAGCGGAACAATTACGTTTGGAACCAGCTTATGCGCCAAGTGGTGGAACGCACATTAGCACTGGAAAACAACAATGTAGGATCGTCCAATAACTTTATGCTTCACCGCACAGAATCGCATAACCGTGAAAATTTTTGGAATACACACAAGCAGCCGAAAGAATTTGATCTGTCGCATATTAACAAAATCGCATCTGTGGAATTCGCATATGTTGAGTAACGGATGAACGTTCATTCTATAAGGCATTGGGTAAATAAAAATACATTGTGTTGTTTTTGTTTGTGGGTCTTGCCTTCTTATGGTGAGGCACGAATCCTTCAACCTAGACTTAAGGCCGTTGGTTATATCGGAGCGCAATTTGCCATTCAAAAGTAAGTGAAGTCTGTTAACTGAAGCGCTGTGTTGATAAACTCTAAGCCCTGAAAAGGTATACGAGCATCTATCAGCCAGCATGAAAGGAGTAGTTCTGAAAAGGAATGCTAGCCCGATCAGCGATGACAGAAAATGTCCCGAAAAAGGACTAACATTATTTATCAGCTAGCATGGCAAAGCCCTTCACCAGCGCTACCTCCTCAATGTTCAACGTGATATAGTGAAGGTAACAACGTTCGCTGCCTGGCTAACTCACACATTTTTCGTTCATATTCAGTCATCCGTGTGTAGTTTTAGATAATTTTAAAACAAACATGCAAAGCTGTTTAAAAATGCATGAAAAACTGTACTCGGTGGCTCTTATTGAATTAATTTATTAAAACATACATAATTAAATTAAACAATGAAAAAACAGCTGTAATGAGAAGGTGGACAGAATATTGTAAAGAATTATATAACTGTAAACTCGAAACTTACTATAGCATATTAACACAACATTAAGGGAAAACAGGGTACTCGGAAATGCAGCAATATTACGGGAAGAAGTGGAAGAGGCTATATGTTCGATGAAAGGAGGGAAGACACCGGGTGTGGATAATATCCCAGCAGAGCTCTTGAAATATGGAGGACCAAGGTTGCCACTCAAGTTCTAGAGATTAACCCAGATTTTCTTCTAAAAAAGACCCAGAAATACCCAGATTATTTTATGCCTCAAATACACGGGATAGACGTTGCTTAGACAATCTTTCAGTGCAACTTTTGCACAAATAAGCTGTGTGCTACCAATTTTTATTTATTTCTTCATTTTTATTGTATTTTTTTATTACCAAAAATTCACAATTATATAAACATGATTTTTATTAACACCCCAGTAGGCCTATATGAACTCGTGAAAATGAGATATTTTAACATTAACCTACTTACAGTAGTTACATTAACAAAATTTTCCTCAAATAAAATATAAAATGTTAGTTGTAACTTGTTACTGTTGAAAATAGTCACTTGTCAGCGACTCGGCATCCATGTCGACAACTCCTCCTTCGTCAAGTTCATATGCACGAATTGACAAAGTGGAATCTTGATTGTGGAGTTCCAAAATCTTTGCATATCTCTGCCGACAACGTCCCTCACGCACATCTTCAACCACACTTTTACTAGGATTAAACATGACACACTTCATCTTTGGCAACTGCTTGCTTGGCTAGTATTCGATTGGAAACTGTTTCACACAAAAGCTTGTTGGTTTGTTTAGTTTTAACTAAGTTAACCTTCAAAAACACTCTTTCGACGCATGCTGAGGTGTGAGGTGGCGTGTGTGTCGTCATACTGCTAAAACTACCTAGCGTACGTTCATCATCGCTCATTTTGTAATCTTATAATAAACAAACAAAAACAAAACAATATGCTGTTTATATGCTTAAGTCTAAAATTTAAAGAGAATACTTTAAAACACATCGCAAAAATGACTGAGTATTGTAGATGACAGCCATTAACAGAATAAAAGGAAATAGATTGTTTATGTAAACGAGTAAAAAAACAACGTCATTGATGTGGTTAAAACAAGAATTAAATTTAAGTGGAATAAAAAATATAAAGCACATAATTTTTTACATTTAATTATAATATAAATATAATGAGTAATGCTCAGTATATACATACATTATAAATGCCAATTGCCAAATCTACCCAGATTAATGCAGATTTGAAAAAAAAAAATACACAGATACCCTGACGGAAGCCATAAAACCCAGATCTAGTAAAAAATACCCAGCTGTGGCAACACTGTGGAGGACCAGATATAGTAAAAATCATGACAACAATTTGCCAGAAGATACGGAGTACAAAAAATTGCCAAAAAAGTGAAAGCAGTAATAATTAATACTGTTCGTTCGTTCGTTCCTTTGTCTACTATGTTGCTGTTATACCCTGTTCAACCTGAAAGTTGGTTATAATTGGGGTATATATTGTATTTAGTTTCTTCGGTGCTAGTCGGTTGTTAGTCCTGAAAAGGACTGGTCCTAAAAAGGACCACTAGCTGACTGTCTGGATACCTCTTCTCTGCTTGTCTGTTTATGGTGTCGTGGCGTTCTCATGGTGTTCATATCCTGCTTTACGGGTTACAATAGGTTATATTTGGGTATATAGGGTGTTAATGTCTGCGCTGGTATCGCGTTCCTAGTCCTGGAGATGATTGGTCCTGAAAATGACCACTAGCTGCCTATTTGGTCCCTACTCGTTGTTGTCTGTTTCGGCATGTGTTGTTCTATGGCTGTCGCTATTATATTTGGTAGGTAACGCATTATGGCTTCGATGATTATTTTGTGTTCCGCTGCTTGTCTTCTTTCTTGATTGCTTTTTAGTTCCTCTACGATTTCGGTTTTTATTTTGTCTTTAGTTTCTTTGTTTTGTTCTCTACTTTTTGTAAGGATATCCTCAACGATCCTTCTCTCTGTTTCAATTCTTTTGAGGATTTCTTCGTTCTCTTCCTTTAGCTCTGCGAGTTTGGCGATGTCGACTTCTATTTCGTGTTTGATGGATTTCATTTCCTGTAACATTGCCTGGGCGCTCTGTAAGGCTCCTAATGTTTCGTCTCCTATGGAATCTGAGTCTTCGTTGTGTTGTTTGTTCGTCTCGATTTTGAGTTGTTGTTTTAAGTCTCGCATCTCTGTGGTTAATTTTACAAGCTGGGCTCTTGTGTGCTGCTCCTGTTTTGCCATGCCACCTGAAGCCACTCTGTTTCTTGCTTCTCTGAAGGAGATGTTTTTGGTTACAGATTCTTTCAATATGGCCTTTGTTTCGTAGAGGTTCGGACAGCCACGGTATCTTGCTCCGTGGTTCCCAAGACAGTTTGCGCAGGTTCTGTTGGAGTTGCTTACTTTATAGTTGTTATCATTTTTCGCATGAGGACATTCATTGTAAGCGTGACTTCCCGCACAGTATCGACAAACTGCCTCTCTCCTGCATGTTTTCTTAGTGTGCGAGAATTGTTGGCAGTTTGAGCACTGCATAACAGGAGGAATGTACTCTTCTGTTTTTCAACATCTATCGTCTAGGTTAAGTTGGTTTGGTCTTGAAGACCCTTCAATAGTTATGATAACCAAGTTGGTGTCCTTCTTGTCCCATGTCTTCAGTCTTTCCACCTGTGTTATTGTTATATTCTTGTTCTCTGTTTGTAGGCGGCTGTGGACTTCCTGTGTCGATCGACTGTTGTCGACCCCTCTTACAACTATCTTTTTGGTCTTCTTGAAGATCTCCATAGTAACTTTCATCTGGTGTGGCAGCTGGATTTCTTTGTGTCCTGACTCTAGTTCGATCATCAGTTCTGTTGTCTTTTCCGTGTTATTTAGCGATATTATAACACCTTTTTCGTGCCTTGCAACTCTATTAATGCTCCTCTTGCCCGTTATTGCTTCTAGGATACCGATCACCTTATCGTCGTGTAGGGCGCTGAGTGTGGCCTCACTTCCCGACGTCTGAGTGATCCTAATTATCCTCTCCTGTAGTACCACGTTAGAAACGGCATTTTGTTGCTTGCGAAGTTGGCACGTTCCAACTTCTGTCTCAGATTGAGCGTGTGGTCTGCGGGACGGGTTCACATTCTGCTTCATTGTCTGTCTCTGATCTCGATTTACCGAAGTTGCCTGGGCACTGCATGATGGAGACTCGACTATGATGACATCTCGTTTTGGCGGTGGATTTGCTTTGTCGGGTTCTGTCGTCGATGTTTCGTGGCCGTGTTTTGCAAATGCTGTCTGGTCATTGCACATTGGGATCACTGCCTCGACATCTTGTTTTAGCTGTGATGTTATGTCTGGTTTCGGAGCTTGGTTGTCTTCTGCCTTCGAAGCTTTGGGACGCTCATCGGTCGTAGTGACAAAGGTTACGTTGTTCGGCTTCTGAGAGGGACCGGCCCCGACGCTAGGAGTTGGGGCAGTCGTGCTCTCCGGCTGACTCTCTTTGTTCTGTGCAGATTCTTTTTTGCTGATGCTGACAAGTGTTTGATGGCTTCTATAGACTTTCCTCTTTTTTGCTTGTGGCTTGGTACGAGTCATTTTGGTATATTGCTATCGTATAATGATCCGATTGGTGAGCGCTGTGTACGTGCTGTCTTGATCGACGATGTTCAATCAGGAATGCTGTGTAAATTAATACTGTGACCGGTAGCTTGGGACTTTAAGAATGAAAGAGAGTACAGAAAAATGGTTTAAGAAAGTTAAATAGAGTTGTTAATAGACTATATGTCTTTGTTAAGGGGAAGTGAAATGAGCAAAAGAGTGTTTTGAGGGAAGGGAGGTAACTCTGTAAATCCCCCTTTTGGGAGATATAGCTTGGTGTTTTGGTTTAGTATTTCATGTGAGTTCTCAATTACGGTGTAACTGATTTGCATAGTAATGTTTTAGTAATAAGATTAAAGAAGATTGTATGGGTTTTGAGCTTAATCAGCAAAGGGAGATGACTTTAAATTACGTCCCTTGAAAGGTTGTGATGAGTGATCAAAATAAACACGCACGAGAAAGGGTTGCGAAGGTGAACACATTTTAGGAGAGAACGGAGAATGTTAAATCGGGAATGAGATTAACTGATTCCGTACGTAATTATTTTCAGCTCTGGACGGAATTATTTTTAAGCCCCAAAAATTTACACATACATAATTTACGTTTACTGACAATGTGTGTCTAATCATGAGTTAAGTATAACATATTATATATCAAATTAAAGTACATTGGATGAACAATATAAATCCATATGCCTTTCTGGCTAATTTTATGTTATGTTTATGTTATAACAGATAATATGTACACGGAAAAAAGATAACTTGAAATTTTGAACAAAAAATTTTCGACTTACGTAAGGCTTGTAACATAAATTGTTATCACAATACAGTTTCACTGCACTCTTTGTGCAGGTAATCCATTTAGAAACACAGAAAAAGTAAGAAAGTTATGGTTGATCACACAGTTTGTTCACTGTTTACATATTAGTAACATATCCTGTGTGTTTTCGGCCATTATGGCGATACGACAAAACACGATTAGAGATGAAGATAAATGTGAAAAAATCCCTTCAAACGCAAATAAAAGACATTGAAGCTTGTTGAAATTTGCCCAGTTTTGTGTTTACTTCCGTTCGAGATAAATTCTGGGCAGTATAAAATATCAGAATAGAAAGAAACAACGAAATAAATCAGCGTCTTTTAAAATATCTTGCGGCCACAGCGGTCGGCCATTGCGTCTTTTAATAGATCTTACGTACGGAATCAGTTAAGGCAGTCTGATTTTGGGAACGCGAAGTAGCGAAGCAAGATAGGCCAGTGAAAGTTATCTTACCTAGTCGTTCCCCTTCTACCGTGAGGTGTAGAGATTTGGAAGAGAGAGAAAGAGAGCGCCAGACTATCCTGTCGGCTTTCTTCCTCCAGCCCTGGTTCCATTCTAGTCCTCGGTCCTTCAAAGATTGTCTAATGTTGTCCTCCCAGCGGACTCTGGGTCGTCCTGGGGGTCTGGATCCCTGGCTCTTTGTTTCCCATGCTTGTCGTGGTAGCCGATCTTCTCCCATTCTGCAGACCATCTTAGTTGGGACTGTTCTACTTGGGTCTGCAGGGGGTGGGATTTTAGGCCTTGACGTATCGTATGGTTGCGGACCACGTCTCTTCTTGTTACTTCAACCACCTTCCTCAGATACCTCGAAAGTTATCGCTGTATTAAACCTTTTGTTTAGTGGTGAACGCTAGCTTGGATGGTGCACTAGGGCGAAAAGGCCACTGGAGGTGGTTGTCTTCTGTATTGTGCAGAAAACTATGTTGTTCAGCCATCAAGCCATTCCATGTAGCCACTTTGATAGATGTAGGTGCAGGTTTCTGCAATGGTGTTTAGTTATTCATGGAGCAAGAAGGGCAGTGTTGCCTGTCAAGTATTTTTGATGGTCAGCCCAAGGCAAGAATTTACAGGTATGTCAAAACTAGCAAGTAATTATACAATCGTGTAGGATAAGGTGAACTTTTATACAGCACAGAAAATAAGAGACTGAAGAGAATATTAGGAGTCAGAGACTTGGTATAAACTGTCAACCCTGGTATTAGACCAGTCTAAATATAGATACCCCAAGCTACTCGAACAGAGTCTAACCAATGACATAACAGTGGTAAAGCAAGAAGTAGTGACAGACGGTATAAAGGAGAGAAAGGAAAAATGCCAGTATCATTTTTTACAGCAGCCATTTTAGTAAAAAGGTGCCACCAAGTGAAGGTCGGCCATCCAATGTTGGGTTGAATTTGACTCTTTATGTAAATAAAGCTTGATTTGGTTCAGCTGATGTTAGCGTGAAGTCGATACATCTGAATGTAATTCATCATCATCATCATCCTATGTATTCGTCAACAAAGTGGAGAATCATTAACTGGTAAAAATTAACTCTACATGATCTAACTGACTGCCTACTGTCGGGCAGTGAAACGAACTATACGAGAATACAACTCTCTCTCTCAATTATTACACATCCGCTGTATGGCCACAATACCGCTTCCAAAGAAAGGAAATTAAAAATGTGCAAGAATTACAGAACCATTAGCCTTATTAGTCATCCAAGTAAAGTGATGTTAAGGATAATTTTGAACAGAATAAAACAGAAATCAGAAGATATCTTTTCGGAGGAACAGGCTTGCTTTAGACCAAAAAGAAGTACCTCAGAACAAATCTTCAATAATATATTACTGATCGAAAAACATCTCCAGCATCAACGTGATTTATACCATAACTTCATCGATTTCACAAAAGCTTGTCTGGCATGAAGGCTTATGGCAAATAATGAGAATATTCAATTTTGATACCAACATCATAGATTCATTATTCGACGCAAGCAGTGCTGTTTTTGCAAGCAAATGATATTGGAGAATTTTTCAAAACAACTGTAGGAGTTCGCCAGGGATGTATCCTGTCCCCAGTGCTTTTTAATATATATGTAGAACATATTATGCAGGAGGCTCTCTACGATTATAAAACAACCATATCGATTGGAGGTTGACCTCTTTGCAATCTACGTTTTGCTGATGATATCGATCTTAAAGCTGGAACAGAATCAAGAACTTCAAGACCTTACCTCTAGACTGGAGAAAGTAACAAGAACTTATGGGATGGAAATAAATATAGAAAAAAGCAAGATATTGGTGAATAGCCATAAGAAACATGTTCCGACCAACATTACGTTAAATGGGCAAAGGTTAGAAGAAGTGAACACCTTTAAATATCTGGGGTCCACTATATGTAGTGATGGAAGATCAAGTATAGAAATCAAGACAAGACTTGAGATGGCCTCAGCTGCCATGACAAGGCTGAATGTGATCCGGAAAAGTAACATCAGTTTTCCTGTGAAGATCAAATTATACAAATCACTTGTATTATCTATTCTCTTGTATGGGTGTGAGGGCTGGACACTCACTGCAGATACGGAGCGAAGGATTCAGGCTTTCGAGTATAAATGTTATAGAAGAATTTTGCGCATTTCCTCAGTGCTATCAGTGCCAGCATTTGCTATTCTTCTTCTTTCTTTGATCCTTAGCCACCGACCGTCAAAGCAGTCAGTGGCCATCACGCCAAGTGGCGTCTTGTAGGGCAACAACAAATTGATTCCACTTTGTTCGGTCGGTGTCCATCCTTCGTACAGTGCCCCAACACTGGTTCATTCTTTGCATCTCTGCCTCCACAGTCCTCCGCCATGTTGTTTTTGGTCGGCCTCTCTTTCGTTTTCCTTCAGGAGTCCAAAGCAAAGCTGTTCTTGTGATGGCATCGGGGTCTCTTCTGAGGACATGGCCAACCCAGCTCCAGCGTCTGCCAGCTATGGTGGTGTGCATATCCTCTTGCTTGCTCCGAGTAAGCAGATCTTGGTTGGTGATGGTATTCGGCCAAAAGATTCTGTGAATTTTTCTTAGGCATATTGTGTGAAAAGAGGACAATTTCGACATTTCCTTGTCTGTAACTCTCCAGCATTCCGCACCATAGAGAAGCACAGAAAGCACACAGCTCTGATATAATCTTAATTTTGTGCTTGTGCTGTATTGAGAGGACATCCAGAGAGAGGACCAACTGTAACTACACAGAAAAGGTTTGACATCAGCAAATTGAAGGACCCCCTTACCAGAAAAGCTTTTGCGGCTGACATAAAGAAACGATATCAATTTGCCAAAAGTCAGAAAAAGGCATTGACTGATGATATAGACCAGAAATTCAACACCATTTCAACAATATATAAGGAAAGCAACAAATCATGCTTGGGATTCCAGGAAAGGAAGAAGCAAGACTGGATAACACCAGAAACATTAAACACCATAACACTGAGAAAGGAAATGAAAAGAAAGAAAACAGAAGCGAAGTCCCCCAGGTTAAAGCAACTATATAGCGAACAGTACAGTCAGCTGGACAAGGAACTTAAACGCCAAACCCGAGCCAACAAAAGGAATTTCCTAGACGATCTTGCAAGACAGGCAGAAGAGCCAGCACTGAGAAAGCACAGTATACAAAATAACTAAATTCATCAGCGGAAAACGAGGTGCAAACAATATTACACTAGTAAGAGATAAGCAAGGAAATCTCATCACGACAGCAGAGGGACAGGAAAAAAGATGGGCAGAGCACTTCAGAGAAACTCTGAACAAGGAACCACCAGAGACACAATTGAATGTTCCTGAGGCTGAAAACGATCTAGATGTAAATACAGACATTCCACGAGAAGAAGAAATCATCACAGCAATCAAAGGGTTAAAGAACGGAAGAGCTCCTGGCCATGATAACTTAAATGCAGAGCTATTTAAGACAGACCTGAGCTAGCAGCAGAACTATTAGAACCACTATTTACACAAGTCTGGAAAACGGGGACAACACCATCAGAGTGGAACAAAGGAATAATTGTCAAATTGCCCAAGAAGGGAAATCTTGCAGACTGCAATAATTGGAGAGGAATAACTCTTCTCTCAGTTCCCAGCAAAATACTAGGCAGGATAATTATACAGAGAATTTCAAAAGCAGTAGACCACAAACTGAGGAAAGAACAAGCAGGATTTAGACAGAACAGAAGATGTGTAGATCATATATTTACCCTCAGGAATATTATAGAGCAGTGCTCAGAATGGCAAAGACAGCTGTACATTAATTTCGTTGATTTTGAAAAGCCTTTTGACAGCATACATAGGGACAGTTTATGGAAAATACTGAGGGCTTGTGGAATTCCAAGCTGCATAATGTCAATCATAAAAAGCCTCTATGCCAACTTTACGTGTAGTGTTGGGCAGAGCAACCTAACCTTTGAGGTGAAGACAGGAGTATGTCAGGGATGCCCCTTATCAACCACTCTATTTTTAACAGTCATAGACTGGGTGATGCGCCAGACAACAGAGGGCAGTCCAAGAGGAATAAGATGGACTACATTTTCTACATTAGAAGATCTGGAATATGCAGATGACATTGCACTACTAGCACATTCACATCAACACATCCAGGAAAAAACGGATAGACTTAATAAGTTTAGCCAGCAGGTGGGCTTGAACATCAATTTAAAGAAGTCAGAGGTCATGACGCTCAATGTGAGCAACCCTGAGCCCGTATCAGTAAGGAATCAGCAACTGGTACAGACAGATACCTTCACATACCTAGGATGCAGAGTAACACCAGACGGCGGGGCAAGCAAAGACATCAACATCAGAATGAATAAGGCAAGAACAGCCTTTTTTAGCCTAAACAGCATTTGCTATAAAGAGCACAAAACAAATGTCTATGTTAGAGAGAAAATAATCACGTATGCAGGCCACCAAGAACCAATTTTGTCAGTAGTGAAACGTCGAAAGCTTGCTTGGTTTGGGCATGTAACTCGTCATGACTCCCTTTCGAAAACGATCCTCCAGAGCACAGTCGGAGGAAAACGGAGAAGAGGAAGGCAAAGAAAATCCTGGGCTGATAACATCAAAGAAATGGGCAGGGCACGGTTTTTCCACATTTGTACGCATTGCTGAGGATAGAGAGCACTGGAGGACCCTGTCTGCTGATGCTTCCACCATGGCACCCCTAAGACCCATGACGGGTTACGGGTTGAGATGATGAATTAAATTATTAAACCGACTCAGTTTTAATTTACTTATAATTGGATGTGTATTTTTATCCATATTGTTTATTATTATTTTTTAAAAATTATATTGTCTAAATATCTATGTGATGACATGTTTATATATATATATATATATATATATATATATATATATATATATATATATATATATATATATATATATATATATATATATATATATATATATATATATATATATATATATATATATACGGTATATATACGGTATATATACGGTATATATACGGTAAATATATACGGTAAATATATACGGTAAATATATACGGTATATATATATATATATATATATATATATATATATATATATATATATATATATATATATATATATATATATATATATATATATATATATATATATACGGTATATATATACGGTATATATATACGGTATATACAGTACTTTGCAAAAAAAATGGCAGTCATATTGCTCAGCTAAATAAGCTGAAATCTAATTAAATATGTATGTTCTGCCCCAAATTTGCACTCCACTGAAGTGAGCAAACACTACCAAAAGTAAAAAAAATATTAGCGTAGAGTAACGTCCCTTGATAATAGAGCAGACGACAATTTCTAATGCTAGTGGCAGAAAATGGATACAAAGTCAAAGTGTATGTTAATTTCACAGCTTTGGAATGAAGGAAATCAAACATGTTCCAATATTTCTAAAACCTTGAACATTCCTGAGCGGACTGTCTACAGAGTTGTGAGTAAATTAAAAGCAGGTAATGGAATCGAGCGAAAAGAAGGTAGTGGGAGGTCAAGAATTTTGGACACAAAGGACCATCGGCGTCTCGCCCAAATCGTTCGGGCTGGGTCAATGAAGAGTGTAGAAAACATACGGCAGCGCATGATCGAGTTGGGAAGCCCAGAGGTATCTAATGCTACTGTCAACCGGGAGCTACACAGGATGAATTACACAAAAAAGCGGGTAATTTCGTCACCATTGCTCACAGAGACTCACAAACAGATGCGCTTGAACTGGTGCCACGAACACCAAAATTTGTCATGGGACAATGTGATTTTTTCAGATGAATGTTCTGTTTGGTCTTATCCTGCTCAAATAAATATTTGGACGAAAGGCTCTGTAACGCCTGTGTACCAGCGACCGAAATATACCTAGAAATTCCATCTTTGGGGAGGGGTATCAGCAAGAGGTGTCACCCCACTGTGTGTTTTCACAGGAATTCTCACGAAAGAAAGGTACATCGACATACTAGAGGGACACCTTCTGCCATTTATGCAGGTCATGTACCCCGATGGGTGCACATTTCAACATGACAATGACCCAAATCATACAGCTCATACCACCAAAGCATGGCTGCAAGAGAAGAATGTGATAGTGCTGAAGTGGCCCAGCAACAGTCCCGATCTAAACCCAATTGAAAACGTTTGGGCACTACTCAAGAATCATTTAAAAAAGAGTGGACTCAGAGACGCTGAACAATTGAAGAAGGTAGCTGAAAAATACTGGGACAGTCTGACTCACAATTACCTACAAACATTTGTGGGAAGTATGCCTCGCCTCATCCAGCCTTGCCTTGCTGGAGAAGGCAACATTATACTGTACTGAAACCAGTGTTAATAGATAGGGGAGATACCAATCTTCCTCTGGAAATACAGTTTTTATTATTATTTGCTTCTATGAGTGTGCTGCGTTGCGAAAATATGACTGCCATTTTTTTTGCAAAGTACTGTATATATACCGTATATATATATACCGTATATATATACCGTATATATATATATACCGTATATATATACCGTATATATATATATATATATATATATATATATATATATATATATATATATATATATATATATATATATATATATATATATATATATATATATATATATATATATATATATATATATATATATATATAATAATAATAATAATAATAAATTCTTTAAGCGCCAAACACGGCGCATAAGGCAGAAACCAGTGCTCTCCAGGTTGTTCGTTGTGACGCCACTCCTCTTAGCTCTTGCACATTATTTAGGCCCAACGTTCTTCCTTCTCTTATTATTGTTCTTCTGAGTGTTTCTTTTGGTCTTCCTTTTTTCCGCTTACCCTCAGGAACCCAAGTGAGCGCCTGTAGTGGTATTCTGTTGTTTTGCATTCGTAGGACATGACCGATATATGACCATCGTCTTTTCCTTATATAGTCGGAGACATATTTCTGCCTAGAGTCTTCTCTCTTATTTGTCGATTAGTCTTGAATTCTTTCCATCTGATGTTCATGAGTTTTCTAAGACATTTGTTCTCGAATGTATTCAGCTTGTTCTCCAATGATTTTGTTATTTTCCAACTCTCACAGCCGTATGTTAACACTGAGATAACATTTGAATTAAACAGACGAAGCTTGGTATGTATATTCAATGATCGTAATTTCCAAATGTTAGATAATCTATTGAAGGCGCTAGCTGCCAAAGCAATTCTAGTATGGATTTCTCTTGTTGTGTCACCATCCTGAGTCATTTTACTGCCTAAATAATTGAAACTTTCAACTTTCTGTAGTTTTTCCCCGTTCAAGATGATATCAAAGGTCTCGTTAGAAAAGTTCATAGCTTTAGTTTTAGAGGCATTTATTTGGGAGACCAATTTTAACGAGAGATGACACAAATTATTTATTGCTTCTTGGGATTGTCTTGGTGTTGAACTTAAGAATGCTACATCATCTGCGAAATCCAGGTCCCCCAGGAATTTTCCATTTGTCCATTTTATACCCAATTGTTCATTGTGGGTATAGTTTCTCATAACCCAATCAATAGCTATTCCAAAAAGTAGTGGTGACATAATACAGCCTTGTTTCACCCCTGTTTCTACTGTAAACCATTCTGTATTCCCTTTATTTGTTCTAACACAACATCTTGCATTGTCATATAGCGCTTTGATTATATTCACATATTTTGTTGGAAAACCATAGATTGTAAGTATCTTCCACAATGATGGGCGGTGTAGACTATCAAAGGCTTTTTGAAAATCGACGAAGGTGATAATAAGTGGCGATTGCCTTTCCACTGATTCTTCTATAATTGTTCTTAGTGTGAATATTTGATCAATACATGATCGTTTCGGCCTGAAACCCGCTTGTTCTTCTCTGATCTTTTCGTCAGCATGCAATTTAAGTCTTTCTAACATCATGCAACATAATAATTTTCCAGGTACTGATAATAGAGATATACCACGCCAGTTATTACAGTCTGATAGATCACCTTTCTTCGGTAACTTTACAATAATACTGTCTTTCCATTGTTGTGGTGGTTGTTCTTCTCTCCATACTTCATTTATAATATCTAAAATTCTCAAGAGGTTGTTGTCATTAACTGCTTTAATCATTTCCCCTGAAATTTCGTCAACTCCAGCAGCTTTAAAATTTTTTAATCTTTTAACGGCTTGTTTGATCTCGTCCAGCGTGAATTCATCGCAAGTTATTGGCAAAGTGGTTGTGGATGTTTCATTATTAAAATCAGGTGTTACTGTTGGTGGTGGTCTGTTTAGCACCTCCATGAAGTGCTCAGCCCATCTCTTCATTTGTTCTTTTTCTGTTGGTATTGAATTCCCTAATTTACCTTTAACAGGTGTTTCCATAGCAGTAGGCTGGTGACATAGTTGTTTTGTAATTTGATAAAGGCACCTACTATTACCAGTTCTTGCAGCATTTTCAGCTTCTACGGCCAGTTCATTGATGAAATGTCTTTTATCTCTTCGAGTTTTTGTCTTCACTTCTTTATTTAACAAGTTATAAGTTAGTTTGCAAGATTCAACTGCATTATGTGTACTTGCCACTAGTAGTTTAAGTTTTGCTGTTTTCCTTTCTTGTTTTTTATCCCAAGTATCTTCTCTCATCCATTTTTTCTTTTTATGTACTAGGTATCCGGTGGTCGCTACAGCTGCTTCTGTCATTGCTGTTCTCAGTTGTTCCCATTTAGTATCGATTGTCTTGGTGGTGATATCGTTGTCAATTTTGCCTAAAGCATCGAAATAGTTGTTCATTTTGACATTATATTCCTTCTTTATATCATTTGATTGCAGTCTGTGTACATCTATTCTTCTATTTTTATTCGGTTGGTATAACTTCTTCAGTTTAATTCTCATTTTAGCTATGCAGAGGTTATGATCGCTTCCGATCTCTGCACCTCTGTATGCTCTGACGTCTTGAACTGATGAGCGAAATTTAGCGCTTATGCAGAAGTGATCTATCTGGTTCTTAGTTCTGCCATCAGGTGAATTCCATGTTATCTTGTGGATATTCTTATGTGGAAAGATGGTGTCTGCCACAACGAGGTTTGATATTTCACAAAGTTCTAGAAGTCTTTCGCCATTTTGATTCATACAGCCTATGCCATGAGTACCGAGATATCTTTATACTCCATCGTTGTTGTCACCTACTTTGGCGTTAAAATCACCCATGACTGCTATTATGTCATGCTTGGGTATTGTGTTGATGGTACTTAGAAGTGCTTCATAGAAGTCATCTTTTGTGGTATCAAGAGCGTCGTTAGTTGGTGCATAACATTGTACAATTGAGAGCTTGAAAAATCGTGTCTGAAATCTAGCTAATATTAGCCTCTCATTGATAGGTAACCAGCTGATAAGCGATGCTGCTGCTTTCTGTGTCATTAGGATGGCTACTCCCTCTGTGTGACGATTATCATTACTACCAGAGTATATAATTTGCTTTTTTTCTTCTGAAATATATTTTATGCCCTTCCCCGTCCATCTACACTCGCTGACACCCAATAAGTCCAACTTATAATTATCCATTTCTTTAATTACTTCTTCCAATTTTCCGTCTTGATACATAGTTCTTACATTCCAGTATCCAATTTTAGAAATCTCCTTAGCCCCCAAGATATTAGAGTGAGTCATGTTTACTGTCGAGCCTGGTTCTGTTTCGGTAACAATAGCTTGTTTTACGATAGTGAATTGTTAACTCACTGATCAACCCTCCGATCCAACCGACCGATTCAAGGGTTTCGAGGTCAGTTATAGGAAAATATCTACACCACTAGATACTCTGGTGTATATATATATATATATATATATATATATGCACATGCGTATATATGCGTATATATGCGTATGCGTATATGTGCGTATATATGTATGTATGCATGTGTATATATGCGTATATATGTATGTATGCATGTGTATATATGCGTATATATGTATGTATGCGTATATATGTATGTATGCATGTGTATATATGCGTATATATGTATGTATGCAAGTGTATATATGCGTATATATGTATGCATGCATGAGTATATATGCGTATATATGTATGCATGCATGAGTATATATATTAGTGCAGGCCACTTAAGCGGGACTCGCTTTAGCCGATTTTCATATATATATATATATATATATATATATATATATATATATATATATATATATATATATATATATATATATATATATATATATATATATATATATATATATATATATATATATATATATATATGCGTATGCATATGTATGCGTATGCGTATATATGCGTATGCGTATGTATGCGTATGCGTATATATGCGTATGCGTATATATGCGTATGCATATGCGTATATATGTGTATGCGTATATATGCGTATGCGTATATATGCGTATGCGTATATATGCGTATGCGTATATATGCGTATACGTATATATGTATGTATGCATGAATATACGTGCATATATTTGTATGCATGCATGAATATATATGCGTATATATGTATGCATGCATGAATATATATGCATATATATATATATACATACAGGTTTCCTCCATCTGTGTCCTATCCATCGCCAGCGTCTTCTTCTCAACTCTTGCTCCACTGGCACTTGTCTAGCTTCTTGAATTGATGACAAGAACCAGACAAGTGCCAGTGGAACAAAAGTTGAGAAGAAGACGCTGGCGATTGATAGGACACACATTGAGGAAACCTGTTGATAGCATTACAAGGCTGTCCTTGTTCTGGAATACCCAGGGAAAGAGAGGCAGAGGTAGACCAAAAACACATGGAGAAGAAAACTGGATCATCATCATCAGTTGCCATCTCCACAACGAAGGTTGGCTGTAATGGATCTCCAACGTCTTCTGTCTCTTGTCTTGATGGTGCACTCTGACAGACTCTTTCCTGTCCATCTCTTGATGTTGTCTTCCCACTTATAGCGCTGTCTTCCCCTTGCACGTTTGCCTTCAACTCTCCCTTCTGTTATGGTCTTCTGCAAGGTGTTATGCCTTTTTATGTGGCCAAAGTATTTTAGCTGTCGAACTTTGACCTCCCTCATTAGTTCTCTTTTCATACCTAGATTTTCTAGGACCTGCTTATTTGTTTTCATCTCTTTCCATGAGATACGCCCCATTCTTCTATATATCCACATTTCAAGAGCCTCAATTCTTTCTTCCAAATGCTTATTCATCGTCCATGTTTCTGCACCATACAGAAATGCAGAATATATATAACACTTTATGATTCTCAGTTTTAATTTGTGAGATAACTGTTTGGATGTCAGTATATGTTTCATGTTGTTGAATGTAGCTTTGGCCATTCCTATTCTCTTCTTGATTTCTGTTTCACATCTGCCATCTTCTGTTATTATATGACCGAGATATACGTAGCTCTTGACTTGTTCCAGGATTTCCCCATTTACGCTTATCTTTAATGTGGGTTTATCGTCTGTTTTGCTAATTATCATAGTTTTTGTTTTCTCAATATTAATGTCGAGTCCATATTCATGACTTATACTGTTCACTTGCTTCACTAGTTCCTGTAACTCCTGTTCGCTTTCAGCTAACAACACGGTATCATCTGCATATCTAAGGTTGTTTATTGACCTTCCACTGATGTTCAGTCCTGGTATTTCCTGTATCTGTTTGAAAATTTTTTCAGTGTATAAATTAAATAGGCAGGGGGACAGCACACAACCTTGTCTGACACCTCTTTTTATGTCTATGTATGGTGAATAATTCCTTCCAGTTCTTACTGTGGCAGTTTGCTCCCAATAAAGGTTACTGAGTATTCTTATATCTTTTCCATCAATACCTATGTCTTTGAGGCATTCAATTATTTTCTCATGATGGACTCTGTCAAAAGCCTTCTTATAGTCAATGAAGCACATATACATACTTTTTTGGACCTCTGTATATTTTTCTGCTAATATTCTTAGGCAAAATATTGCCTCTCTTGTTCCACTGTTCCGTCTAAAACCAAACTGTTCTTCCTGGATTTCGCTGTCTACTTTACTTTTTATTCTTTCCTGTATGATTTTGAGCAGTATCTTAATTGCATGACTCATCAGGCTGATTGTTCTGAAGTCTGAACATTCTGTTGCATTTGGTTTTTTGGGCAATGTTATAAAAACTGATGTCTTCATGTCGTGTGGTATATATCCTGTATTGTATACATCGTTGCATATTTCTGTGATTGTATCTATACCAAAGCTCTCCAGAGCTTCTATCATTTCAATTTTTATGTTATCCATGCCTGCTGATTTCCTTTTTGTATCATATGAATGGCATTCTCTACTTCTGATCTGAGAATGTTTGGGCCTTCATTAGAATCTGGTGATGGTTTTTTACCTCTGTTGTCCTCGAATAATTCTTTTACGTATTCTGCCCATCTGTTTGATATGTCTTTCTCATCAAGTAATATTACACCATTTTTGTTCTTGATACAGCTTCCTCCTTGTGCAAACCGTGACCGATTTGATAATTTCTTTATTTCTTCATGCATATCTCTTGTCCTGTGCTTTGCTTCCAAGTCTTCTATTTCCTTGCATTTTGTTTCTATCCACCGTTCTTTTGCTTCTCTGCACATAGTACGTATGTCATTGTCTATTGTTTTATATTCTGGAGTGTTTTTTGCTTTCTTTCTTTCGGTCATTTTATTCAAGATGTCATCTGTCATCCAAATTTGATTTTTCTTAGACTCCTTTTTAGGTAAATTTGCATTTGCTGATTGTATGCTTGTTTTTTAAGCATTCCCATTTTGCGGTTGCTTTTTCTTCTGGGTTTTCTCTTCTATACTGCTCCATGCTTTCTGTCAATAACTGTTGATATTTATTTTTGACGTCGATTAAATATTTCTGTTTTATATCTGGTTGTTTCAGCGCTGATATTTCTATCTGGGGTTCCTCCTGTCTTCTGTTTCCTGCTCTTTTCAGCTTTATATTTACTTTGATGACGACTGGATTGTGATCTGAATTTATGTCGGCGCCAGGATATGTCTTTGCACTTGTGACACTGTTCTTAAATCTATGTTTTATCATGATATAGTCGATTTGATTTCGTGTTATATCTCCTGGGCTTTTCCATGTGTATAATTTCCTTGGGTGGTGTTCAAAAAAGGTGTTACATATGACCAGCTGGTTTTCTTCACAGAACTGGATAAGTCTGTCTCCTCTATCATTTCTTGTCCCTAATCCATACTGTCCCACTATTTTCTTGTATTTTCCTTTTCCTACTTTTGCATTCATATCACCCATTACTATCAACACATCTGTTGATTTGACTGGTTTAAGTGTGTGTTGTAGCTCTTCATAGTATTCTTCTATTTCTTCCTCGCTGTGATCTTTAGTTGGTGCATAAGTTTGTAAGATTGATATGTCGAATGGCTTTGCTCTCATTTTTAGTAACATCATTCTGTCATTGTGTGTCCAGTATCCACATACGTATTTTTCTAACTCCTTCTTTATCAACATTCCTACCCCTCTTTCATGTTTTTCTCCGCCTGAGTGTATAAGCGTGTACTGGTCTCTTTTTATGTAGCCTGGATACAGAGGTGAAAATGATGAGGAAAATATGCCTGTATGTTCCGAATGTCAGAAACAACATACTGATCGCAAATGTGCGCAACATTTTGCAGATTCCGAATGTCGGAAACTGCATAATGACAGACATTCAGAGATATGCATAAAGGTATAGATTTAATTATTAATACAGTCACACGGACCAACAGACAGAGAAGTCAAGGGAAAAAGTGTAAGGTGCATCTATGACAGAGATAGCAACTGATGCAGACAGACAGAAAGGTAAAACGATAAGACAATTTGAGAACGTGTCAATGAACTTTACGTCACATCTAGTGTTAGTGGCTGCACCACAAAACAGTTGCACAGCTCAGGGAAAGTGTACACCTGTGGAATCCTGACATCGTTATATGGTCCAGTTTGCTCTCATCAGCGTTAACACCCAGTCTGTTGTGACATGTACTCACCAGGGCTACATAACCCCTGCAGGAACGACAATGTTAAGTGTCTACACAATTAATTTAAAACAAATATTTGAGAAAACGATGCTTTTTTGTTCTGAAGCATGAAGAGTAAGCGCATCTCTCTTTCTATGAGCTATCTGCCTGTCTGTCTGTCTGTCTGTCTGTCTGTCTCTCTCTCTTTGTCTCTCTCTCTCTATCTATCTCTCTGTCCCTCTCCCGCTCCTGAATTAAGTCAACGTTTCTCAAACTTTTAGGGAGTCAAGAGTTCCTTCCATCAAAATGCTAGTGATTCCTCGCAACAATTCTTTGTCAATGGAAGTCAGAAATAGAGTTCTTCAATGTTACATAGAACCAATCTTAACAAACGGAAGTGAGTAATGGACGATTAGTAAACAAGTAGGAAAAGCACTAGATGCCACAAATATATGGGTTTACAGAAGAATGTTACAAAATACAACAACGGTTACGAACAGAATATTCTGGTTTTTCTTTCTTTCTGTTTGTTTAAGAGCACGACGCCATCATTTTGTGGATGACCTTTTTACAGAAAGGCAGCGCCAGGGTACTTCATGTACACTTGTTGTATTGTCTGCTTGTCACAGGGTTATGAAGGGTAACCAAAGAGAGTTATCTGTGTGGTGCCGGCTTTGTCAATGGCTCAGGTTTGCCTGGCAACCGGTTGGAAATAGGCAGCAGGAGTGAAGAAGGCGAATGTAAGACTGGGATAATTTCCCTGCAGATAGTCCCAGTGATTCTGAATCTCGTGACATTGTAACTCCTACCACTCTATCCCCCTCTCTATATTATAATGCTAACGAGCCCCCACCTCCCCTATTACACTGAGTGAACAGAAGAGGAAGAAAGGAAGAACAGTATGTCTCTTTCGCACACTTTCTTTCCTTCTCTATATAGGTAATAACTTGTGTTGGTAATGCAACCACAACTACAACATTTATTAAATTACTGAAATATAACAACATTCAATTACACTAATACAAATGCAACTAGGAATGACATTAACTATCCCTGTGAAGAAAGATATTAGTTAATGCAAATACACAAGTGAATCTTAAATCTCTGCTATGGGATGATAATGATGAAATGTAAGCAACTCCTAAATACTAACAAAAGGATATCGCTTTTCGGGTCTCTGACTGACTGTCAATATAACTCTGGGTATTTGTATACACTGGACAAGTCTTTGTCTGCATTCAATAATACTGGACGGTCCACTTTATTTCGTCAGGTGTCGATGGCCTGTTCTTTTGTTCTTCACAAAGCGAGTGTTGACATTGCCACGCGCGTCTCAGGTGGCGTGTTCCTAGGTTGTGTTGAAGCAATGTTAAGCGGTGGAGACTTCGTCTGATATGCAGATGTCTATGTGTGGTGAAGATATTTTCCTCAGGTGGTGATGATGGTGAAATCTGGTATATAGTTAAATTTGTTTGCGCATCAGTTTTACGGGGAGAATCTGTCCATTACTGCAGATAATTTAGGATCTCGATAAATTTTGTAGGCACTGTGTTTACAAGATCTTCCGTCTGCTCTTGCAACTTCTGATCAAGATTTCTCAAAGGCACTTGTTGTAAAAATCGTCCGTTTTGCTCCTGCAACTTCGGATCATAAATTCACGTGGACAGCTCTTAGTAATGCAGCAATCCTGCTGGGTATGTCTGCTTACTTTTCTGTGTGGGTGGTCGATGATAGAAAGCTCATTCACCGCCTGGCAAATTCCTTTCTGACCCCCGTGGAGTATGGGTAGGTTTGGTGCCACTAATTATCTGTGAGATGCGTGTCGTCGCAGTATCTCGGGTCGGCCCTACTTCTTTTAGCTTGTCCCGTAATTAACGCCAACAAAGTAGTAGACGAAGGCTGAGTTATCTTACATGGTCCCTGTCTCTACCACTGCGATGGATAAAATAACGAACCCTTATAAGTAGCCCGTAATCTATGTTACGCCTGTAGTGTGTTCTTGTATGTGAAATCTTATCACTATAATGAATGACTGCGCGGTGTTTACTGCACGGTTAACAGGTAATGTAAGAGGCAAAATAAAAGTGTCTAGTATTTACTTCGTTATAGTTACTGGAAACTGTGCAATCTTATAAATATAATAATTCTCTGCATGGTGTTTATTGCAACCTGTACTTATGAGTATGATATATAATATTATAATAAAACGTGACGGGTATTTACATTGTTATACTTATGGAAAATATGTATATATTACCTGACTGAATTTAAGATATAATAATGATAAGGTACAAACTATATTACACTAACCTTGGTGTCCATATAACGAATTTCACTGACACACGTCCTGAAATCTTCCTCGTGAAATCTAGAACCCAAGTATGTTGACGGACTGCTTTCTCTTAGCAATGCCGAGCGATAAATTTCGTTTGGTTTTATTTGGTCCTAATCGCCGCTGGCGATTTTTCGGGTTCGCTTCTGGTGTCATGTGAAATTTCGTTTGTTTTCCTTTAGTCAGACATTCAGTCCTCATTACTGTGTAAAATTTCTGTAATGTTTTGCTCTGGTCGCTCTCATATTTTGCTTATCCGAGACAATCTGTCTGCGTTCGTCTTTTGGGGCATGTGCAGTGTTGTTATCGTCTTTGTATTCTTTACTCCTTTCATGTTGTTAATTATTCTTTCATATTCTTCGCCCCCGACTTTGTGTCTCCGTTACTTCAATATTATTGGGTGCTTGTTCTGTGAGATCTGGCTGAACACAATACGCATTGTAAAATTGCTTCGCCGGTATGTCCATTATATTCTATTACTAGCCAAAATAATACTTGGGTATTACTGGCTTTGTGTAAACACCACCGAGACTTAGGGTCCATTAACTCGATAGTCTGTTGATGTAATGCCCCCCTGTTGTGAAAGCATTCCAGGTGAATGTTGTTGCGTTTACAGGGCTCACGCCGAGCGCTGTCTATTGTTATGTAAACATTCCCTGTAGAATTGGTGGGTTTCCCACGACTGATAAAAACGATGTATCGTGCAGACAATGGGTATAGAAAATCGAAATACAAATTCATTCGCTCCTCGTGACACTTCTGCAACAGCATGCTTTCTATGATGACATTGTTGGGTCCACATATAACTCTTCTGTATGACCCTTAATGCATGTATACGTGCGTACATATGTACATACATACAGGCCCTCCTGTGGAAAGATAAAGTGACAAATGTCGAGGTGTTGTAACGTGCTGGCCTTCAAAGCATGTATACACTGCTTAGACAACGTAGACTACGCTGGCTTGGCCATGTCCGCCGCATGGAAGATGGTCGCATCCCGAAAGATATCTTCTACGGACAACTGGCAGATGGCAAAAGAACAGTTGGGCGACCGCAGCTGAGATTCAAAGGTGTGTGCGAGAGAGACATGAGGGCGCTGGACATAAATCCAGCAACGTGGGAGGATGAAGCTACCGATCGCACCTAGTGGCGATGATATTTACGGTGCCACCTCAGATTGAGCGAAAAGAAATTCACACAACAAGCAGAAGAGAGGAGAAAACGTCGAAAGGAGAACCTGAAAAATAGCAGCTGAAGCCTGTCACCTCAGGGGCGCATAGCCATGGCCAGTTATGACTGAAGGGGCTATTATTATTATTCTTATTACAGGCCCTCCGAGAGCTCAGATGAAGCCCGGTCACAGTTCACATTGTGAGGCCCCCCCCCCCTCCTTGTTTGGGAAAAGAGGGGTACAAATTACATAATCTTGTATCATTGGTTAAGATGAGGTCCTCACTATAAGGTGAAGCCCGAGCCTAATAGCCCTTCTGGACCCCTTTCCAAACTGTAAGCCCAGCATGCATACATACATATAAGTCTACACGCACGGATATTTTATTTTGTAGTTCGTTCCTATTTGAATTTATTATAATTGACAGTATCGCTGCAAACAGCATCAGGTGAGATTATTTGTTTTTAGGTCATCGCTATCCCCTGCGTTGTCATTGTCAGGTGTAACCCTGGGGTTAACGTGTGACACACTTTCGAGCTGACAGGAGGACGTCAGACTGACAGCACACTTGACGTGCTGAGCAATGCGGGCGTTTGAAAGTTAGCCTGCAGCAAGAATTTTTGTTTCATAAAGCTCATTATTTGTCATAACAACTTACCTCCTACACTCTTCCGTGTGAGTAAGTGTGTGTGTGTGTGTGTGTGTGTGTGTGAGAGAGAGAGAGAGAGAGAAAGAGAGAGAGAGAGAGAAGAGAGAAGAGAGAGAGAGAGAGAGATACAAATTGTAAAGAAAGGAAGGAGAAAGTTTGTGTTCGTCTGTGGTATGACTGCTGAACATCTGCTTCAAAGGTGTTCAACATATAAGGAACAGAGAAAGCACACATGGCCGTCAGCAGTCCCATTCCTAGAAAAAAAACTCTACCTGGATATCAACAGCATCAAGTTGACCACTGCTGTCTTTGAACATATTCAAGTTGACATCTGAGGGTAGACGAAGAAGTAGGAATATGGAGACTGTGTGGTATATTCAAACTTTCTTCGTCTTCTTACATTCCTAAAGACAGTGGATCGCTTCCTTCTAATATTGATAATAAGCTTCCTTTGCGCATTGGTTTCTTCCAGGACCAGTGGCGTACTAAGGGGGTGCGACGCGGGGTGCGAGTCCGCCCCGGGTGACAGCCAGGCAGGGGGTGCCACTGGACACTACTATGATAGTATTTACTGTTAAAAATGTACTTGCGAGTGTGTTTCTTTATAGTAGATCCCTATAGTTCCTGAGATGCCTGCCGCTGATGTTAGCCAGTTTCGATTCACTCTCAGAGGTGAAGAATAGAATACCCCGGGCAAAAGCCGCGTTTCACATAAAATTAAAAGTAATTTCTGCAACAAATCTGTCGATAGAAGTAAGATAGAAATTTACAAAATTAGGAAAAACTTCATCATCATCATCATCACGTACCATACCTAGTCTACTTTAGAAACACCCGGAGTTCTCTAAAAACCATCCTTGATTTAGTCGTGGCTCTTTTTAGGTTTCAGCGTATTTGGATTTTGGAAAAAAGTGCAGCCTTCATGCAACTTGTATTTCTGCCTGCAATTTCAGAAAGCGAGAGCTAAGTAGGAAACATGAGAAAATAAATAAAGATGGGTACAACCTGTAAGATCTGCTAAGACCAAGCGTGGCCTATTTAGTCAATAAGAGATCGCGCCATGAAAACATAAAATGGCTTCTATGAACTTAGCAAGCTTCAGGGTCAGTTGAGAGATTGTCACTAATATTAGCATTTAACATTAGGTCTTCGCCCCGTGTAGTTCCTGGGAGGGGGTCACTGATGTAGTTCCTGGGTTGTCTTGATGTAGTTCTTGGGTTGTCTTGATGTAGTTCCTGGGGGGGGGGCTCTGATGTAGTTCCTGGGGGGGGTGTCTCTGATGTAGTTCCTAGGGGTCTCTGATGTAGTTCCTAGGGGTCTCTGATGCAGTTCCTAGGGGTCTCTGATGTAATTCCTGGGGGTCTCTGATGTAGTTCCTGGGTTGTCTTGATGTAGTTCCTGGGGGGCTCTGATGTAATTCTTGGGGGGTCTATGATGTAGTTCCTGGGGGGTCTCTGAAGTAATTCCTGGGGTGTCTCTGATGTAATTCCTGGGGGTCTCTGATGTAGTTCCTGGGGTCTCTGATGTAGTTCCTGGGGGTCTCAGATGTAGTTCCTGGGGGGTCTCTGGTGTAGTTCCTGGGGGGTCTCTGATGTAGTTCCTGGGGGGTCTCTGATGTAGTTCCTGGGGGTCTCTGATGTAGTTCCTGGGGGTCTCTGATGTAGTTCCTGGGGGTCTCTGATGTAGTTCCTGGGGGGAGGTCTCTGATGTTAGTTCCAGGGTTGTCTTGATGTAGTTTCTGGGGGGGGGAGGTCTCTGATGTAGTTCCTGGGGGGTCTCAGATGTAGTTCATGGGTTGTCTTGATGTAGTTCCTGGAGGTCTCTGATGTAATTCATGGGGGGTCTCTGATGTAGTTCCTGGGGGTCTCTGATGTAGTTCCTGGCGGGGGGTCTCATATGTAGTTCATGGGGGTCTCTGATGAAGTTCCGGGGGGTCTCTGATGTAGTTCTTAGGGGTATCTGATGTAATTCCTGGGGGTCTCTGATGTAGTTCCTGGGTTGTCTTGATGTAGTTCCTTTGGGGGTCTCTGATGTAATTCCTGGGGGTCTATGATGTAGTTCCTGGGAGGACTCTGGTGTCATTCCTGGGAGGTCTCTGATGTAGTTCCTGGGGGGTCTCTGATGTAGTTCCTGGGGGTCTATGATGTAGTTCCTGGAGGGGTCTCTGATGTAGTTTCTGGGGGTCTCAGATGCAGTAGTTCCTGGGGGTCTCTGATGCAGTAGTTCTTGGGGGTCTCTGATGTAGCTCCTGGGGGTCTATGATGTAGTTCCGGGGGTCTCTGATGTAGTTCCTGGGGGTGGTCTCTGATGTAGTTCATGGGGGTCTCTGATGTAGTTCCTGGGGGTCTCAGATGTAGTTCCTGGGGTATGTGATGTAGTTCCTGGGGGTATCTGATGTAGTTCCTGGGGGTCTCTGATGTAGTTTCTGGGGGGTCTCTGATATAGTTCCAGGGGGGTCTCTGATGTAGTTCATGGGGGGTCTCTGATGAAGTTCCTGGGGGTATCTGATATAGTTCCTGGGGGGTCTCTGATGTAGTTCCTGGGGGTCTCTGATGTAGTTCCTGGGGGAGGTCTCTTATGTAGTTCCTGGGGGAGGTCTCTGATGTAGTTCCTGGGGGTCTCTGATGTAGTTCCTGTGGGTCTTTGATGTAGTTCCTGTGGGTCTCTGATGTAGTTCCTGGGGGTCTCTGATGTAGTTCCTTGGGGGAAAGGTCTCTGATGTAGTTCCTGGGGTTATCTGATGTAGTTCCTGGGGGTCTCTGATGTAGTTCCTGGGGGTCTCTGATGTAGTTCCTGGGGGTCTCTGATGAGACAGAGAAAGAATAGGAGTTCTGCTCCCTCAAGCATGTCGTACAAGTCTCACAGCAGATACTGCCGAAGGGGAATGAGGTATTAGAGATTTTACTATATTAGGTCCAGCATCGAGAGGTGGGGTGACCAGTTCCCTTTCTCGCGGTCTTTTCCTTCCATAACTGCGCAATGCCAGGTACCCATTTACAGCTGGGTAGATTGAAGCGTGTCTATACCGTAAATCGAACCCGGTACCTTTGCCGTGACAGACCAGCGCTCTAACCACTCTGCCAATCGGACGCTCTGTTATGTATAATCAGGAAATAGTAAACACTAAAAGAAAGCGTCCTGATACAACCGATACCTTCTTGCATGGATAATGGTTAAAAGAGATGCGCTACACGGAAACGTACCTAACACTCCACTGGTGCACGAGGCTGGTAACCTCATCATGTAAAAGAGATTGCTACGTATACCACCCCTGCCCGAGTGTGTCAATAATGCTTGGTGCAGTCTACCTGTTTCTTCTTTTAAAAATATTTGTTAATTCTTTAAGATATTTTTCTGTTATAGGATCGTGGAAGACAGTTTGTTTGTTTGTTTTATATAAGCGATAATGTGTTGATACCTGTTCAGTATTGATCATACATGCAAAAATGTCGATTAACTGTTTACGGTTTGACCGCAGACGTGACTAACGGGTTACAGGATGAAAGAAAAAGGGCTGGAGATTAGACGGGCCTGCGTGCTCAATTCTCAACCCTTTCAAAATAAAGTTCGTTCGTTCGTTCGTTCGTCCGTCCGTTCGCTCGTTCATTCGTTCGTTCGCTCGCTCGTTCATTCGCCAACTCGCTCGTTCGTTCGTTAGTTCGTTCGTTAGTTCGTTCGTCGCTCGTTCATTCGCTCGTTCGGTCGTCGCTCGTTCATTCGCTCGTTCGGTCGTCGCTCGTTCATTCGCTCGTTCGGTCGTCGCTCGTTCATTCGGTCGTCGCTCGCTCATCCGTTCGCTCGTACCTGCAAGGGGACCATGTTGCAGTAGCTGCTCCATCTTCCACAAGAACCTAAAAGGAAAATAATAAATGCTAATTAATTCTTCAAAGTGACAGTACCAGCTCTGTGTTGTGATATGTTGGATGAATTTCCGGTATATCTATTTCTTCATTTGCTAGTTTATATATTACTCACCAATTTTCCATTCTTGTCTTTGATGAGGCCATTATCTTGCTTCTGTTTCCATATTAGCTTCTTTTTTTTTTTTTTTTACTGTTCTACAGCTTGGCTGCAGTTTCCTCTACATCTCTTGCCAAAATAATTTTCTACTTATCCCTTCTGATGTTTGTTTTTACCGTTTTGTTGGGCTTTCTATGAACACTTTAGGAGCCTTGGCTTTGGAACTTTTGAATCTGCTTCTGTTTTATTCTTCCTTCTTGTTTTTTTTCCCCCTCTGTATTTTTATCTTGTTGATGGCTTCTGTTATTATCCATAATTTATGCTGCCGTCCTGTTTTTAAATTTTGACAGTACTTTTCCACAAGTTTCATTTAACAATGTTTTTATATTTTGCAAATCGTAATTCCCGTATATCACTGAATGTAATGGCAACAGTAGTGACATAAACAGCTAGCAAAATTAAAATTACACCATTAAATTACAATATCATACGCACAGCCTAAATGTATTTACATTTACATAGTTTCATGTGGTTAAAGTGAAAATTCGGTAAGCAATAGAACTTGAAGCAAAAACGTAGTGTCACAGGTAGATATAAGTAGGACGATAGATTCTGTCTGAGGTCAGACAGACTATTAAAGGGAAAGTGTGAATTGATAGAAAATAGAGTCACGGGTGTAAAGTTGGGAGAAGATATGTCTCTGGAGGGTAATGGTGCTACTCCTTCAGTCTACCTGGTGACTAACTTTTAATAAGACAATATTGCCCCGCCCTCCAATGTTTGTAAAAGACTTTAATCTAATACTCCGTAAGGGACATTACAGTTACTACACCAACATGACATTTAAAGGGATGGCGTAGTGACCAGCACAATAATAAGTTTTCTAGGTTTTTATTAACCATAAAAAAACTGCACAACCTCCAACGTGGTAAAATGGGAACACAAAAAAAAAAAAAAAACCACTGTGAACCCCGTGTACCTTCACTGAAAAAAATAAACAATGTCGGAAGGATACACAGCAAAGAAAATGAACCTCCAAAATAAAAAAAATATCCCCAAGAGAAAAAAAAACACTGTGGCCAGCTCATTCTACTTACTTCCTTCCTACGCTCACACGGACACACCTACGTACTTAAAACCAAAACGTTCTAATTCAGTCTTGCTTTCACCTGGACATGGGTCCCCAGTCCAATCCAATTAGACGACCGTGTTTGCCTTAGTAGGTGAAAAATCCAAAACTGAAAAGAAACTTATGTGAGTCAACACTGTCCGGCTGGACTTAGTAATCCACTTTTGCCAGGAGGTAAGCTCCAGGGGGAAATAGTAACATGTAACTCTCACAGTGCGACTACTGCAGTAACTCCGAGTGACCAAAAGGTGGTGAACTGGAAATTAAGCTTAATTCCTGCACACGAATATTATCCGAATGCGATGATCTAGTGGTAAGTTCACGTGAGAAATTTCAGAGGCTGGCACTAGCTGGTTCTTTCTGGGTTATGTGGTTGTATTATCTCCAACAACCGGGTGGTAATGGGTTACACCAATATTGCCTGTATGTATGAATGGCAAGTTACAACAGCTCGTGGACGAGGCTGTATGTGCTGAGCGGCCGTAATGTAATCCATGAAATAGCCGCCAGCGGTACCAATTTAGCAGTTAATCCGTCAGTAAAGAAAAATGGGGCTTAGTAAAATGCTAGAGGCCGTCCACCAATGTGTGAAAACGTTGTGCCATCCCCCCGCCCCGAAATACACTTCAGTAAACAGGCGCCGTGTCCCCACCCTCCTAGGGCAAATTCCTTTCTCGCGCTTGGTTAGCGAGCAGGGGGGGGGGCGGTCGGCGTAACACACACATGGACAACCTCGCTAAGCGAGGTCAGATAATCACCTCACAACACTGTCGTGCTACAGAATTAACAGGCGTAATCGACATGTACGTGGGAAATAAAATTAAATAATATTAGGATAGTTTAACACTTAACTCAGGATTAATTGATAAACATCGAAGAGAACAATAATTAAAAATGCAATATGTACATCTTCCTTCTGTCAATTCCATTTTATCTCTCCCGTTTTTTTTGTCAGTACACATTATCTCTCTATCTGTCTTCTTGTTATACCATATAATCTAGCTATCTGTCTGTTAAGTCTTAAGCTGAGTTAAAAACTGGTGGCGCGCTACGTTAAATCACTTGTGATTATTATAGGGAGGGTGAGGGCTGATGATGCTTTTGTGATATGTGATCACTTTCTTTCACACTCGCACCCGACCCGAATAACAATAAAACTCTTGATTCTAAGGCAGGGACTGTATTTATTTATACTAACCTGTCAGCAAATACACGAATGCTAAACAAAACACCAAACAAACACTTAGCCACTGCACAATTGCTAATGTGTTCAAGGCACCTTCAGATCGACTCTGGTTTCTTTGGGGCGACTGACGAAGAAAAAAGCCTCTGCTGACCAGCGCGCTTTATTATATAGGTCGCTAGGCTTAACAACTCACAAGAGTAGTGTGCGCGCGTAGTAATTGGGCCACGCAAATAACACACGCGATGGATGCTCTAGGAGGAGCGAAAACACAAATATAGAACACAACTATTTCTAGGCTTTATTGTGGCCCAGTAATATATCTTCCTCTTTAAGATGTTGTGGTAAAAAGGTAAGGAACCAAGAAACCACGGGAACATTGGCGATGACAAGATGGTGCTGTTACATACTGCACTAAGCTAGGCGCTTCAGTCCTTTTCTCTCAGAACGTCTCTGGGCAGGACCTTCTATCGGCTGCAGGGCATACCAGCCTGGTTCGGGCGTTAAACCATGTGCGTCCTCCCCAGGGTCTGTCTCCTCTTGCAAAGCTGGTGCCTCAGGTAGGCCTAGTGTCGTATCTACCACATCTGGAGAAGCATCTTTGTCTTCACTTCGTCTCAGTTCGTTGTCAGTGATTAATGCTCGGACTCGCTCTATCTGTTCGTTGGATGACATATGGACCCCCTGCCAATGTGGGTTCACGAACAACAATGTACTCCTCTTCTGACCACATGTCACGAATTTTGGATCTTTCGGCGTAGTGCATTCTTTTCCTCACCAATTCTCCCGCCGGTAGTGGAATAGAACACAGCCCCTTGTCACATCTCTCTTTCCGGACTGTTGCCAACTTCTGCAACTGTGCCTCTGCTCTTACGTACGCCTCTCGTAACCTGGAAATGTGCCCTTCAAGCCACTGGTCAACCGTAGCTGGTTCTTCTTCACCTGATAAATGGCCCAATATTAAATCGATGGGCATTTTCGGCTCCCTCTCAAACAAAAGATAGTAAGGGGAATAACCCGTAGATGCATGGAGAGTAGCGTTGTAGACTGCAAGGACCTCTGCCAGGTGGTCAGACCATCTCCGTTTCTCATTGGTGGACAATGGCCTTAAGAGACCATGCAATGTTCTGTTAAACCGTTCACACTGGCCATTTCCACGAGGATTGTATGCCGTCGTTCGACCTTTCTCGACGCCATATACTCTGCACAGTTCGGATATGACAGCTGATTCGAAATTTCTACCCTGGTCGGAATGGAGCCTCTGCGGCACACCTAGGTACAAAAACCACTTTTCTACCAACGCTCGGGCCACTGTGGCTGCATTTTGGTCTCTGGTTGGGACGGCAACTGCAAACTTGCTAAATACATCAGTTATAATGAGTACATTCTCGTAGCCTCGTGCGTCTCTGTATTTACTACTTCGACACTGGCAACACCAGCCCCAGAAGCGTTTTCAGTCTCTAAAAACCGTAGGGCATAGTCCCTCACCGACGTGAACGATGCTGTAGGCTCTTTAATGATCATTTGCTTTGCGAACTTTCTTAGTAGATCTTCCTCTTTAAGATGTTGTGGTAAAAAGGTAAGGAAACAAGGAACCACGGGCACAATGGCGATGACAAGATGGTGCTGTTACATGATCTTACGAAAGAGTTACTATTCGTTATGAATTAATTATTTTAAGCAATAGAATAGGTAATTCTGGGTAGATTATATCTGCATAAAATCTCATACGCTACCACTCCAGATAACTCTTGAAACAATTAATTCGCTCTTACCAGCTTCACGGAATAATTTTCATACGGACTTAATTCACAACTGCGATCAACATGAAGGATAAGATTCACGCATGCTAGAGAATCCGAGAGCATGACTGATAGAGAGTTTTTTTTAAAAATAATTTTTTGCTACTTTTCTTTGTAGCACGCCCCTTTCAACCATCTACCATGTACATGGAGTTGTTGGTTATATCAGGACGTGTTTCCTTTATTGTGATATGTTTTTGTTTGTATTTATTTTATACTATATTATCTCTAGTCGGTATTTTTCCTTTTGTAGTTATAGTTCAACATGGTTTAAAAAAAAAAAAATCCAAAATATGTTATTTTCTAAGTAAGTATGTTTTTAATTTTCACTGGATGGTTTATTTGGTTAATCTGCATGTATCTGGGGCGAGTCTTTCACCAGTTTGGACTACTGGCTCAAATCCTTGTTTGTTTTTTATATGTTAGCTTTAGTTTTTGTAATATAGTGTTTTATTAACTTTCGCAGTGTTTTATTAACTTTCGCATTTCTGAAGGGGTCTTTGTGCCTATGAGATTTTCTACACTCATTTCTACCTTGTGGTTACTGCAGTATGTCTTAATGTTTTGCCTCTGTTGGTCATATTTCTTGCAGTCCACCAGAAAGTGTCTAATTGTGTTTGGTTCTTGACACTCTTCACATGTGGGTTCCTCAATCATGAAATATCCAGTTCCAAGCTTGAGCCTCAGCAATTTTTTATTAATTGGTATTTTTAGTTCATCTTTTATTTGACATTTTTTGCTTGGTTTTTTAAGGATTTTATATGAGTGTCTTGCTTTTTTACTTTGGTCCCATGCTGTTATCCACTCTTTAGTTATTTCTTGAGCAATTAAGCTCTTAATTTCAAACTTCCCTAAGCCTACTTCAATTTTGTTATGGCTAGTTCTCCCCCCTTTGGCTTCTTTGTCTGCAAGCTCATTTCCTGCTATCCCCACATGTGATGGTATCCATGTTAGTTTAAGTACTACCAGATGATGCCAGATGTTTTGGCTGCTTTCGCGGACCGTTCGAGATGAAACAGCGTACTAGCACGTAATAAGACGCAAGAGCTTCTGATCTCCCCCCGATTAAACAGAAATCCACGAACGCTAACCGCAGAGTTACCTCCTGCGTTCTTAACACAACGATAGGATGACGCAACGTGAGCGCGGCGCTGGCGTTCGTGAGTGGTGACTTTTGGCCACGATCAAAGCTCTCTCCCGTTAAAAGGAACGGAGAAATTACCCTGAGTTTTCTTGAATTAAAGGAGACCCGGGAAGTATTTAGTTTCCTGGGGGACCGATAAAAAGGATTGTTTGATCACATACCGCCATGCGCGTGCCAGGAGATATGCATGAAGAAGGTCTACAGTGCTGATTGACAGACAAGATGACGGAAATATCGCTGTTAGAGACAACGTCTACAGAAAAGTGGGCGGATAATTTTGATGGACAGAAGGTAGACAGATCAGAATGGCGAGAAAGCCGACCGACCTAGCAAAACTAAGGGCAGACAATTCCACCGCCCGGCACACGTAGGTATATTGATACAGTACATGTATGCTGGGCTTGCGAAAAATGTTTTTGTGGTTATAACTAACTACGTGTATATTTTATAAAAAATAATAAATTTCTGCTGAAACACTGCACAAAAATTTTATAGACAGTCATTTTGGTGTCACCCCCTTTGATGGTGTCACCCGGTGCGGTCCGCACCCCCCTAGTGACTCCACTGAGTAGAAAATAAAACTCCCGCACATTTACACTCGCTACTGAACATTGTCCCCGAGTCAGTGTTTCTTAACCAGGGGTGCATGCACCCCCTGGAGGCGCGAGACCCACGTTGTGGGGGTGCAAGTGGTGCGAGATAAATAAAAATATATCATGAACACTGTACAATACACATAACCCAAAAGTACTTGTACGATATAGAACATTGGCAACGTGAATTAAATAGTCACATTTTGTTAATAACATTTCCTCAAAACATACTTACTCGTATATCTTTTTTCACATTTCTCTATATTTTTTTTCAACGAGCTAGAAGATAATGGGGTACAAGGCTTCTTAAGATGCATTAAAGGGGTGCGAGCTTCTTAGGTTGCTGTAGAGGGGTGCTGGACCTATGAAAGGTTAAGAACCACCGGTATAAGTCATATTTTCGCTTTCAAGGAAACAGTGACATTTGTCCTCATTCTTTTTTCCTGCACGCTCGTCATAGAGTTTGGAGCCACCACTACAGCTGGCCCGCTTGTAGGAAGCCTGCGTCAAATTATTAACGTGCTGTAGCAGGTGTAGTTTCTGTAGTGGTTTCTTTTACAAAATGAGGTTGTCAGCCCCATTCACAACCCCTGAGATTCACAAGTTCCACTCCTTAAAACGCATGTAGTTGTCTGTTTCTCTAAGATTCACAAGTTTCACTTCTCAAAACGCCTGTAATTGTCTGTTTCTCTAAGATTCACAAGTTCCTCTCCTTAAAACGCCTGTAATTGTCTGTTTCTCTAAGAAGTTTCACTTCTCAAAACGCCTGTACTCGTAATTGTCTGTTTCTCTGAGATTCACAAGTTCCACTACTTAAAAAACCTGTAATTGTCTGTTTCTCTAAGATTCACAAGTTCCACTCCTTTAAACGCCTGTAATTGTCTGTTTCTCTCAGACTCACAAGTTTCACTCCTTAAAACGCCTGTAATTTGTCTGTTTCTCTGAGATTCACAAGTTTTTATACCTTAAAACGCCTGTAATTGTCTGTTTCTCTAAGTATTGACAAGTTCCACTCTTTAAAACGCCTGTAATTGTCTGTTTCTCTAAGATTCACAAGTTCCTCTCCTTAAAACGCCTGTAATTGTCTGTTTCTCTAATATTCACAAGTTCCACTCCTTAAAACGCCTGTAATTGTCTGTTTCTCTAAGATTCACAAGTTCCACTTATCACATTTAAATAAGCCAGATATCGTCTCCGTCTGGCGGTTTTTTTCTTTCATTTATTCTGTCCGATTGGCTAAGCAGTTAAATCGCTGTCTTTGGCGGCGACCAGTCTACCCAGCTATAAATGAGTAAACATATGTTATGTCATGCTTATAAGTAATTAATGTTAATATGAGTGTGCTATATTATTATTTTACTTTACAACGTTGAATTCCTTGAATTTGATATGTAAAATGCATATGAGAATAAATGAATTCAGTATGAAAGGTGAGAGAAAGGAAGGGCAGAATGTCAGACGGGCCTGCGTGCCCAATTCTCAACCCTTTGAAAATAAAGTTCGTTCTTTCGTTCGTTCGTTCGTTCGTTCGTTCGTACCCGACTCTGTTATTGAGTTAGGGAACACCACGGCAGCGAGACAGGAAACTAGTCAGCCCAAGTTATAAAGCTGGACCTGGTATAGTGAAGTATCTAACACTTCACTCTCCTACGTCAGTATCTGCAATGGGACTGCCTTTATCTACATTTTTGTTTCGTATTTTCTCTGGTAGTGTACACAGTACGTGTGTTTTGTGAGCAGACAGAGAGATGATGGCAGGTTAACGTGTACCTTGTAAATGTGACAGTAAATTTGCGAGGATGTCTGTATTTATATAAGCTGTTACTCAGATCGAATCTGCGTCCACATTTTAATTTTAAGCCACCTACCAAAAGTGGCTGTGCTCATTGAACCAAATACGATTTCATCCAGGGTTGCTTTTTTTTCTCCTCAAAGATTTCGTTCTTTGGTTCGAATTCCAGGGATTTAAGTTTTTGCTTTTTACCCTTGAGACATTTGGGGGTAGATGTTTTTTTATTGCAACACTGTTATAGATTAGTATTAATGACTTCTCCAGAATGCACTATCAGAGTAAATGGGCCAGTTTTAAAATAAGTCAATAGATTCAAATATCTGGGCATGTTAATAACATTGGAAGACAAATGCATTTCAGATATGACGAGTAAAATAGCCCATGCAAAAGCAGCGTTCTACCAAATGAAAAGTATTTTATACAGCTATTCTTTATCAATGAAAGTAGAAGAGTTCTTCAGTCTTGTGTAGAACCAATCCTAACATATGGAAGTGAGTCATTGGTAATTAGTAAACACATAGGAAAAGCACTAGAGGTCACAGAAATATTGGTTTTCATCATCATCTCAACCCGTATAACCCATCATGGGTCGTAGGGGTGCCATGTTGGAAACATCAGCAGACAGGGTCCTCCACTGCTCTCTATCCTCAGTAATGCGTTTACCTTCGACTGTTCCCTGGAGGATCGTTTTCGAAAGGGAGTAATGACGAGTTACATGCCCAAACCAGGCGAGCTTTCGACATTTCACTACTGACAAAAGTGGTTCTTGGTGGCCTGCATAGGTGTTTATTTTCTCTCTAACATAGACATTTGTTTTGTGCTATTGGTTTTACAGAAGGTCAAAAATAAAATGGACAGCTAAAAAGAGTAATGAGGATGTTCTGAATCAGTCGAGTGCACAAAGGTAGCTTATTCCTCTTGTTAGGAATAAGCAATCCAGTTTCTTGGGGCATGTTATGAGAAGAAAGCTGGAATATAGTATGGCAACAGGAAGGATTGAAGAAATAGAGGACGACAAAAAGACAAGATGCTGGACAGTTTGACATCATGGCATGGAAATAAGTTAACAACAACATTGAAAAGTAGTGCCAGAGAAAGGAAGTTGTTGATGGACATGATTGCTTACGCCACCAGGCATGGTACTTGAAGAAGAAGAAGATTTGCCGTCATGTGCCGCGTCGACTAGTGTTGATCATCGTGTCACACTCCATTACCCATCATATTAGTTTTCGACTTTCATCCAGGCTTTGCTGTTAAATTAGCCGGTACCTTCTATGTTATGTTATCAGCTGTTCCTTGTCCCATCAGCGTGTTGTAACTTTCCTCATCTCAAAACATGCTTCATGAAATTTCACTGCCTCTTTTGATATGTGTAATTTACTTCGCCTGGTGTAGTTAACGTCTGACTGTGAGGAAACAAAGAAATAATAGGCTACTGCATCCTCATGCACTTTCTAAGAGGCGACCAAAATGAGGTTGGGCACTTTCCCATGACAATGAAAAATGACTCAGTGGGCCACTTTTGGTAAGCAGAATTAGCGCTGTGAAATGAACCAAACGCCAGGTTAAGGTGCCAAACGCTGACGCCCATCAGACACCATAAAAGTTGTTGGTTGATATAGACAGCAGGACGGTGGCCATGGAAGTCGGTACCCGCTAAGGAGTGTGTAACAACTCACCTGCCGAATCAACCAGCCCGTTCCTCTGACTACGCCAGCAGGGGCATGCTGCATGGGCAACAGCTTGACCTCTTTATCCAAGGGCCCAACCTCGTGCCACCGAAACTTGTTTCGGGGGTGCGCTCCTATAGTCATAATTGACTGAAAAGGACGATAGATAGATATTTTTTTATAACACCAAAAAAAACAAAAAAACAAAAACAAAAACATAGAAATGACAATGACAGTGAAGCTGTAACACTGCCTATCTACTCTTTTATTCTTTATCTGCCGTGCCTACTGAATAGGTAATCTCATGATTTACCACAACATTTGCCCCTAATTATGTTTGTGACTTTTGTACTTCTGTGTTTTATATGCTATCTATTAAAAAGTCTCTTCTGTCTCAACAAGCCCCTCTCTGTTTACCACTAGATTTTCCCATCATGACGACAGGGCCAGTTTTCTCATGACATGTCCAATAAATTTGGACTGTGAAGAGAACTGGGGAAAGAAATGAACAGAGTAAGGAAGGCACGGAAAAATCTTGAGCTGATGGCACGGGACACGAGAACTTGAGCTGATGGCACGTGACACGAGAACTTGGCATGAGTTTATTGATGGTATGTGTTCCTTGGGGAGCTGGAGGATGATGATGATGCTAATGATATAATGATACTTATGGTAATGATGATGATGGTGATGCTATGATGATGATGATGACGATGACGACGAGGAATAAGAAGAGAAAGAAGAAGAAGAAAAGGGAGAAGAAAAAATGAAGAGGAAGAATAAAAGGAAGAGTAGATTGTTGTTTATCCACTATCAGGACGTACACTATCCCCTCCCTCTCAGGACGTCCACTATCCCCTCTCAGGACGTCCACTATCCCCTCTCAAGGACGTCGACTATCCTCTCCCTCTCAGGACGTCCACTATCCCCTCTCAGGACGTCCACTATCCCCTCCCTCTCAGGACGTCCACTATCCCCTCCCTCTCAGGACGTCCACTATCCCCTCCCTCTCAGGACGTCCACTATCCCCTCCCTCTCAGGACGTCCACTATCTCCTCCCTCTCAGGACGTCCACTATCCCCTCTTTCTCAGGACGTCCACTATCCCCTCCCTCTCAGGACGTCCACTATCCCCTCCCTCTCAGGACGTCCACTATCCACTCTCAGGACGTCCACTATCCCTCCCTCTCAGGACGTCGACTATTGACTTTTGGATTGTTAATTAAATTTTGAAAATTCTTCTACAAAAGAATATCTCTGTGGCCTTATTGATCTTTTGTTGGCTTATTTATGATTGTCGCGAGAGGTAAAAATAGTAAGATAATGATAATATCCTGGACAAAAAGGTGTATCAGATGATACCAAGATAGTGCCAGATAAGAGACTGGTCTTATAAGAAATACCCCATTCTCTGAAAAGAGTAATGGTGTATCGAAGTCAAAGGTTTGAGTTAAGCTGTATAGATCACTAAGTGAGATGGTAATGGCAATCCTAGTTACCTATGGTGCCCCTCTCCAGACCAACCTAAGACTATGACTCTGCTAGGGGTAATTAACTAACCAACAAAAACTTTGAACCAAACTTAAATAATTCAATAAAGACTGTTGGTACAATTTATAATTTATTTATTATATGCAAGATCTTTTTTCATGGTACTTCAGTTAAATTTCTAATAAAATCAAATTGATTTCAAAATAAAATCTGATTTCATATATAAATATAATATATATATATATATATATATATATATATATATATATATATATATATATATATATATATATATATATCACATATATATATATAATTATATATATAAATTATATATATTTATATATATAAATATCTCTGACATGTACCTTAATATATAAATGGAATCTGTCTCTCTTGATTTCTGTCTTTTATGTTTTCTTGAATGTAATATCAATGTTACTTTATGATAAAGTCATAACGATTTATATTCTTCTTCTTCGTTCGCCCTGAAAAGGACGGTGGTTGCGTTGTGTCTGTTTACGCCTAAGCTGTGATATCTGCACCTTTCGGTCGACACATCCGACTTCAGCACGGCATTTTTTAGGGACCGGGTTTGCCTTCCCATTGCGATCCGCACTCGCTCAGCCAGACTGCACTGCTGCAGACTGTTTCCAGGACCACCACGTGGAGGTGGAGTGCGGTCTTGACCGATTTATATGACTGTCATTAGTCGTCTACATAAACCACCAGCTATAAAATCATCATTACACTGTTTATTCGTAGGTGTGTGGTAATTGAAAGTAGAAGTAGCCCAAATGTCGTGAAATGGTTTCTTTTTGAGGGAGAAAGTGTAAGACGTGATGGAAGAATAAAAGATAATAATATCTAGAGGAAAATCTTCCAGACTGCAGGTTGAATGCACTGTATCTCCTCGGGAATTAGTCCACTAGAAAACCTTTCTTAAAAAAGAGAGAATTCTGGTGACACTAAACAGGATATTCCCTAGGCGATAAATTCTTTATCCGAAATCCTACAAAGGAATATGTATAGTACATATAGTTGGATAAGAGATTTGGTTCCCAGCCACATTAAAAAATATCCTGACCCAATAGTGTTTATTAATTATGGCAATGCCCCCAGGGTGTAGATTTTAATTACTAAAACTATACAACCCAATTAAATATTACAAGAAAAATAACAACAGACTCTGTTATGTAAATTATACAAAATTGAAGATAGATTCTCTCATACTTGAAATGAAATTACAAAATGATGATAGATTATATGTTCAAAAATTTACAACTATAAGCTATGTTTACTACTCTATGAATGGTTCTGAACACTGTCAGAATGAATTTGTCATCCTAGGACAATTGGACTATTCTGTATTGGTTTTGCTGGCATGTTAAACTACTCATCTCAGATGCTGCTGAATTTTTGTTGTCTTGTTGCCAGGGGGTTCAATCTGTCCCAGCACTCCAGGTCCAGTATGGCATTTTCTTTTTAAGGTTTCAGAGGATGGCAGGTTACTTCCTCTGTCTTGACACAGGGCTCATCACCAACTGGGATGGAGTATGTTTGCCCTCGAGAACACTGCATATGGTTAGGTCTCCTGGTATGACAACCTGGTCGGACTGGATTGACAAACAATTGAAGCTTCATTAGTAGTCTTGCCAGAGAAGTCATTTCCCATATCTGCTGGACGCTAATCGTCCATCAGAAATCTAACGAACTTTCATAGTTAACATCAATAACAAGGTGATATCTATTATCTATGAAACACTATAGCATAACTGACGTTATAAGCATACAGGTGGATCTCAATCTATATCTGTTCCAGCTTGTCTGCCGCAGTGATTTTCAACATATGGGCTGTTAGCTTCACCAACTGTGATGTGTGGGGCTGTTGCCATCAAAAGTTTGTGTAATAAACAGTCATATACCCTGATAGTACTTATAGCGCAGGCTACATGCATATACACACATTAAAACATGATAAGGATAGTTCAGAAATCATCAGCAGGGTATTTGTATAGAAAGAATATTCCATGCTGAAAACACTAATATCCCAATCAAGACAAAGGGATAAGAAACGTGAACAAGATCATACTTATAAAGTTTGTATGATTGTGACCAAAGAACAATGAAACATTATAAGAAATAGGAAGTATAAGGACTCCTAGTATTTACCTGTTCTGCTTAGTTCAGTAATACACATCCCACAGTAACAATAAAGATATACATCAACAATTTAACCCTGTCTTGTTTCTACCATGATGTGAGAAGAAGAACAGTGAGTAACTGACTTCTGCGAACTCATGCATTAAATTTGTTGAGTAGCATGTATATAATGAAATAACACTTTATTACTGAAAGGAAATTCCATGTAGAACTTTGCCTAACAAAATATACTGAATTAATATGCTGCTGATACACATTTGATTATTCATGTTCTTCATATAACAATATTAGATCTACTCACTGCGCTCAACCAACCACTGCTGTTTTAAAATGACCGGGCTCCTCTGTATTTCTTGGGAGCAACCATTCAAGCCGGTCTGCCAGTCTAGGCTGATGCTTCGTGAATGCGCCCAAATCACTCCAGGGTTTGCTGAGTTTAATTTGCCTATGTTAGGGGTGGGGGACCTGAACTAGTGTTGACATTTCGCTCCATCCGCAACCACACACACATTTGACCGGTACTTGGGATGTCAAAAGTCACATGACAATACCGCTGCCTACCCGTTGGCTAAAATTGTAATTATTCCCAAGGGGGAAACCCATGTTACTAAATCGCGGTTAAATGTTCACAGCGAAGAGTCAACGACTTTTTGCCGGTAAAACATAGAACAAAGAGAAAGGAATTTTATTCAGAAAAAAATGGGAGATCTGATTTTTAGACGAGTGGTGGATTTTTCTAGATGAAAGAGAACTGGTATGAAAAAAGATTGACAGAGAGAAAAGAAGGCGATTTACACTTCGTGACACCAACAAAACCTCTACACCTCACGGTAGAAGGGGAACGACTAAGTAAGTAGTAAGTAAGACACCAACAAAGAGCTACTTATCTTTTAAAAGTCCTTCTAGGCCTCGAACAGCAGTATGATCGAACCCCACAACTGCGGGTCTTCCAAATCAAGATGACACAGTTAATACTGGCACAGGCTCTGAACAACTTGAACATCTACTGGTGACTTGGTCACTAAAGATGTAGTACGACACTCAGGGCAGGATATAACCTGAAATATAATATACAACCTACGTAGTATAGCTCATTGTCTCCCTACACAGTCAGTAGGTATAATGAGACAGTTCAGACAAGCTGTGGTTAATCACAAGAGACATTGTAAGTCATGAAAAAGACAATTCGTTCAAGTTCCAGCACAATATTTCAGTAACTCATTTGTTACAGTTCTGTCCATGATTTGCTTCTTTAAAATCATATAAGCCTTATGTTAATCATTGTGTCATATATCAAATAGTACAGAAAATCAATCTGTTACAGTCATTCCTTATTCCAATTTGGATAGTCCTTTCCAGCAAGCATAATATCTTTAAAACGCTTTCCACGACCAACTATCTCAATCCATTCGTTCTACTGATTTAATACACAATTAAACTGAACCAACACACTTCGGGGTTTCCTCCAGAAATAGCACAATGATTCTACACATACCAATATTACTCTAAGCACACATTGATTATATATATATATATATATAATTAACATCTCGCTTACCCTCAATCACAGACAGGCTTTTAATTGTTACACAGTCTGCTCACACTTCTGCAGATGGCAAAGGAGTTGATACAAATGCTGCTCTCCGTGTCTGTAGTTTGAAATAGGCGGCGAGTGTGTTTCTGCCTTCCGTTCCTTCCCCTTATACAGTGGATTTGCGGATGTACGAGATAACAACTAGGCAACAAGTATTTTTCATTCACGCAAACAGTGTAGGTTTTGGCAAGGTGTGCTTAAATGACAAAATGTAAAATAATTCTGGAGTCCTTATTTTTGCACCGATTTCCTCCATCTTAGGCTTATTTTATTTTTATGAATGAGCTCTATCACTATAGATATCCACTTTATCCTAGAGTTTATCCGACTATTCACTGGAGCAGCCGAAACAGGTAAAAACACAACATGGTTCATGCCCCATAGTCTTCTATTCATAATAACTTCGATTCTACAACTCATCCAGTGAATCTATTGCTATATGCCTAAGGCTAATGATCTCTATTATCGAATTGGGTCCTTCTTTAACTAGGTACTCCATGATTATGTGCACACTGCCTTCCGAAATATTATCAACATCTACACTTTCCATGTTGAATAGCCTAGCGATCCTCCAACACTACGTGTACCAAGCTGGTGTTTCATTGGTCAGTTACATCCACGGGGTTTGCGCGGTGATACATTTTGAATGATGCCGCGATATGATTTAGACTTCATTTCAATGATTCGCTTCAGTATAACAATACTCGATTTTCTGTATTTTTTTCGCACTTAAACACGACAAATATGGTGTCTTTCCATTGCTTGAAATGTTATTTTTGTGTGAACTTTTAGTTCTTTGTCTTTGATTTGCGTCTCTGATGTTGTTAGTGTTAGTGTGTCCAGCTCACTAAATCCAGCGCCGGTTTTTTTAATAGGCCCACTAGACATGGGCTTAGGGCCCCAGGCTTACAAGGGCCCCGCGAAAAAACAACAACAACGGAGTCATAACGTCCAGAGCTCTACAGCAACGGCACTTGCACGATAGTCCGCTGGTCCGTGCAGAGGGTAATAGTATCCCTAAAACAGTTAATTTATTAGTGACTTCCACCCCCGCTTTATTTCTTTTTAAATTATATTTTATCAACAATGGTCCCACCACCTTTAACAAAATGTAGAGGCTGTAACGAACATTTTTTTGTTTTTAAATATTATTGTGGTAGATTATGGAGATACATTTCTATATCTATTTTCATTTTCCTCATTTCTCTTTTACTCGACTTTTTCACCTACATATATTTTGCTGTTAACTTTTACTTTTCCACACACACAGCTATCTGTTTCCCATTTCTTCTACATTTAGCACGCGCAGTTTAAGGCTGCGCGCTAATCTCTTTGATATTGAGAGTACGAGTAGACCGGATTAGCATACGCGAGTCGGTTTCAAGTTAATTGCAAACGCCAGAGATCGAGAAATCGATGTACGGCACGGCACAAAAATAAAATACGGCACTCGTAACAGTGATCAGGAGAGATAAGTTGGGAACGAACGGGCAGACAAGTGTCTATTACCTTTTCCTAATTCGTTCGTGGATAGTTAATTAATACACGGTGTTAACGAGTAGATCAAAGACATTGATCGCTGGGAATGGCCATATAAAGCAGAAGGTGTAAAACGCACACTGGAAGTTTTATTGCCGATGTCTGATCAGATCGAGAGAATTTACTGCAGGTGTAAAGTCTGGTTTCGGTTCTGGGTGAGAAATCTCTCTGATTTGTAGAATGAGTAAGGAAATATGTAAATCCGGGCGTAGGTGCGAACATCTGACAGGTTATCGGGGTTCGATGATAGTGAATCATTTTCCTTTCATCAGAGATATATTTATACCAGAGCAGTTTTAACTTCATTCATTCAGACTCCGCAGTTTCTCCAGACACATTCTAGCTTCGTTCCTAGATTGCTTTATTAAGTAAAATCTCAGTTTGCGTTGGAGAATAGTCTTAAGTAGTCCTGTGTTGAGGTAATAGATTTCACTAGTTTATCGTCTATATATTGACTAGTTTCTTTTGTGCAGAGTGATTTTCTAGAATAGAAAGTAGTTATATTTCTCTAGTTTATTGTGTTACAGTGGATAGCAATATAAATTATAATTCCTAGCTAAAACTCATTCAGCTATTAATAAATTTAATTTAATTGCTAGTAACCAGTCAGAGAATAATTTAACCATCTAAGTAAATGCACTGATTCATCATTGAGTATTGACGAGATACTTATGTATTTCTAATTCATGATGATTGATTCTTTTAATGACTAGAATTTATTTCACGGAAGTTTTAAACGATGAGACAAGTCATAAGCTTGTAGTTTATAATTTAAGTTAATAACCGAAGTGAATAAAATATATTATATTTTACGCGAGGGTAGGATATGTATGCATAATATTATGCTTAAGTATTGTGTATGTTTCTTTTTCTTTATATAGTATTTTGGGTCAAGCCCAACATCTACCAGCGGTTTCAGTACATATGAGAATAATCATAGAAGAAACATTTTATGTCTTTAAATACGTGGGTTTACAAGTTAAAACCTGTCTGGCATTGTGTTTGCATCCAGAAAAAGACAGAGTAACCATCTCACGAACTTTAAGACTAAATGCAGTAACTGGGCCTATCGAGCCAGATTATATTTCTTCTCAAAAACTCTCATGTACATTCAGCCCCTGTGGTGAAAAAATACAATCAATAACATTTCCGACGTTTTGACTAATTGTGGTGTGACCAAGAATTTTACATTTGAGAGAAATTACTAACCTGTCATTTCCTAAGCACTGGAAACCTCGTGATTCTGACACTGTGAGCCCGTTTAAAAATTCTTACCTGACCTGTTTCAAGTGACATTAATAGTAATCTGAAAATATAGTTATAATCTGAAAATATAGTTATAAAGTGAACGCTCCCCGGAACATTGGATGAAACCTGTATCTGCAGAGCTGGGATTCTCTTTATCAAAAGAATACAGATTCACTGTGTATGTGTGTCCTGACGTTTGCGACAGAAGGCGAAAAAACAGCAAGTTTGTAGGTAAGAAAGTACGCCAGTGGCCACTGCTGAATGAATAGAGAGAAAGCAGGACTGAGTGATTCCTTTCATTGTGTAATTTTGACACCCACTTTGTAATTTCTTTATGCAATTTGTTGCTAATGATGTTTTCCTCTTGGAATAGATTGTGGTGAAAAATTCTAAATACCCATATATAAATTAGAACATAAATGTAAAGCCGAACGAAATAATACAATAGAAAGAAGAATGGTGAAAGACCAGTGCTTTCCCAATAGCGCTTCCGTTTTATAACGCCATAAGGGCTGAACAAGAGACCCTCCTTTTTCTACTTTGTCTGCATAAACTACACGCGAATCACAGTCGTTTCTAAAAATAAAACTGGTACTGTATTTCTTAGAAGACCTTGATATGCAAACTGCATAATGACCTAGATACAAATACTACATTAATGAAATTATACACACAAAGTTGACCTAGAAAGACAGACGGGCTAAGCAGAGACGAGAAAGGATAGACGGAGCGAAGCAATAATACTACGTCGTCTCGCGATTAAAAAGTGAACGCCAATCACACGCGAAACGCATGAAGGCCTGTTTTTTTCAAATAAACAGTGATAAAAAAACACTAACGATACGAGGTTAGGTTTTGAAAACAGGTTTAAAGTCTTATTGGGAAACCTGACATTCTACTGTTTTATGTCTAAGCTCCTGACATTAGTCTGACAGTACAGAAGACATCCCCTAGTATGGAAGTGAACAGGTGGTAACAGCAAATACACGACTATCATGGAAAATACATATTTTGAACGAAGCCACTTAGCCCCATTAAACTTATATATTCTTGTACCTTAGGACTTGCTGACAAAGAATATGTTATGTGTTACGCAAATAGTCTATGAATTAACAAATTATAGCCAAAATACTATAGTGGGGTTGACTGACAGCACAAGATCATATCTGCTTATTTTTTTTAATGGCATGTTTGGAAAACATTGCTTTGGGGGAAGTGAGGCCGACAAGTTAGATACGATTTGATTGGCTGTGGTAAAATGTAAGGCGAAACCTTATTGGTCTAACTCCAAATACAAATATTGTTGTTAATGGCAACGTATAGGATGGATAGTTTTTTTTCAAAGGCTCATGTAAACATGGCCTGATTGGTTAGAACGTTAGATATGGTCAAATAGAAGCGTCAGTTCACTGCCATTTTTGAAAATAAATCCTGTGAAAATCAAGTACGTTGAGAACAGGCTAAGAATTTTCTAATAAAGGAAAAGCCTGGAAAGCGGCAGATCAAAATTGTGCCAGAATTCATCGCCAGTCAACGTTACTTGTTTAATATTTCCTTGAATTGTGGTAAGCTAGACATATTTAATATATTTTATATGAAAATTGAATGTGAAATGATAAATTATGTCTGTATGTGTGTGGTTCAGTAGCAAACATGAGGCAAAGCCTAGATATTGCTCCACCTTGTAAAGATTGTCAGAGAGGAGTATAACTGCCTATACAGATAGATATATTGGATTGCCATATGTAACATGACACCTATCCTATTGTATAGAAGGGATTAACGCTGGAATTGCAGAGGCGTTGTAACCATTAGGGAGAGGAATACTGGTGTATATTGTCACATGAAAAGCTAGCAGGTGGCCTACAGCTCTGAACTTTATGTTTGTACTGTCTTGTACGTCAGTGTGGAAATATATTATATATTAGTTATGAAGAAGAAGGCACAACCTTCTTATTTCAGGGACCGTGGTACTGATGTTAATATAGCAGCACATGGTCTGAGCTTTGCTTGATCCAGAACTCTGGCAGCAGACTCCTTGCCCAAGATATCGGCCATTGTGGGTTTTTCTAGCAAACTAAGAAGCAAGCGAGCAGAGGATACAGTTTTCCTGCAGCCGCTATATGAGCTAAGAATGTGTCAGCACGAGCAGCTCACCCTTGTATAACCCACCTCAATTGAACTTACATAAATGGTCCAAGGGGGACAGTAATTGTTTTAAAAAGTAAAAGAATCTGTGAATCCTTTAATATTATTTCCACCAGTAACAAACACATGAAGTCGTGATGACAAACAACAACCTAGCTCAAATAGCCAGTATTGCCTCATAATACTACTTCACAACATTACACTCATATTATAATAATATTATATTTCGGGACAAAGATCCTTTGTATAAAAGTTTGTACATAAACATTGTGTTTACATTTGATTGTGATTCATGATTCACTGTGTAGTAGGATCAGGATATCTATTTATTGAAAAAATTCAATACATTTGTTAAAATTTAACCCTTGACTTAATAAGATAATCTTTAGAGTGTTAGTTGTTTGTGACTGTCATATTGTTGTCAATTTATTGAGGATCTTAACTTAGGTGTTTATCTGTCTGTTGGTTGTTGTGAATTACACTACATCACAATCATAACCCTAGACATTAAACGTAGTCATCACTAAATTCAAGAATAAGTCTGATTGAGGTCTAAATGTGGTAGCAAGTAAGGTCATCTGTAACACACCAAACTTATTAGATACAGATACCTTCACAGCTGACCTCAGTCAGTACACTAAGTCCCCTATAACTATATTTACATAATCCCAACTTACCACATAGATTAAGGTATCAACTCTGTTCTTAAGTATAGAGGGAAATCCTAGAACATAGAGTATAAATCTGTGACTCTTTGGGGCTATAACTTTTCTGCTAACGGGATCGTGGGCTCAACAGAGGGGGAAAGGATTACACCTATGGGTCTAGTATTCTTTTAGTAATTCAGTAACCTATGTGTATTTATATGTGCTTGATATACAAATTTATTGTTCTGGCGAAGTTTCTTTATGTTAATAAAATTTACATAAACTTTATTCAAGTGTGTCGGTCAGCTCGTCCCAAAATATCTATATTCCATTGCTATAGTTTTCACGTCTGTGCGTCTAACTGTCGTCACTTATGTGTGTGTGTATGTGAGTGGTGCTATATATATTAATATATATATTCTATTAGACTATCTGACGAACTAAATTCTGTTGTAGAGATAGGCTGAAAGAGAGAGAGAGAGAGAGATTCTCGATTTCAGGGACAGAGTCTAAGTAGTTTCCATCATCTCACTCGTGAAATCTATTTTTCTTTACATTTCCTCTCACTGAGCTATCACCTGTTCTAATCTATTCAGAAGGGACCAATCTATGTCTTAATTCCCCTATCACTAATATACGACAATAATATATTAATTAAAAACATTTATCTGATATCCATTTTTTTTAGTTGTACCTGTTAGAAGATTGGAGAGGGGCCCCAAAATATCTTAATAGCCTAGGGCCACGCGGAGTTTTTAATTCGGCCCTGATTAAAATCTATGGACGTGTTTCGCAATTCTCCCAGTTACTGTGCTTAACATTCTGGTTCAATTTGCTTCTTTTGTGTTAACTTTCATTTTATTCTATTGACACCCGCTTCTTGCAGCAAAGCATTTACTGCACGAGAACGGTGTGGTCTTGCATTATCATCTTGAAGGACTGCATTGTGCCCAATAACTTGCAGGGCTGGGATGGCAAGAGGCTGTAGAATCTCGTCACGGTAACGGTCACCATTCAGATTCCCAATCACATGATAGAGGGGGGTTCTGTGGAGTAAACTAATGCCTCCCCACATCATCACTGATCCAGCACCATATCGGTTACGTTCGATGACTGCAGCATCACTAAAGCGTTCACCACGACGCCTCCATACTCTGATTCGTCCATCTGTAGGCTCCAAGACAAATCGGGACTCATCCGTGAACATAACGTTAGCCCACTGTGCATGTCGCCACTGCACGTGCTGCATACACCATGCTAAACGAGCTGCTCTGTGGGCAGCAGTCAAGTGTGGTCGAATGGCTGGGCGACAAGCACGAAGGTTGGCATCGTGAAGGCGATTCCGAATAGTCTGATCACTGACTACAGTGTTGGTAGCATCTCTGAGGAACTGTCTGATAACATTTGCACTTGCAGTTTTCCGTTGCAGTGCTTGCCTCTGAATTAAGCGATCTTCTCGAGGTGTAGTGACTCTAGGACGACCTGTGCGTTGCCGTTCCTCGACGATTCCAGTCTGGGCAAAGCGCTGCTGCAGTCTGACAATAACTGAATGAGATATCTGCAAGCCTCTGAGCGACATTTCGGACAGTAAGACCTTCCTGCAACCACGCAATGGCTCTTCATTTATCCACAACACTCAGCTTTCGTCGTTGAGGCATATTGTTGTGCAATGGTTATGCAGCACTTGTGTTGCTTATAAAGACAATTTTGTGAGTACAGCTCAAGACCAACACTATAGTCTCCCACATGCATCACGCATTTTTGGAATAGCAGGTATTTTTGTCATGCTCAGACATCATTAAAAACACCCACATTTTGGCGTCTCAGCAGCATCTTTTCAGCGTGCTTGCTGAGCTGAACACTAGCCACACGGTATGCTGACTGCCCATGCAGCACGTGTTGAATGTTTGTCGTTCGAGAAAAATCAATGTCAGATTAATTGCTTATGAAATATAATTTTTATAATTTTTATTATTTTTGGGTCATTTTCACCTACTGGTCCTTAACTTCTTTTGAAGGGTATATTTTAAAAAACCACTGTGCATCACCACAGTACACGAACTACGTAGCAGCGGCGAGGATTACAATGTGTGTATACGGGGTCACAAGTTCTGTAAATATTTTTGTGCACACCGTCATTTGCGCACTTTTCTATATCGAGTGTTATTATTTTCTGGAGAGTACATATAAGGGAAACAATACAATTAATGTCTAACTTTCAACCACAGTTGCATCCCTTAGCTGGGATATTATATAAATTGATGATGCTGAGCGTTCCTTACAGAGCATGGGGCTAAGATTGCAGCTGGTCCTCTAGCAGAAAACTTGCACTAAGCATTCACATGCTCTTGCTGCGGTTGTTTTTGTGGCAATTTGTTTGACATGATGAGGCTGCCAGTCCCAGGCATAATGTCACATTAGTCGCCTTTGTACGACATGCCTGAGGCTAATGCTATATATGTTCAGATTTTTAAATGTTCCTTTCTATCGTGAGTCGAAATCCACACTACGAATATTCAAAAAAAGCAACAACAACAAAAAGACAACATGCGACCTGTTTTCTTCACTGTGACAATTTTACGCGACGATTCCTTTTAATTTGGTCTATCACAGAGGTCGGGAACCTTGCCATGACAAAGAGTGAAATATTTAATTTTGTCTCCATTTAAAAAAATTGAAGAGCCGCATGAAAAAAAAAATCCCATGCTATCCCTCATTCAATAATATATATAAGATATATAATTGAAATAATAAACACTATTTTTTTAAGAGCCGCACGAGATGGCTTAAAGAGCCGCATGCGGCTCGCGAGCCACGAGTTCCCGACCCCTGGTCTAACACCAAGGAAACCACCACCCGCGCTAATGGTCTGAGCGGAGTCTTGTTTCCTTCATGTTATTTTCGGTTTCTTCTTCATTTGTTCACATTTCACTCCTCATGGAGCGACTGTCGCAGCTGGTCCCCTGGCAGGATGTTTGCCTGAAAGCATTAATGTGTTATTGCGGTGGTTGTTTGTATAGCTATTTGTTTTACACGATGAGGTTGCCAGCCACTTGCACAACCTCATACTCGTCGCCTTCTACGACATGCATGAGGGAGCTTTAATCATATTCCTAAATAAATAAATATTACACACATAAAGGTTTCTTCAGGCACTGGTGAGAAATAAAGAAGTAGAAAACAAGACAACAGAAAAACAACAGAAGTGATAGGCTCGCTGGAGAATTTAACCTAGGACCATCCGAACGGCATCACTGCCTAGCTACGGAATCGAATCATACTATCCTCCCTGCCAACTAGGCACCACAAAAATAGTGCTTCGTGGACAGGGGTCATTAGCGCGATTTTCAACACGCAACACCGGATGTGTACCTAGGGCGATCCAGCCTAATTAATCACGCAATTACTTCTGTTGTTCCCCTGTTATACAGTATAGGTCAGATTACACAAGAAATAGACCTTAATATTGTGTCTAGTAAATGACAGAAGACTGAGAACAGTACAGTACATACCTTTATGTGAGTAATATTTATTTATTTACTGTTTGCTGGCCTCGGGTTTTCCTCTCTTTGTTTGTTTAAAAAGTCATATTCCTACTTTGGCTCGTCAGAGCTACACGGGTCAATTTTCGGTGGGGCTGTTTACAATTCTGAGATTTATACGTTTAATTTTGAATGTATTTTGCTCTGATATATTTATTCTCAGACAATATTATTTTTCGACACGTTTGAGCTGGTCGTTGTGAATTATTGCCAAAAGCTGATACTTCACAATATAGTTTGTTGTGTATACCTTAGTTCGAATTAGTTCGTCAGCTTTATGGAGTTTCCATTTTTTTTTTCCAGCACTTAATGAAAAGCGGTTTAGTTCGGAATGTCACACATTCCTGATCCAGTTTTGGTTGATAAGTAAATCTCTTACCAAAACGGCTGTGTGTTATTATTGTATTTACTTGTACTGTCATTTTATGCCAGTAAGCGTCGCAGGGGAGACGCAGATTTCATTCTTGTGAGAGGCCTATTCCTTCGTAAATGTTTTGCCATGTTTTTTTTTTAAATTTCTTCAACATTGTTCTACTTTCTGTCGAGCTTTCCCTTGTCCTGTTAGCTGCATTTTTACCGGTCTCTAAACTACGAGAAAGAAACATTTCGAGATGTGGGAATATGCAAATAGAGTTCACTTTGACTAATTGCTTAACAGCCTTATAATCACTATTTTTGTTTTAATCGTACGGTTATCTTTAAAGTTTTTGCGTTGATAGCCTGTGTCCTAAATTTCCGATTGTCTGGGCTCTTTTCTCGCGTGAACGTTACATAAAGTTGACCATGAGCAACAACTGCGTCTCGTAGATACTCACCTATATGATCAAATATGCTTTGTTGAAAGTCATGGCAAAGGCTAATATCACGGGAGCCTAGCGACACTTCAAGATGACATGAAGGCTAGAATCACTTGGCTCTCAATTGATGCGTGGAATAAAAACAAATGTCAGCCTTAATTACTGCCTGTGATAAGAGGTTTTGATGTTACTAATTATAGGCTATCCTGGACTAATAGATGTATCCGAGGATACCAGGATAGTGCCAGATAAGAGACTGGTCTTTGTTGCGCACAAATTCTTTTGTGTGGTAGTCTGTGACGCACAGATTACTGTTGGTAGGCATACAAATGTAAAGTATAACTATTTGTCTGATGAAAAGTATTTTATTTGAGAATCAATGATTCTTAGTCTAAGGGACAGAACCCTGATTGATCGATGTTATATTCGGTTATATAACATATATGAATATATATCTGTTCTTGTGTCTCAATCTGGCGTATGAATACTAGATTTACGTCATTTTTGCGTCTGGTATGGCCAGAAACAGACTGGTCTTGCTTAAAATGTTTATGGCCCGAATTTATATTTATTCCTTGATTATTTAAGGTGATTCGGTCTTATATCTTTGTATCTTTGTATTTCTATGTCGGTCTATTTTTTTAGCTGAACTCTGGGGTCAAAGGCATTTCTGCGCATGCGTCGATTTGGGGTGTCGACAGAGAAGCTGCTGTCATGTCGTCGCTACTATGGGCTGGTCGACTAGAATGTCTGAAGATTGATCTCTGTGATTTATTCTAGGAAGGAGATTGTTTCTCTGTATGACTGTAGTATCAGAGATTCTCCTAATGTTCATTATTAACGCCAAGGAATAGCGTGCGTTATTCGCTTGTGTGTGTTTTCCTAAAGCCAGGTAAAACCAAAACCTTTTTGCTGAACTTTTTTGCTAAGCCTAGATGTGAGACGTATTATCGTACATCTAGGATTGTTGACTACAGATGAAGATGACGTGTTATCTAGCAGCACTAGATTACTCCAGTAACCAGCCTTATTGATAGCAGAAATGTATAGAAGCCCAATGAGGACATTTATGTACGAATTACGAATTAATTCTGCTTCATAATTTTTCATCCTGGGTGAGCGAAGCTCACGGATGAGAGCCATTTTTGGGATCCCGCCATTGTAAGCGGATCATCGTCGGAGAACAGAAAAGGTCCCATTATCTGATGATGGTACAGAGATCTATATATTATGAAAACCCACTACTGTGGTTTAACATTGTTGCTATAAACATTTGATGAATTTACGGCTTGAGAAACGTAGCCAGGAGAAGGTTCTGACAGTGAACCATTGTTGATGACTATGTATCCACCTTAACTGACGCGATTAGTCAGTTGAAGCATGAGACGATAGACAACCAGAATATTGAGTGCTTGCCTACTATCGTTCCATTATATTTTCATGCCACATAAATGTACACCTGATATTGTCACCCATTTTTCAAGTATACGATGATTTTTTGCCAACCTGTTCAAGTGACTGTAATCGTGATGTCGAAGTGTACGTCCATTATTAAATGTATGAAACGTCATCAGCAGTCTACCCTTTATTGACTTCTAACTATGATTGAGTGAGTGACTTGTCAACTCAACAGAACTGCACACACATTCGCGTCCTTTACATCTACGTTCTCACTCGATGTCAGCACTGTGTCGGAACGAGTTGACCATTCATTTATGTGTCCAGTATAACCTTATGAAAGCAGTAACATCACAACAAAAACACCCTTATCAGTCTTATAAGAAATACCCCCTTCTCTGAAAAGAGCAAGGGTGTATAGACAATCAAGGCGAGGTCAAGCTATGTAAGTTCCCAGAGTAAGGAATGATGATGATGAAATTCTCTGGGTCCCTATCGGCTACCTCTTGAGATCTCACCAAGTGTAGGATATCTGTGTGGTGTTATTTGGCAAGGTGTCTAGGGTAATATATTCTAACAATTTAAAATTTCAAACAGAACTTTAACTTTAATGAAAAGTAAGTAAGACTGTCTGAAAAAAAAAATATATATATATATATATATACAATTTAATGGTACTGAACCTCAATCTTTTTGGGTCAGTACTTTTCTTTTCAAAAATGAAGAACTTTATATTTACATGAGAAAATAAATAACTTGGAAGTTCTGTTCCATTATTATAACTTGGTCACAATAATATCTGCACACACAGAGTTCCAGTTAAAACTAATTCTACTGCTGTTGGTTCTACACTACAGGGTCTGCTATTGTCATCATCCTAAATGGTAAGTTTGTTTTACGGTGGAAGAGCTTTGGATGAGTCGCCAGTGCCTTACTAAAGGACTTATCTTTATTATTGTACTGCTGCTGTTCTGATGATAATAGTCAGGAGCACCAACAAGTGACTCCTGGCTGAAGATAAGGGGTCTAGCTCCACTTGTATTCAGAGCGCTCAACTCCCACACGTTCTTCTTCTTAGTTTACTGCAGCAACAAGGTACTTCATAATACAACCTGGAATAAGAAGGACAATCCATCCTATGTAGAGCTTGTTTCTATTAATTTCACACCTAATCAATACTAAAACTTACCAAACTCAGACATTTGTGCTAACAAGTCGCACCAGACCTTAAATTCCGTTGTCTACAATCAGCTTCGTGTAATCACTCTTCTTCAGTGTTGATTCAAAGCCAATGTCCCTCACACATTGTTTGTCTTCCATACAATAATCATGGTGTGTACAATATAGCAGGCGACCTGTTGATTACTTCATTCTAACATTCCCTACATGTTTTCATATGATATTTGAACAATGTGTCACTCCAAAAGCCAATACCAATTTATTAATACTGCACTTACAGTCGCAAATTTGTAAGGCCAATTGGCAAACATTTTACACATTTTTCACTCCGAATAAGCCTGCTATAGGCACATTCCTACTTAGGTCGTCGTGACACAACACATCTCCCGGCGGCAGTATCGAAAAAATATGGCACACACAGCCTGTTACTTAGTTTAATAAAATAGGCAAACAAAATTATCTGTCTTATCCTCAAGTAAAGAAGATTCACACACACAAGCTGACAGGCAGTAAAAGGCTCTAGCACTGAGCTCGCAGTACAGTCGGCAAAGGCTTGTCCTTCTATCTCTTTCAGTATATGTCAGCTCGGCATGGAAGCTTACGGTTTAATGGCGGAACTTACAAGAAGTTGTTAATTTTTATCAAACTACACCCAACCAATCAGAAGGCGAGTCAAAAAGTTAACTATTTCTGAAACCATAAACTTGGGCGTTTTTTAAGTGTGTTCGTCTAATCTGACCAAATTTGTTTATTTTATATCATAGTTATTTATGGACCGATTTTAATTATCAAAAGTGATAATTAAACGGCCAATTCCTCCCTATCGTTATATATACTTTTCCTTTAATTATTCTTTTGCATTTTCATCTGGGTAATTTTTAAATAATTAAATGTGACCTTACCCTGATATGAAAATATCACTAAATTAAATTTTACTAAGTTAAGATACTTTTATTATGAGGGAACCTTTATGTTTATGTGTTAAGCAATATCAGCGCTATAATTCAAGATATCCTTTTCATTTTTATTATCTTTAGTTATGGAGAAATAAATTATCTAAGTTCAGTCAAAAACACAAAATAGGCATTATTTCCACTTCACCCAAATTTTCTTGTCCCTACACAAAAGGAGGGAACGATTTGATTGGTGGTTAATTTTGTACTATGCTCTTCGATAAATATTGGGGTGGGTAGTAAATTTTGACTTGTTTCTTAGAAAAATTCAAATACATTAAATAAATTATTGGCGGTAAATTTGACTAGCCCCTCAGACAAATTTCAAATATTGTAGTTATTTATAGATTTAGAAATACGATAGTTAGTTTTTTTAAGCGGGGAATTTGAGCGTGTTGTCATACGGATTCACTTCACTACACTGCCTGTCATATATTTTTTTTTTGTATTCTGTCCTCTGTCTTTAGTTTTAACAGAATGTTAAAGTTAAAAAAACAAAAGCATGAAATTTTATTGGGTTGCTCTTTTATTATGAAACTAAGTGTTAAGGATAGATTTGAGATGCAGATAAAATAGTGTGACATGTTACTACACGCTAGCACATTTCCATTTTATGTGAGGAATTGTGTTCGCCTGTAGTCAAACTACTGTTTGCACGAAGCGTTCACCCGTGGTGAGCGAGGCGTTCACCCGTGGTGAGCGAGGCGTTCACCCGTGGTGAGCGACGGTCAACTAGTGACGATTTTTGTCACATGTCGTGGGGTTCAGTGTGATAATTAATTGTTCTTCCGTCTTTGTGTTTGCGTCCGAGAGAGATGTAATTTTTCGAACTCCGGGATAAGGGAGTATGATATATAAATATACATTGTGGCATTATTGATTTCCGGAGTGGGACCCAAGATGCATCAAAAGTGAGGAATGCAGTAAGCGATCCCATAGCTTGACTGCCTGCGTCAGGGTCAGCGAACCAGAGCTGACCAAGACCCTACTCCACCTCCACGTGGTGGTCCTGGAAACAGGCTGTATTACTGCAGTCTGGCTGAGGAGTAGGGATCGAAGAGGGAAGGCAAACCCGGTCCCAAAAAATGCTGTGCGGAAGTCGGATGTGTCGGCCGAAAGGCGCAAATACCGCAGCTTCGCTGTAAACGGACACAACGCAACCAACGTCCTTTTCAGGACGATCGAGGAGGAAGAAAAAGAAGATTTCCGGAGGCCGCCACGTTATGTGCAAGATGGTTCATAAACATATCTAGAAGTTCATACCATAATTTACTACAAGTAACTTTGAGATATGAGGCAACTAAGACTTTGTTTGCCCTGATTTGCGTCTGCCGCATTACTTTGGTTTTCGTGGATTGTCCGAACCTTTAGTACAACGGCCAAGATTGAGTGGAGATGAGAGGAGTGTATTATTATTATATTATTGCCACTTAAAGATGCCTAACGTTTGAAACTTATTGACGGACCAGGGATAATCTACTACGCTTATCCATTGCCATGTACTTTTGATGTTTTGATTGACGTTATTGTGAAGTGACTTTATTTATTAAATGTCAACCATGTTTCCCGTGGACCTGTTCACCTATCGGCTTTTGTTATGTATACTGACCATAATGTCCTGAAAGAACACCTACTATCATTCGCGTATCCATGCATGATCCTCTGATTTATCCCAACGTAACACTGAGTTATTAAACTTCTCCGTTATTTCTTAATGAGTTACTTCGGAAGATATCTGTCAAATTCAAACAAAATATATTGTTGACCTGTACATGTGATGTTTCTAATAAGTGTTCAAGGTAACTTTCACTCAAAGCACAGTACAGTTCGCGACGTTCCGCATTTTCCCGAAAATCTGGTGCATTGTTTCAGGACGTAGGTATATTACCTACTAAGCAAATTCATAATAGCACGATCATTTTTGTCGAGTACTATTCCAACTAGCATTGTCGATCATGTCTTTGTTCCTTAAAATTTCTTACGTATTGTATTAAACGTGTTATTAATTTCCTACCATACCATTTCCTCAGTTGTCAAGGTGTTTGCCTGTTTTTGCCTTGCTGTTCTTCAACTTGAAACTATCAGTTATTACCAGGAACGTTTTACTGTTACCAGGATCTCCAATTATTGGCATCCCAAGATGTGTGGAATCAACTTGTATTGTATGGGTCTTATCGTGTTGATTAGGTAAAGGCTTCTTTCTTCTGTTGGGTGGGTTTGAAAAAAAATCGAAAAAAGGTTATTCGTCTTACGAGGACAAAAGACAAAGAAAGTAGTCTACGTTACGGCCACAAGGCCTTCGTCAGGAAAAGAAAGAAAGTGAAGGCTAGATAGGAGACATAAGAACTTAAAGAAATATAAAAATAAATAAAAATAATAATAATAATAAAAATAAAATCTAGGTACGGTACTTCCCTGAAGGCGAAGCATGGCTGAAAAGGAAGTGACTTCTGACCCCGGAAGTACACAATACATACTAAGAAGCTAAAAACTAAAAAACGAAACTGAACAAAAAACTACCCAAATATAATAAAAGTGGGGACTGGAAATAGAAGAGGACAGAATAAGTAGGAGATAAATGAATATGAAATAAAAAATCAAGACAAATTAGAAAACGTGTACATCCATACATATTATGGAGGATGGCATAAAAATAGAAGAATAGGATAAGAGTGGAAAGAGTCCAAATAGAGCAAGAGAGGAAAGGGTGACCTCAGACAAAGGTGTGGAAAGTGTTGAGACCGGCTGGTTTTAGACACCCCATGCGGTGGATAAGACGGTTCTCAAGCTGTTCTCGGCTGGCAGTGTCAGAGGAGCAGGATCGGATCACAGTGACCTGGATGTCGATGGGACCCTGGTGGTCAGGACTATTGAAGTGTGTGGCAACTGGTGTGGACTTTTGCTAAGAGATGTCATTTAAGTGCTGGCTGAATCTGTCCCCAAGTCATTTGCCTGTTTGGCCAATATAGGTTTTGCCGCAACGTTTACATATGATCGTATAAATGACATTACGCGATTCACACGTGAAGCTACTAGTGATGGTGTACGTAGCCTTAGGAAAGGACACCTTCTGGGTTGAGATGACATACTTGCACGTGTTGCATCGTGTCCGACCACAGGGCAGTGTGCCGAAGTGAGTGGCATTCTCCTTTGGGAGACGGCTGTGAACAAGAAGATCCTTCAAGTTCTTGTCGCGTCTATATGCCACCAAAGGTGCTTCACCGAATACTGCTTGGGTCGCAGGCTCTGCTTGGAGGATAGGGAGGTGGCGGAAAAGGATCCGTTGGACAGCAGTGCTGTGAGGGTGATGGGTCAAGATTAATTTGACTCTATATGAAGTGGATTTGTAGTGAGGTATGAGGGCCTCCTGACGAGAGATGGGGAGCACACGTTGGAGAGCAGAGGTGAGAACGTGTTCCGGATAAAGTCTGCTACGGAAGAAATCCAACATCTCATTTGCTCGGAAGTGGAAGTCATCGTCGTCTTGGCACAAACGGCGGAGGCGGAGAAGTTGTGAAAAAGGAAGGGAGTCACGACAGGCCCAAGGATGAGAAGAGGTATACAGGAGGTAGCTGTGGGCATCTGTCGGCTTGTAGTATACTGAGGTATTAAGGCCGGAGGGCGTGATAGAAATAGTAATGTCAAGGAAGTTGACAGATACTGTGGAGACAAGGGAGGTGAACTTGATGGTGGGGTGAAAGTGGTTGACGAAGTCGATGAAGCGATATAAATCAGTCTCAGACATATCTGTGAGACCTATGCCATCATCGATATATCTGCGGTAAAACCCGGGGAAAGGACCGGAGTATTGTTGCCATATCTGATGCTCCATATGGCCCATGAACAGGCAGGCATAGCTAGGACCCATCTTCGTTCCCATGGCAACACCACTAATTTGGTCAAAAAAGTGACCATTGAATTCAAAGGAATTCAGTTGAAGGACCAGTTCAGCAAGACGGAGAAGAGTGACAGTGGATATAGAAGGGCAAGTGCGTTGGTCAAGAAAAAACCGAAGAGCTCGGAGACCATCAGAGGGGGGAATAGAGGTGTACAGAGAACAGACGTCTAACAAGAAAAGACGGTAGGAGCGGTCTGCTGAGAGTCGGATAGAGGAGAAAGTTGTAAGAGCATGATTGGTATCTTTGACAAAGGAGGGAAGATTCTCAACGATAGGCTGGAAAATGCTATCGAGGAAGTCAGAAATGTGTTCAGTAGGACAGGAACAGGCTGAGACAATAGGTCTGCCAGGGTTTTCAATCTTATGAATTTTGGGGAGCATGTAGAATACAGGCTTGCCCAAAGAGCTGTCATGAATCCTAAGACGAGAAGCTTCGGGAGGAAGAGCATTACTAGTGATGAGCTGTTTAATAGTGTTGTGTACAATGCGATTGTTAGAGACAGTCGCATCGCTGGTCCTGGGCCTGTAAAAAGAGCCATTGGTCAACTGGTTATTACCTTCACTTAGGTATAAGTCCTTCTGCCAGACGACAATGGTTCCTCCCTTGTCAGCCGGTTTGATGACAATGTCGTCTCTGCGGCGAAGAAGGGAGAGAGCGCAGGACTCTGCCGAAGTGAGATTGGAATAATGCAATCTACGAGGGCGGAGCTGCTGAATGTCATGGATGGTGTTCTTGATATACAGGTCCAGGGCATGAGAGGCCCCAGGTTTAGGTGTAAAGGGGGGTTTAGTAGAGTCAGAAAAGCGTGCGAAGATGTCGGATTCAGCCTGAGACTGCGGAGTGCTGTCTTCCTTTCTAAAATGGAACTTCAGCCTCATGTGACGGTGAAACCGATGAACATCCTGGAGGAGATTGTATTGGTCTAGGGTCGGACGAAGAGGAAAAAATTTTAGGCCCTTAGATTGCATTATTCCAATCTCACTTCGGCAGAGTCCTGCGCTCTCTCCCTTCTTCGCCGCAGAGACGACATTGTCATCAAACCGGCTGACAAGGGAGGAGCCATTGTCGTCTGGCAGAAGGACTTATACCTAAGTGAAGGTAATAACCAGTTGACCAATGGCTCTTTTTACAGGCCCAGGACCAGCGATGCGACTGTCTCTAACAATCGCATTGTACACAACACTATTAAACAGCTCATCACTAGTAATGCTCTTCCTCCCGAAGCTTCTCGTCTTAGGATTCATGACAGCTCTTTGGGCAAGCCTGTATTCTACATGCTCCCCAAAATTCATAAGATTGAAAACCCTGGCAGACCTATTGTCTCAGCCTGTTCCTGTCCTACTGAACACATTTCTGACTTCCTCGATAGCATTTTCCAGCCTATCGTTGAGAATCTTCCCTCCTTTGTCAAAGACACCAATCATGCTCTTACAACTTTCTCCTCTATCCGACTCTCAGCAGACCGCTCCTACCGTCTTTTCTTGTTAGACGTCTGTTCTCTGTACACCTCTATTCCCCACTCTGATGGTCTCCGAGCTCTTCGGTTTTTTCTTGACCAACGCACTTGCCCTTCTATATCAACTGTCACTCTTCTCCGTCTTGCTGAACTGGTCCTTCAACTGAATTCCTTTGAATTCAATGGTCAGTTTTTTTGACCAAATTAGTGATGTTGCCATGGGAACGAAGATGGGTCCTAGCTATGCCTGCCTGTTCATGGGCCATATGGAGCATCAGATATGGCAACAATACTCCGGTCCTTTCCCCGGGTTTTACCGCAGATATATCGATGATGGCATAGGTCTCACAGATATGTCTGAGACTGATTTATATCGCTTCATCGACTTTGTCAACCACTTTCACCCCACCATCAAGTTCACCTCCCTTGTCTCCACAGTATCTGTCAACTTCCTTGACATTACTATTTCTATCACGCCCTCCGGCCTTAATACCTCAGTATACTACAAGCCGACAGATGCCCACAGCTACCTCCTGTATACCTCTTCTCATCCTCGGGCCTGTCGTGACTCCCTTCCTTTTTCACAACTTCTCCGCCTCCGCCGTTTGTGCCAAGACGACGATGACTTCCACTTCCGAGCAAATGAGATGTTGGATTTCTTCCGTAGCAGACTTTATCCGGAACATGTTCTCACCTCTGCTCTCCAACGTGTGCTCCCCATCTCTCGTCAGGAGGCCCTCATACCTCACTACAAATCCACTTCAGATAGAGTCAAATTAATCTTGACCCATGTAGTGAAATTGACAGAGATACAACGGTAAAATCCCTCCAAAGATAACATTTAAGGATAAAAACATAATGCGTAGGCTGCGAATAGTACATGATCGCCTAGACCGCGGGTCATCATCCTCCATAATAATTGACTTGCTAGACAGGAGGGGAACGGCGGATCAAAAAGGAAAAAAAATATATGACTGGAAAGATTGCGTGAGACTAGAAAGGCTAAGGAGACGCAATTGGGGGGGATGGAGGAAAGTAAAAATTCACGTCCCCCAAATTGACACGAGGTACGGAATGGACGCTTTTGCGATACCAAGCCCTTGATTTGAATTCAGCGGCTAAACGCAGATGTTAGGAATATTACAAAAATTAAAAAGTACTTTTTTCTTAATATTAATGTTAGGAATATAAAAATTAGCTGGCCGGATGGCCTATTCTGAGCAGTGAACTTATATGTTCTTAATTTTACAGACGGATAGATAATATTGAAGATAATGACAAAAGACAGTGTTGTTCACATCATCGACAGACTATTGAATCTAAAAGTGTCGCTAATTGCACAAAAAAACACGACCTCGAAACGCAGGTGTTCAAATCTACGTAGTATGGAAGAGAAGGGATATTTGTGGTAGCTGTGTCTAAATATAACTTTTAACGACAAAATGTTGGAGGGGAGAGAAAGGTTGGTTCAAAAATCAAGTACATTTTGTAGAAACACAAGTAGAGACGGACAGACTAACAGATAACCATCCATACTTGACTGAAGCATGACTGAAATGACTTTATGGTAGGAAATTTGAATTTAAAATAAACCTAGGCAGTGATTGGCCACAGACAATCATATCATTAGCGCTCAGACGCGAAAGTGGGGCCATTCTTCAATAGTTGTTCAGTGATAGACACAGATTTTAAAGTGTGGTGATTTCCATATGAAAGAAAGTGTAATAAATTTAGGGACGCCATACTATAGCCAGCAGCTCAGCTGAGTTTTGCTAGCAATTCTGTGTTATTTATTCATAATCTGAGCTGCGAGTTTCTGTTGTCAACCAAGCAGTGACTATTCAGTTGGTGACTTTACTCGAGTGTATCTGTGCAGTACTTGTGACAGAGACCACCATTATTGCCCGCCGGCACAGAGAGGTGGGACCACCAGATTTCAGCACCAGAGCTACAACTAAAAGATGAGTGAGCCTCTGGTCTGCTGGACATTCACCAACCCCGTTTAGTTACTAATACCCTCATAAAAATTCCCACCATTTTCTGGACACTGTGTAGTCAATATAGACAGGTGTGATGAGGCCACCCCAACAGCACAAACATTAACTATCCTCCCAAGTAGATGACTACTAGAACATTTTAATAAAACTACTAGTATAGTACATATATATGTACACTATTGCATTTATGCTATAATATTCCATGCATTTCTTTCATAATCTCTAAATCCTTTTAAGTTCTGGTCAACCTAAAAAATTGATCCAGAACAAAATAAATGTAATATAATTTTATCAAAAAATTTTACACACGTGAGTTAGTTCAGTGTATTTTAACATTTATTAATATTATTAGTCTTGTTAAATATCTGTGGGTATATCTATAACCTATTACACCACACTGCATATCATAACCCTAGACACTTTACGTAGCCACATTCATTAAAAAAAAAATTAAGTGTGAGGTCGTAGTGGTAGCAAGAAAGGCCTTCTGACAATTCTCAACTACATTTTATCTCAGGAGCCTTCACAGCTGGCCTCATACAATTACATTTAGTAATATCAACATCATACAATACCATCAAACACCACTACATATATTGGGGTCTTGTCCAGGGGATAATTAGCCCAACAGTAATATTAGGATCTCCTGGTGGGAGAAATAAAAGTAGGGAAATAAATTGTAAAATTCCCTTTAACATTAAAAGTGTCCCTGCAGATAAAAGTTGGTGAATCTTCACAGCCAGTAATAATTAATTAGTTAACTGGTTAGTTAGAATTAGTTAGACTATAGTCATAAGAAGTACTTAGTGTATTTACTGGTTAGAGATTTAGCTTGTATATTATTATATTGTCTCAAAGTATGGCGGAGCTGGCAAAATTTAGATCAGCTGCTGTGCTCACCGCGAAGGAGATGGGAATGGATGGTCAAATTTTAATTCAATACGTAACGGCTGAATGTGATAAATATATTGAACGGGAAGAAAGGAGAGTAGAAAAAGAGGCTGAAAGAAAAAATTAGAGGCTGAAAGGTTAGCTGAAGAGAAGAGGTTACAAATTGAGGCTGATAGAGACATTAAGAGGCTGCAGATTGAGGCAGAAGAAAAACGACAGCAAAGGGAGGCAGAAGAAAAAAAGGCCGAAAGGGAAGCAGAAGATAGAAGGTTGCAAAGGGAGCACGAATTACGACTAAGGGAGCTGGAATTACAAGGCCAGGCTCCTGAAAATGGTGCCAGCCCTTTTGCCTCAGATGCTACGCCCAGTCTGGGAGCCTCAAACTCAGCTATGGGGTTTCATTTAGACCATTTTGTTGAAAAAGACGATGACATAGAGGGGTACCTAGGACGTTTTGAGTTATTAGCTACTACATATGGGTTAGAGAGAGAGAGGTGGAGCTTAAAGCTATCACAGGGATTGAGAGGTACTTCTTATGAAGTATTTGCCAAAATGAACAGGGAAGACCAAGACAATTATGACATGTTAAAGCAGGCTTTGTTATTAAGGTACGAGAAGAATGGTGAATTTATCGTAAGAAATTTAGAAATGCCAAACTGTTGTCTGGGGAGACCTACCACCAATTCTCTGCCAGACTAGAAACCTATTTGGAGAAATGGACGGCTCTGGGGAAGACCCAAGATCTTAAGGAAATGATCATGATTGAGCAATTGAGAGAGTCCATGGCTCCAGACATGAGAAAATTTCTCATGGAACAAGGTGCAGAGAAGTTGGGGGAAATTTTAAATGTTGCTGAGAGGTATCAGGCAGCTCAGGCAGAGGTAAGTGGTGCTAAGAAGAAGCACATAGACAATTTTAAAGCTCCACAGCAATTTAATAAATTTGATAATAGAGAGCAGTGAAATAAAGGTAGGACAAACTTTGAGCGGCCAAGAAATGACTATCGCGACAGAAACTCACAGTTCAATGACCAAAAGTTCAATGAAAGAAAACCGTTGAACCAAGGAAAAAGATGGTGTAAATGGTGCAAGAAGGATAACCATAACACCGAATTTTGTAGAAGGAAACCTTCAAACATTGCTGCAATGAAGTCGGGGACGCAAAGATTAAAGGTTAATCCTAAGGGACAACAGGAACCTTATCACCCCCCAGTTTGTGAGGATGTTATTTGTAATGGGGTCACCATAAGGTGCCTTTATGATACAGGTTTGGATTATGATTCAGTTGTGAAGTCTAGCCTAGTGGACCCAAGTCAGTATACCACAGAAACAGTGGAAATACAAGGGGCGACTAAGGACATACCACTCATGACACTCCCATCGCAAGGATAACGGTGAAAACTCGCTATGTGGAAGGAGAAATCAGAGCAGCAGTGATAGATGAACCAATCTACCCTCTGATATTGGGGTGTAGATACGTCTTCTTGGGGAATCCCGAGAAACCGGTGATCATGGCGACAGTGCAGACCAGGTCACAGAAGAAGGAGGAAGAAGGTGAACCTATAAATGCTCATCCAGAGGAGATGAGGAAGGCGCAGGCTGAGGATAGGACACTCAAGCCCTGTTTTAAAAAATTGCCCAAATGCCACACACCTCCGAGCAAGGGGGAATATTTCATGAAGAACAAACTCTTATACAGGAAGGCCGGAACTGGAACAAATGGTCACAACCAGCTGGTTCTTCCCACTTCATATAGAGATAAAGTGATGGAACTCGGACATGCGATTCCCTTCAGTGGTCACATGGGGATCAGCGCCACAGGACAGCGTATAGCTTGTCATTACTTCTGGCCAGGGATAACGGAGGATATAAAAAGATATGTCAAATCCTGCCCAGAATGTCAAAGGGTAGCTCCAAAGCACTGGACTGCTCCTGCAACTCTAGGGGAAATGCCATAGTGGGAACACCTTTTGAGAGGGTTGCAGTGGATATTGTAGGACCTCTCACTCGGACCAAGAGGAGGAACAGTTACATCCTTACTCTGGTGGACACTTGTTCTATGTGGGGAGAGGCGGTAGCCCTGCCATCAATTGATTCAAAACATGTGGCAGAGGCACTACTTACAATATTTACCCGATTAGGATTCCCGCATCAAATCTTGACGGATAATGGTTCTCAGTTCAAGGGGAAACTAACGGAAGAAGTTTTTAAGCTATTTCAAGCCAGGCACTTTCATTGTAGTCCGTACCATCCACAAGGGAACGGCCAGGCAGAGAGGTTCAACGGGACTCTCATTTCTATCCTGAGAAAGCTGGCACACGAAAAACCGGATCTGTGGGATCAATTCCTGCCCGCCGCATTGTTTGCGTATCGGGAGGTACCACATAGTTCAACCGGGATGGCTCCCGCAACTCTGCTATTTGGGAGGCCAATAAAAGGTCCATAGGAAGCTCTATTAAGGACCTGGACAGATGAGAAGGCGGAAGAGACTGTTACCTCATCGTATCAATATGTGAACGAACTGACCACTCGTTTGAAAGCTGGATGGAAACTGGCAAATGATAATTTGAAACAAGCCAGGAAGAAACATGCAGCATATTTTAATAGGAAGGCAAAGGACAGGGAACTGGCAGGCGGAGAGAAGGTGCTGCTTCTACTACCCGGAAGCCAGAATAAATTACAAATTGGTTGGCAAGGTCCATATACGGTTCTAGAGAAGGTGTCTAGAACAAACTATAAAATTGACAAAAAGGGGAAGGAAAAAGTTTATCATGTAAACCTGTTAAAGAAGTATCTGGACAGACCACTCCAGGAAAGCACCCCCTTATTGACCTTGGCTATTGCAACCCAGATGCAAAAAGAACCACTCACCTCACATGAATACCCATTACATCCTTGTGAAACAGCAGCACAGGTAAAAGTCAGTAAGCACCTGACTAAAAACCAGAGGGAGAGAGTTCAACAGGTTCTGGAAGAACATACAGATGTATTAACAGATAAACCAGGCCATACAAATTTGCTACAGTATGACATGAAACTGGTAGACTCAAACCCAATCTGTATGAGAGCCTATTCTATTCCGTTCGCGAAGGAGAAGGCATTGAAGGAAGAAATAGAGTATTTGTTGAAGGAGGGGATTATTTCGCACAGTGAATCATCTTTTAGTTCTAGTGTCGTTTTGTTGAGAAAACCGTCTGGGGAACACAGATTGTGCATAGATTACAGGAAACTGAATGCTGTCACAGAAGGACAAGTGGATCCATTACCAGACACAAAACAGTTATTTGCCAGACTGAACAAGGCAAAATACTTTTCAAAAGTGGATCTTAGTAAAGGCTATTACCAGATCCCAGTGAAGCCTGAAGTGAGACCTTATTTGGCTTTTAGCACTTCGGATGGACATTATGAATTCAATATGCTACCATTCGGACTGAAAAATGCTCCGAGTGTGTTTTCAAGGATGATGCGCAAATTGTTGGATCCCCTGAATAACCCATGTATCACAAATTTCATGGATGATATTCTCGTCGCCACCGAGACATTTGAAGAACACATTGAAGCTCTGGAGATGTTGTTTGATAGACTTCGGGAGGCGAATTTAACTGCTAGGCCAACAAAATGTTGTATTGGATGCAAAGAGTTGGAATTCTTGGGACACACTGTATATCAGGGTAATATGACCCCTGATCCTAAGAACTTGGAAAAACTGTAGAGAGCACCTAGGCCACAAACAAAAAAGGACGTGCGATCATTCGTGTCGTTATGCGGATTTTATCAAAAATACATCAAAAATTTTAACGCTATTTGTGCTCCTCTGACTGATCTGACTCGCAAGGGACTTCCAGATAAAATTATTTGGACTGCACAATGTGAACTAGCGTTCCAAGAGTTAAAGGAAAAACTCACTAGCAAGCCTATTCTCAAACTGCCTGATTTGACACAGGACTTTGTCTTAAGAACCGATGCAAGTAATGTAGGACTCGGAGGGGCTTTGTTGCAAAGATCAGCTTCACCTGATGGGGAACTGAAACCAGTCGCTTATGCAAGCCGCAAATCGAATAAGGCGGAACAAGGATACTCCACAAGCGAAAAGGAATGTTTAGCATTAATCTGGGCAATAAAGAAGTTTCAAATCTATCTGTATGGTAGGACATTTGTGGTGGAGACGGACCATCAGCCTCTCGTGTTCTTGTCTCAGGCTAAGCATGGAAACGCAAGATTGCTGAGGTGGTCTTTATTGCTTCAACCTTATCAGTTCAGTATCCAATATATCCCAGGCAAATTGAATGTCGGTGCAGATTTCCTCAGTCGGCACCCCTGTGATCAAAAATTAGAGTAGTGGCAGACGTGAGGAGTAATTTTACCTATGTGTATCGCTGGTTTTGGAACTTGCCATAGGCATGTTTTCAAGTGGGGAGATGTGTAGTGAAATTGACAGAGATACAACGGTAAAATCCCTCCAAAGATAACATTTAAGGACAAAAACATAATGCGTAGGCTGCGAATAGTACATGATCGCCTAGACCGCGGGTCATCATCCTCCATAATAATTGACTTGCTAGACAGGAGGGGAACGGCGGATCAAAAAGGAAAAAAAAATATGACTGGAAAGATTGCGTGAGACTAGAAAGGCTAAGGAGACGCAATTGGGGGGGATGGAGGAAAGTAAAAATTCACGTCCCCCAAATTGACACGAGGTACGGAATGGACGCTTTTGCGATACCAAGCCCTTGATTTGAATTCAGCGGCTAAACGCAGATGTTAGGAATATTACAAAAATTAAAAAGTACTTTTTTCTTAATATTAATGTTAGGAATATAAAAATTAGCTGGCCGGATGGCCTATTCTGAGCAGTGAACTAATATGTTCTTAATTTTACAGACGGATAGATAATATTGAAAATAATGACAAAAGACAGTGTTGTTCACATCATCGACAGACTGTATTGAATCTAAAAGTGTCGCTAATTGCACAAAAAAACACGACCTCGAAACGCAGGTGTTCAAATCTACGTAGTATGGAAGAGAAGGGATATTTGTGGTAGCTGTGTCTAAATATAACTTTTAACGACAAAATGTTGGAGGGGAGAGAAAGGTTGGTTCAAAAATCAAGTACATTTTGTAGAAACACAAGTAGAGACGGACAGACTAACAGATAACCATCCATACTTGACTGAAGCATGACTGAAATGACTTTATGGTAGGAAATTTGAATTTAAAATAAACCTAGGCAGTGATTGGCCACAGACAATCATATCATTAGCGCTCAGACGCGAAAGTGGGGCCATTCTTCAATAGTTGTTCAGTGATAGACACAGATTTTAAAGTGTGGTGATTCCCATATGAAAGAAAGTGTAATAAATTTAGGGACGCCATACTATAGCCAGCAGCTCAGCTGAGTTTTGCTAGCAATTCTGTGTTATTTATTCATAATCTGAGCTGCGAGTTTCTGTTGTCAACCAAGCAGTGACTATTCAGTTGGTGACTTTACTCGAGTGTATCTGTGCAGTACTTGTGACAGAGACCACCATTATTGCCCGCCAGCACAGAGAGGTGGGACCACCAGATTTCAGCACCAGAGCTACAACTAAAAGATGAGTGAGCCTCTGGTCTGCTGGACATTCACCAACCCCGTTAGTTACTAATACCCTCATAAAAATTCCCACCATTTTCTGGACACTGTGTAGTCAATATAGACAGGTGTGATGAGGCCACCCCAACAGCACAAACATTAACTATCCTCCCAAGTAGATGACTACTAGAACATTTTAATAAAACTAACTAGTATAGTACATATATATGTACACTATTGCATTTATGATATAATATTCCATGCATTTCTTTCATAATCCCTAAATCCTTTTAAGTTCTGGTCAACCTAAAAAATTGATCCAGAACAAAATAAATGTAATATAATTTTATCAAAAAATTTTACACACGTGAGTTAGTTCAGTGTATTTTAACATTTATTAATATTATTAGTCTTGTTAAATATCTGTGGGTATATCTATAACCTATTACACCACACTACATATCATAACCCTAGACACTTTACGTAGCCACATTCCTAAAAAAAAATTAAGTGTGAGGTCGTAGTGGTAGCAAGAAAGGCCTTCTGACAATTCTCAACTACATTTTATCTCAGGAGCCTTCACAGCTGGCCTCATACAATTACATTTAGTAATATCAACATCATACAATACCATCAACACCACTACAACCCATCACCCTCACAGCACTGCTGTCCAACGGATCCTTTTCCGCCACCTCCCTATCCTCCAAGCAGAGCCTGCGACCCAAGCAGTATTCGGTGAAGCACCTTTGGTGGCATATAGACTCGACAAGAACTTGAAGGATCTTCTTGTTCACAGCCGTCTCCCAAAGGAGAATGCCACTCACTTCGGCACACTGCCCTGTGGTCGGACACGATGCAACACGTGCAAGTATGTCATCTCAACCCAGAAGGTGTCCTTTCCTAAGGCTACGTACACCATCACTAGTAGCTTCACGTGTGAATCGCGTAATGTCATTTATACGATCATATGTAAACGTTGCGGCAAAACCTATATTGGCCAAACAGGCAAACGACTTGGGGACAGATTCAGCCAGCACTTAAATGACATCTCTCAGCAAAAGTCCACACCAGTTGCCACACACTTCAATAGTCCTGACCACCAGGGTCCCATCGACATCCAGGTCACTGCGATCCGATCCTGCTCCTCTGACACTGCCAGCCGAGAACAGCTTGAGAACCGTCTTATCCATCGCATGGGGTGTCTAAAACCAGCCGGTCTCAACACTTTCCACACCTTTGTCTGAGGTCACCCTTTCCTCTCTTGCTCTATTTGGACTCTTTCCACTTTATTCTATTCTTCTATATTTTTTATGCCATCCTCCATAATATGTATGGATGTACACGTTTTCTAATTTGTCTTGATTTTTTATTTCATATTCATTTATCTCCTACTTATTCCTGTCCTCTTCTATTTCCCAGTCCCCACTTTTATTATATTTGGGTAGTTTTTTGTTCAGTTTCGTTTTTTAGTTTTTAGCTTCTTAGTATGTATTGTGTACTTCCGGGGTCAGAAGTCACTTCCTTTTCAGCCATGCTTCGCCTTCAGGGAAGTACCGTACCTAGATTTTATTTTTATTATTATTATTATTTTTATTTATTTTTATATTTCTTTAAGTTCTTATGTCTCCTATCTAGCCTTCACTTTCTTTCTTTTCCTGACGAAGGCCTTGTGGCCGTAACGTAGACTACTTTCTTTGTCTTTTGTCCTCGTAAGACGAATAACCTTTTTTCGATTTTTTTTCAAACCCACCCATTGTACTCCACGTCTTACCGCAGTTCCTCTCAACTTTCTTCTGTTGTAGTTTTGTTTTCTAACCAGACGATGTGCGGTACTTCTATAGTTGTATGTAATTTCTCAGAATTTCACAACAAACCTTATAAGTTTATTGTTGGGTACCTATAGTTATTTTATTGCTGTCTGAACCAGATGACCTGTCTCATATTATTCCTGTTCCCCCCCCCCCCTTTTTTTAGAACGTAAATCCATTACTCAACTCCAATCATCTAATTTCTGTGCCCTTTCGATGTTGTATGTATCCTCTGTTAGCTACAGAAAGATTCATTGTATCTCTATTGTGTTTGTTTCAGTCATGGGAAACAGATCATACTGGGCAAATCAGAAGTCCCAAACAAAAAAAGAGGAGACGGTGGGGGGGGGGGGGGGTGAGAAATATCAGAACTCTGAGGTGGTGATAAATCAATAAGATAACTGTAATGAATCACAATTATTCATTTCAGAAGACATTACACACACCCGCGCACGCACACAAACACACAAATGCAGTCGTCTATCCATGTAGTAAGACGGTAGATTCCACATGTGATTATTGTCTCACACATCCCGCTTTGAAGCATCACGCCCCCCCCAAGCAACCCCTCTCTGATCCCCGATATGTTAGGTCGCCCCTTCCAGACTATTAATTGTCCCAAACCACCCCCGCCCACCAAAAAAAAAAAAAACAGTAAAATACAATTTTAAAAATATATACTTAAAAATATATAGTTAGAATAATTTGAGGCTCATGGACAATTTTGTGTTAGAAGGGATACCTAGACTTTTTTGTTTGACATTTTAGCATGGTAGCAAATATTATATTTTTGGTTTATCCTTATAAACTATACGTATTAAATGCTATGATTTTATTATCGTAATAACAAGCAATGATTAGTGTATCTGAAAATACGCAACAGAATAAAATCCATGGAGGATGTGTGCTAGGAACATTAGTTAGATGGGGCAGTATTTTACTCATGTTTCTATACAGTACTTAACATTTTAAAAATTGAACTTTGTACATCCTTTTCATTTGCACAATTAAAACAAACCAAACAGATTAGCATGGACCTTGACACCATCACCAGAACGGCTATGCTATGGACCCCAGAAGGACGGCGAAAGAGAGGCAGACCAAAGACAACCTGGCGGAGAACAGTGAAGGCTGAGATGCAAAGCATGAACCAGAGTTGGGGCACGGCACGAAGGATAGCCACCGACCGAGCAAAATGGGGACAGTTTGTTGCTGCCCTACAAGACGCCACTAGGCGTGATGGCCACTGATTGCAATGTCAGTTAGGGGCTAAGGATTCAAGAATAAGAAGAAACAGATTAGCATAGAAGCTAGAGCAAGTTGCTGACAGTTGAGAACGTTAAGCTAAAGATAACAATGTGAACATTTGTACAGTTATAATGATGTTAGTGTAAACTACGTCCTTATGTTAATGTTATCTTCTGTTTCCATCTTCTGCAGCTCACTTGCAAGATCATTGAACATCCAACGAACACCACCATGGATGACCTCAATTGGGGATGATGGGGGTATCTTCCATTTGGAACTCCCAGCAGACGTGGAGGCTAAGCTGGTAAACGTAAATGGTGGGGATGGAGGTTCGGTTAGTAGTCTTGCATTGGGTATTGGTTGTAACAGTGAAGATACAGGCTACTCATCTGACACGGAGTCAAGTCCTTCTGACCATCGCTTCAGCTATGGGTCCAAAGTAGGGGACAGTAAGAAAAATAACCCTAATAGATTTGATCACTTAAATCATATTTGCACCAAGATCAGTGACAGGGTATCAAGGGGCTCTGGAAAGTCATTATCACAAATTTCATCGTCTGCAATAGATGAACTGGAGAAAAACTTTAACGCTTCACGACTGGTTAAATCTGAAAGCTGTAACCAGTCATGGTTAGATAAAACGCAGATAAACACACATTCTTTCTCGTTAATGGAAGAGGATGACGGGGTTTGTCTGAGCAAGTCAGACTGTAGATCAAGTAAGGCTAGCATCTCATCTAAATCTAACAAGTCCGACTCAAGCCTCAACAGTCTGGGAAGCCACAAGTGTAGCATCGATAAGTCTTTATGCAAAAACAATTCCAGGAGTGGTTACGCAACCAAACATTCGAACTCTCTGAGAACAAGTTTTGCCAGCAGACTGAAGCTTTGTTATAAATCTGTAAACATTGATATTCAGTTAAGCTGCTCCTCAAAGAAAGACACTTTTGAGAATTGCTCATTCAAGGTTCCTGAACAGACATTATGTGAGCACCTTCTTGGTATTGTCCCAGCTTGCAGAAGTGATTTTGACTCCATGGGTAGAGATCAAAGTGCACAGGTCATTGTTAAAGGAGTTCTACCTGGAAGTCCTGCTAGCCTGAAGCATGAAATTTCTGTTGGTGAGTATATTGTTCTGATACATCATCATCATCATTTTCCATTGCGTTCCATACAGAGCAAGGAGCCACCATTGCCGCTGCTTCCCATTGCTGGAAACCTGGACTAAGTAGTCACATGCTCTTGCGGTGATGAGATTCCAGCCCCATATTTGTTTCTGATTCAGCATACTTAATTTTTTTCAGCAGTTGTGTTGAAAAACAAAACGGACAGACCAACAGAAAAAAAACTTATTATCAGACAGCATCCACAAGATGGTTGCAATAATTTGCTATATTTTAATGTCTTGAAGTACGTTATCAAACAAAACATAAATGGGTAAGTATCCGCCTCATTTAATAATAACACGCACAAACTAGTCAGACATATTGATACAAAAACAATCTCTTCTGATACAGCGCGTACCTCTAACGCGGGAATTTGTTCATGCGAGGTAAAGAAATAGAAGAATAAAATCACCAAAACGCAAAATCGTCTTTGCTGAAAAACGATTTTTCTCGAGGCGACTATTCTTTGCGCAACCGAGTAACACCTGTGGAACGTAAAAAACGCCACCTCCGCCGAACGTAGTGACCCGCGGAGGAATATACATAACACGCACAGCTCAGGCCTTGCGAGTGTGTATCGCGCTGTTCTCCGAGTGTGTCGACGTTTCTTGATAAAAGTACAGTATTTAATACAGCATCCCAAACATAAGTAAGAGTGCTGGTTATAAGAATCAAAGTAGTGGACAAAAAAGGAAAGCCGTTATGTGTTACGGAAAAACTCGAAATAATAAAACTGTAGTATTTCATCAATTATTTATTAGGATTTAAGATGTTTAGAACAGTAGTAACATTTTTATTCCTTTTCTTTTATTTAGTGTATTACTTACGAGACTGTACAGGTTTTGAGTTTTTTTATTGCACGAAATTCCACAACGCTGGGATTTTTAGAAACACATATATCGCGTTATAAGGGAAACGACTGCATCTTTATCAGCGGACCACGGACTTTCCCAGAACTAAAAGAATGTTTTAATTAGTTGTCTGCAAAAGATTGTGAGTTCCCTTTGCAGCACCAGTCTTTGCAACAGTCCTTTAATTCACACAAAACCTTTCCTGATAACTAATTCAAAACTGAAGGAGAATTCACACAGGCAACTAGGAACGTATCTATGTCATCTTCTATTAGAACTGTAACATTACGTCACCAGCGTCATCATTTTCCGGTGGATTCCTTACGGAGCATGGAGCCGTCACTGCAGCTAGTTATTTGCAGGAAGCCTGCATCATCATCATCATGTGACGTAGTCTCTTCAAAACATTGTCTCCATTACAGCTGTTCTGAACGCATCACGATTCTGGGCAAGTCGACCTGCATCATCCAAAGACAAGTTCACACTCTCTGTGATGTCCTGGATCCACCGTCGTCTAGGTCGTCACCTTCCCCTTTTTCCAGGGACCATGCCTTCCATTACTAATTTTTCCAGACCATTTTGTCTTTTTATATGACCGAAAAATTTCAGCTTCCCTATTGCGATGGTATTTAGGAGCCAATTTTCCTCTACACTTAGTGAGTGCTGTATTTATTTGTTGGTCTTTTTTTATGTCCAGTTCTCACATCAAACTGGCGACTCCGAGTTCAATCCCAAGACGAGACTACATTTGTCACGGATTGCCTCCCCTGCTTTGCAGTAGTGGTCTAACAGTGGCCAAAACTCAAGAGTATCTAAAATGGGTGGTCAAAGGTGTCTACCTTCGCGCAAGATTACTCTTGGCAGAGCTGTAGATAGAAGGGTAATGATATTTTCAGAAGTCAAGAACAATGTTGCATTGGGCTGAGCAATTGTTAACTTATATCTGATCCGTCGCCTTTTGTGAAGAATTAAGCAATGGTTATAGCCCGTTCAAGCCCCCAGCTGGTGTAAATTTAGCGAAATTCTTTTATAATGATTGGCTCTATATATGTAAATATATCTCTCTCTCTCTCTCTCTCTCTCTCTCTCTATATATATATATATATATATATATATATATATATATATATATATATATAATAAATATATATTATATAATATATATATATAATATATATTATAATATATATAAAAGAATCATGCTCATACGTTTGCTTTCATATTTCTAATAACTGTAAAACCATTATTGTGTAGTTTTAAATAATATGTAACAGATTTAATAGTCAATTAGTTTTAACAAGTTAAAATAGGGATGAAATAATGGTGAATTTTAGATAAAAGTCCTCATCGAGACTTGATAGGGGAGTTATAAAAGTCCATTTGCTGTTGCTTTTTTTTTACAAGAACTTAACTCTAGGTGAGTCCTGTCGCCATGGTTTCCTTTTTTGGTGATGAGTGCACTTCTCCACATAACTCGTCCCATGTAGGCGGTCAGTGTTGAAGCTCTTCTCTCACATTAGCGGCGTAGTAACGTTAGTACTTCAAACCGTCTGATAGCTTGTAACCACGAACATTTTTGAAAAAATAGAAAAGACAAATGCCTCTGCTAAGTACACTGAGTTGGAAGCTTAACAGGCGCATTGTCTCGCTGTGCACCCACCAATATTAATCTCTCAGAAGAATTAAATTCTTGAGTACACAGCGTAGCTCAAGGAAGATGATTAAAAATCACCAGTACTCTTAAACTGGGAAAATTTGTCTGGACAGCGCGAATAATGGCGAGCCTGAATTACAATTAACAAAGTACATAGATCTCACAAAATGATACTATACACTTCAGGCACATGGGATGTAACCATCACTCATTACTGCTCCATTCGGAGTCTGGGGTAGCTGCTGCTTTCGCGTTTCTGTGCGAATTAGCATAAAACAAACCTAGCGCTTGCTACAGTGGTTTATGAATATACTGTTTTCATATGTTGAGGTTGCCAGCCTCATATATAACCACTAAGCAAGAAAAACATGTCAAATTCACATTTGAAAAATAGATGTTACACTTACCCCAATTGGATTATACAATCACCTCGCACAGTTTAGAATGAACGCAAGCAATTTAGGTTATATGCTTTCGAATCACTTGGTCTGAGAAACTTTATTTATTGCTCTTATGACGGGTGTTCTGCGAATCACTTGGTCTGGGAAAGGTTTCTAATTCCTCTTATGATGGGTGTTCTGCGAATCAACTGATCTGGAAATATTCTCTTATGACGGGTGATCCAGTTCCTTAGGTTTCCAGTCTTAATATTTAAAGTCCTGGTCCCTTAAGTTTACAGTCTTTTTTTTAAATATGCGGGTTTACTTGTAAGTTCCAAAGTTGCACAAATACTCGATCTGTCACTTATAATTATGGAATTCTAAGTCCGGTGTCTCACTGGCTTCTGGGAGTTTTCTCATTCGACGATGCGATGCAGTCTCTGATTTCGCTAGATTTTATTTTCAGTTTCCAGTTCAAATCACAGATTGCGCTTCCGCCGAATTTCCAATGAAATCCATTGTCTATTCCGGCTTCTCAGATCAAACCAATGGTTAGCTCTTTCAGCACTACGTGGGTTGGGGCGTTAAGTCATTACCCATACCCCGCGTGTTCTAAAATATCAAATTTAAAATGTCCTCTTTCAGTTATGCCGTAATATTTCCGGTGGCATCTTGTGAAATCCCACAAAACAAATTTGTGCACTGATTACCTGGTTAAATGCCTTCCGCCAACATTGTCTACCCAGAAAGATTTATGTGTAATAATGATACAGATAGGGGCCAGGGTGTGCGATAATCTAATTATCACGTGTGTGTGTGAATCCCCCAGACTGATTTCTCAGACGGACAATATGGCTTTCTTTATGTCGATCGGGCGAGACCGTCTTGGGTAAACAGGCACCGTCGCTATCAAAAGGTGGTCAGACTGATTGAATTGATAAGCGTATAATCCACTGACCGCTCTAATTACCCTCGATAGTACCACAGTTCACCTGGCGGAACGTAAATACGCCTGGGAGTGGTTGCAGCAAAAAGAATGCAGGGCAAAAGTTATGCCAAATAATAGGACGATGAAAGAGAGAAATAAAGAAATGAAGTGATACTGCCGGAGTGGATGAGATTTAGAAAAAATGCACGACTGATTTCGTCACACCAGGGTATTCTCAACATCCTTCTGTAGCATTTCATTTCGAATGATGTAATCATTTTTGCAACTGTTTTATTGAGTGTCCATGTCTCGCAGCCGTATGTTGCTACTGGGAATATACATGCTCTGATCAGTTGTAAATTGTTTCTTTGCGTGTACCTTGCCATAGGTTTTTCATCTGTATTATTTCATCTGCATAAGGATACATATACTTCTGCAGCGTTGGTTTCCGTGACAACTGGTTTTGCATGGTGTTGCCAACTCAATGCACAACCTAATATTGGTCGTCTGGTTCGACATGCCTGAGGGTGCACTAGTCTTACTCTTTCTGTGTCTCTTCGGACACCCACAGGGGGGCTACCCGCTTGAAAATAACGTACAAATGAGAAGTGAACTTACTGTCAGCAGACTTATTCTAATAAGACCTGTCTAGTGTCAATACACATAGCACGTCACTGCCCACTTCAACAGTACCAGCCATAAGGATATTGAAGATGCTGAGTTTACGGTCATCATATCTGCCATCTCTGTTGCTAGAAACCACATTGATCTTGACAATCATTTCATCTTCCCTATGGGCTACCTCACACCGAGAGATTTCAACATTAAACACATCTTTTGAGGTTCATACTCCACCCGCACAATATGCTTCCCATCAGCCCTTCCTCAACTCTTGTGTTTCATGTCAATAAGTCTGTCTGTCGAGAACAAATTTGTGCCGAAAATGCACGATTTCTCACTAAAACTATCAAACAGAGGAGTCTCAAATTTGGCATGCATGTAGTACACATCTATATCTTTAAAAAAAACACATCTGCATTTTTGATATTTTGGTAATTTTCTTTCATAAATTTTTTAAAAATATTTAAAAAAATATTTTTTCACACAAATATAGTTTTTTTTTTTTAAATCATTAAAAATATAATTTAAAACTTATAAAAATAATCATGAGTAGTACACATCTATATCTTTAAAGTAACACATCTGCATTTTTGATATTTTGGTAATTTTCTTTTATAAATTAAAAAAAAATATTAAAAAAATATTTTTTCATACAAATATAGTTTTTTTTTTTTTTAAATCATTAAAAATAGAATTTTAAACTTATTAAAATAATCATGAGTAAAATTGTTTTAATTTTCAGTCACAACATGTGGGTGCAATTTGATAAAGTTTGGTCAGTGGGAAACAAGATTTTTGTTCTTGAAAATTGGTGAAAAACCCAATATAGCGGTTGTTTTTTTTTTTGGTTACCAGGGTAGAAGGAAAGAAGAAAAATTAGGCAAGACAAAGGCGAGAGGAGAAGCTGCAGGAAGCTGAAGGAGGGGCAGCATATAGTGGTGGACAATTTTAAACACATTCAGCCCCCCAGAATGGAGTATATTGGACAAGACAAGTCACTCGATGACTAAAATGCATTTTTCTCAAAACTAACATTTTATTAACAAAAAATGTTTTTTTTTTACAAACTATCCAATAGATCAGTCTGAAATTTGGCATGCATATAGGACACATATATACCTTTAAATTGACAGGGGCTTTGTTTGATATTTTGGTAATTTGCTTTGATATAATTTTTTAAATATATTTTTTTCATTGTTTTTTCATACAAATATAGTGTATTTTTAAAAAAAAGTCATTAAAAATAGAATTTTTATCTTATCAAAAAAAGCCCTAGACAAATTGTTTTAATTGTCAGTCACAACATGTGTATGCAATTTGATAAAGTTTGGTCAATGGTAAACATAAGATTTTTGCTCTTGAAAATTGGTGTAAAACCCAATATGGCGGTTTTTTTTTTTTTTTTGGTTACCATGTAGAAGGAAAGAAGAAAAATTAGGCAAGATAAAGGCAAGAGGAGCAGCTGCAGGAAGCTGAAGGAGGTGCAGCATATAGTGCTGGACAATTTTAAACACATTCAGCCCCCCAGAATGGAGTATATTGGACAAGACAAGTCATTCGGTGACTAAAATGCATTTTTCTCAAAACTAACATTTTATTAACAAAAAATGTTATTTTTTACAAACTATCTAATAGATCAGTCTGAAATTTGGCATGCATGTAGGACACATATATACCTTTAAAATGACAGGGGCTTTTTTTGATATTTTGGTAATTTGCTTTGATATTTTTTTTAAATATTTTTTTTTCATTGTTTTTCATACAAATATAGTGTATTTTTTTTTAAAAATCATTAAAAATAGAATTTTTAACTTATCAAAAAAAGCCCCTGACAAATTGTTTTAATTGTCAGTCACAACATGTGTGTGCAATTTGGTAAAGTTTGGTCAATGGGAAACATAAGTTTTTAGCTCTCGAAAAGTGGTGAAAATCCAATATGGCGGATTTTTTTTTTGGTTACCATGGTAACCACATGTTTTTTAACAAAATAAACTGTAGAATTTGGTTCATGGACATACACTGTGTCTATTGAGCACATAAAAAGTTTGAAAATGTTATTAGAACAAAAGTTAGTTTTCACTGTAGGGAAACCCCTTAACTGAGCCAAAGTTACTACCTTGCTGAAAAAAGAAACTACTGCTTATTGTGTTTTCTTCCACTAACCACAGAACTCTGTCTTCCTCAATTACTTTTTGTATGTGAATCAAACATGAACCTTTCGTAACTTGGAAAAAAAACCAGTTTTAATGGAGTTTAGTGTTATGACGAATGTTAACCAGAAGGGAATCACCTCTAAAGCCTCTATGCTTATCTGTTTCTGGTGACTGAGGTCAACATCAAGTAATTGTTTAATATAAAGGGTCGTCCACATATGACGTCACGCAGTGAGGGGGTGGGGGTCACAAAGTGTGACAATATGGGGAGAAAATGAGGGGGGTCAGGTCAGAGATGTCAGTTCACAAACAGAAATACCAGTAACTATCGCTTCTTTTATAAATGATGGGAACAAAATACATATTTTAGCCTTTAACTGGTTAAATTGTTTTTTTATTGCATATTTGTTTTTTTTTTTTTTAAATAATGTAATGCACACCTTTCCAATAAACTATGTCGATCTGGAAGCACAAAGATTTCTAGTTCGTTGAATGGAGAAGTGTCTTATTTTGTCGCTGGATAATAAAAAAAATAATAACGAAGAGAAATAATTCATTGACAACAACTGCAGTATTTAAACCTTTAACTTTGTGTAATTTTTGCTCTCAAGTTTAACATTATGTTATATGAAACTACAACACAGGGTCGGCAGTCAGTAGATGGCGATCTACAGGTAGATCACAAGGGAGCATTTGGTAGTTCTTCAGGTTGCGGAGGAAGGGAAAAAAGAACGAATTCTTCAGCTGAGGAAGTTTCACACAGTACCTCTCCCACTGGCATTGACAGCGCTGCACTGCAGCCCTCGATTTTTTAATTTTAAAAGTCACAATGTTGAAAACAAGATAACAACAGGAGGACTCCAGACAAGCAGCTAGGGGTCCTTCTCAGGACCAGCCATTTTCATGGCTAATACCGACCTAGCTTCAAAATAGAATAAAACACACAATATATCCCAGTTATAAACGGAAAGGCCCAGTTCGGATCTGGTTGAACAGATTTTTAAAAGCACTATAATGAAGCCAAATAAACCAACCTCGCTTTTGTCACGAATTTAATGTTGAGAGACATATACAAACTGTTCCTTCCAAAATTGAAACTGATTTTTCAAATTACTCTGCAGACATGATTTTATCAAGGTGTCACGGGATAGTCTCTCTTGCTCCGCCGTAGTGGTCAAACAATGGCCAAACTTTAAGTATAATTATGAGGGTATTCACAGGTATCATTCTTCGCTCAAGATTACTCTTGGCAGAGATATAAATAGAAGAGTGATGCTTCTACTTCAGAGGGCCTCACAGGAATTGTAAGAAATCAAGCATAACAGCTGAGATCATCTAAGCTGTCATGAACGTTTTATCTTTCCGTCCCTTCTGTGAGGAAAAAGAAATAAGTAGGTCGTATTGTCTGAGCCCCCAACCGAAATGATTCAGTAAAATATTACTTTAGCAGCTCTGGGTGGCTATGTATTTAAAATAACTGAGTCATTACGGGTGCAGTTCACTCAATAATTAATTAAATCAACTATCGATTTGTATTTACAGTTAATAAATTTGATAATCAATTATAGTTAAAGAAAACAAATTGAGTTCTTTAGAAAAAAATAAAGCACTGATGTTTTCAGCACTCGTAATGACTTTAAGTGGCTATCGGTAAAAAAAAGTTCTTTTGCTAGGCCTGACTGTAATACTTAGCTAGCCATGTGTTGACGATGATTTGTTGTTGGTGCTGGATTTCGTCACTGTTGGTTCCCAAGGGTGTTGTTGGCTGTTCCGTCAATCGTCAAATTCTGTGACAGTAGCACGTCCGTGGCGGTTTCGCTGGGGGTAACCACTCCAGTTGTCAAGGCAAGCGTCTTCATGACCCGTCTAATGTAGGCGTCTAGCGTATACTGCTGGCAACCTGAACCACAGACTGTTACCACAAACTGAGAGAAAACAAATGTCTCTTCTAAGCATAGGGTCTCCTGACATGAGAATCAGGAGACCTCCGCTTCCATTCCGCCACTTCCTCAGAAACTTTACCCCCCCCCCCCCCCCCGCGAGCATTAATGTTAACACCAGTGAGTCGGATGAAAGTGCGTTTGGACAGCGTAAAACGACAATTGCATTATTTAAACATGTTTGAAAATTATTAAAATGTTAATATAATAGATATGTACACCATGATGTCATCATCATCGACTCCCTGCTCCACATGGAGCCTGGGACTACCTCTGCTTTTGGGTTCCTTATGAGGAAACCCGGGCGAAGCAGTCACCCGCTTTTGCAGTGGTGGTTCATAAATCCAATCATTTTATATGTTGAAGTTGCCAGCCTCGTATGAACCTGTACATGCACAAGCAATTTATACATGTTAAATGCAAAAAAAAAAAAAAATGATAAAATGTACAAATTACAACTTAATCCGATTATCGGGAATGAATTTACAGACTTCTTGCACATAAAAACTTCCGAATAGTGTCGGGTCACTGGTTTTAAGAGGCCGTCTTATAGGTGGTCGGGGTATTTCTTTAATTATAATCCCAATGTTATTCTATACCTAGGTTCCTAGAACTCGTGGTTTCCAGCATTATAGTCGAGTATTTTTCTATCTAATATCAAAAGATCCTCTAAAACCTGTTCCTGTCCTTTGTTGGAATCCTGTTTCTATTCGTTATCCTGACTGTCTGAAATGTCTCCTTGACGAGATGGAAATATAGTGGAGTAATCTCTAATGTTGTAGATTATAAGGGACATTTTCGCTCACACACACCAATGTGTTTTCGTTGGAAAAATCTCCATCAGAAGTGGTGTATTTTAGCCTTTCCATGCCAATCTAGCCACGAATTAGTGTCTGATATCGGTTGGGGTATTTCTACCCCGCTACCCTAATCTGTAGAACATTCTACATGACACCATAAGATATTTTCATTTACAAATGCATCTGCCCTTCTTTCATGACCATATAAGGTCTTGCTTCTTCCGTTTCGCTTGTCATGTTTACAAACTCACTAATTCACAGATCTAACATTATAATCTTCTCCCAGATGTAATTTCTTTGTAATTATTTATCACAACAAAGTCCTTTCTGCCGGAAGTATTACATCACTGTCCGTGTCTTAATCTTCAGCAAGATAGTAATTTCCTACACCTCAATGAGATCTGCCATGTATTTTATCATGTCATGTTTCGAGCTCGCATCTTTATCATGCGGTAACCTGGTAGCGTATATTGTCCGCAGACAGAAAGTCTGGGTTAAGAATAGGAATGTAGCTCAGTGTAGGCTCTTACACCGTATTGAGCTAGCGATAAGCGAAAAGTCAATGTTGCAGGTTCCCTCCTTCGATATGTGTCGCCGATAACAACGGAGAAAATAACCAGGAGAGAGGGGTGGGGGAAAGGTGTGATAAGAAGAAAACCTTGAACGATGAAAGCGAAACAACGATAAGGAGCGGGTAAGAAAAAAAAACAAACAAAAGGAAGGGCACAAGAGAGAAATGGAGGTCTGAGAAAAATGTAACGATTGAAGATGTGATTTGTCACACAAGGTAGATCGCGATGTGTTTACTTAACATTTCTTTTTTAATTGGTTAAAATTAAATTAAGCCAAAATTAGCCATTTAAAAAAAATTAAATTTTGCAACATTTAAGCAGAGCCGCGGTAGCATAGTGGTTAGTGCACTGGCTTCCTAGCGCAGTGGTCTATGGTTCGATCCCCAGATGAAGCGGGAATTTTTTAGGCCACAAACGGCTCCTGGGTCGACCCAGCCCCAAATGGGTACCAGAGCAACTCTGGGAAGGTTAAGGCGGCGGCGTGATGCCGACCACATCACCCCTAGTGTGCCGACGGTCAAAATAATATGGGCCTAACACCATATTCCCAATATGCCTCAATGAGCGTGTAACGGGTTCCTTTACCTTTTACCTCTACACCTCACGTTAGAAGGGGAACGACTAAGTAAGTAAGTAACATTTAAGCAGCAAAGCAGTCTCTGTAAAAGTATCATTAATTAAACACTAAATTTACTTAAAAGATTGCAATTTTGTCTGTACTAGTTATCTAATTTACTTACGATAACATACTTTCTTTTCGTTATTACAAAAAATTAGGGAAAGACAGGAGGGGTAAAAGATTGCTAACGTTACATGAGGCATGTAGGGGTTTTTGTGGCCAAATATGACGAAGTGGAGGTGCGTTAAAAATGGCATAACGTGCGGTTTTTTTGTTTTGTTTTTCGTCCTTTGTTTAGACCAACATCATACAGCCATTATCGTGTATGTGTTGTCTGAGCTTTGAGGCATTATCTATTATTTTTTATTTATTTCAAGGAGCAAGTAAGAAAAAAAGCCATAACAATTGTCTAGACAAAATATAGTAGGTATAATCAGGATCTTGACTTTTATTTCTCAAATCATTGTCTAGACTGCAAGGGCGTCTGGGGCACCAGCGAAGACAACTCATTCCTTGCCAAGTGTCACAGCCATAACCTGATGTAAAAATGGCCTGAGTGTCACAATTTTGTTGTGGGGGAAAGGAGGCCCAGATGTCTTGTATAAGGGGATCATTTGGTGCTACAAGAGAATAAGGATAGTAGCTTTATGTAACAATGTCTCATGTAGTTCCAAGGGGTCTCTGATGTAGTTTCATGGGGTCTCTGATGTAGTTTCATTGGGTCTCTGATGTAGGTTCATGGGATCTCTGATGTAGTTTCATGGGATCTCTGATGTAGTTCCAGGGGTCTCTGATGTAGTTTCAGGGGGGTCTCTGATGTAGTTCCAGGGGTCTCTGATGTACTTTCATGGAGTCTCTGATGTAGTTCCAGGGGTCTCTGATGTAGTTCCAGGGGTCTCTGATGTAGTTTCATGGGGTTTCTGATGTAGTTCCAAGGGGTCTCTGATGTAGTTCAAGGGGTCTCTGATGTAGTTTCATGGGGTTTTTTATGTAGTTCCAGGAGTCTCTGATGTAGTTCCAAGGGGTCTCTGATGTAGTTCCAAGGGGTCTCTGATGTAGTTTCAGGGGGTCTCTGATGTAGTTCCAGGGGTCTCTGATGTAGTTCCATGGGGTCTCTTATGTAGTTCCAGGGGTCTCTGATGTAGTTTCAGGGGGGTCTCTGATGTAGTTTCAGGGGGGTCTCTGATGTAGTTCCAGGGGGGTCTCTGATGTAGTTCCAGGGGGGTCTCTGATGTAGTTCCAGGGGTCTTTGATTTAGTTATAGTGTCTCTGATGTAGTTATAGGGGTCTCTGATGTAGTTATAGGGGTCTCTGATGTAGTTCCAGGGGTCTCTGATGTAGTTATGGGGTCTCTGATGTAGTTCCAGGGAGGTCTCTGATGTATTTCCAGGGAGGTCTCTGATGTAGTTCCAGGGAGGTCTCTAATGTAGTTCCAATGTGTCTCTGATGTAGTTCCAGGGAGGTCTCTAATGTAGTTACAGGGAGGTCTCTTATGTAGTTCCAGGGGTCTTTGATGTAGTCCCATGGGGTTTCTGATGTAGTTCCAAGGTGTCTCTGATGTAGTTCCAGGGGTCTCTGATGTAGTTCCAAGGTGTCTGTGATGTAGTTCCAGGGGTCTCTGATGTAGTTCCAAGGTGTCTCTGATGTAGTTTCATGGGTCTCTGATGTAGTTCCAGGGGTCCCTGATGTAGTTCCAGGGGGTCTCTGATGAGACACAGAAAGAATAGGACTTTTGCTTCCTGAAGCATGTCGTACCTGGCGACTAACCATAAAGCTCTCTGTGTGGCTGATAACCTGATCATGTGAAACCACCAGTGCAATATCATGTGAATGGTTGGTGCAGACTTCCTTTAGTGGGGGACCAGCTGCAGTGGTGTCTCCATGCTCCATTAGGGGCGAGTAGGAAAATTATGGCGATGATTATGTAAAAAGTATTCATCTTGTTTGGCATTTAATAGCAAATGAAGTTCCTTCTCTAAACAGAGAGTTAGCAACACTGGCCGTCCAACACTTTGTCTTCTGCCTCTTA